>OZ001662.1:15513007-16060557 GCA_963924145.1 Pyrausta purpuralis | reverse complement strand
CAGCCGTCGCTTTAAAGTGCTACCCTTTCACCGCTGCGCCGCCGAGGCAGTTAATAAATAGAACATAGAAAAAAAATAGAACATCATTCTTAAAAGGCATCAGCATTCATCAAGAGAGCAGGTATACAGCACGATGATGGTAGACACCATTTCTAGTCAGCGGCTGCCATCACTTATATCATCCGAAAAGCTGTCGTCCGTGTGTAACTGCCCTAGCTGCGGTGACTATGTCACGTGTCACGTGACACCGTTACGTTCGTACGTGATAATGCGCCTCGTTACGTACACACGTGATATCTTTTTATTTGTGCATTCTGGTTTGTCAAAGACAATGTTCCAAGCTTTTTGTTATTTTCTTACAGCATCCTCATTCGTTTGAAAATGTGAAGAGTATTCAGAGAATCCATGTTCTGTTTTTCAGCTTTTTGAAAAGAAAACCCTCGTTTTTTTGGAAACATAATACGAGTAATTTCATTTAGACCCGATTATACCAACGCCATATAAAAAATATTCATCGAATAATAATAAAAAACGCGTAATTTGAAAACGTCACCTATTTTCAGCAATCATTTACGTAAAATTAAATTTAAAAATCGGTTATTTTATACGAATTCAGTCGGATAAGTCTTATCTGACGTTGGTAAAATCAAGCTAGGTATTTATATTGTAAAACAACAGGCATTGTTTCAATCATCATCTTAGAATTTCGAATGTCATACATTGAATTGTTAATTATTGTGTGACGCCTAAGGTCCAATTTTTAGATGTTTTGCAGAAAAAATACCCTAACCAATGGTCGTTAAACTAGCCATTCTGACGTTTGGTTAAGGTATTTTTTCAAAACACACACAATCGTAAATATTTAACCGCAAACGTATTTAACTGTTAATATTACTACTAACGATGAAGAAATTGTAACAATACATGATTATTATTTCAAATCATTAAGCTCTCCAATGTTTAGGCAAAACTTTACAAAATTTATGATCTCAAACTATGTGTAAATATAACTTATTCAAAGTCAAATCCAAACAAAGTTCACAACTATCCGTACAAGGAAATTGCAACGATCCCAAAATTAGTGAAGATCATTCCTCTGCTCCCCTCGGGAATAGAACCAGCGACCTTGCGAAAACTGAAAATCTTTCCGGATAGTGCAGCGTAGTGCGAGCTAATAAAGACGAATAGTCAGAAAGTTTTTGTTAAAACTTAAAATTACAGGCAGGTGTTGGATTTTTGTTCGGAAGGTATTGCGATATTAAATTGAGTTGTTATTTACGACACGAGGGTGTAAAAGAAGTTGTTAAATTATTTAAAGTCAGTATTTTTGCTAAGCGAATATCATCAACAATCTTGACATACCTTTTCACGTAATGATTCATATTAAAATAAGATAAACACAAGACTCATAATCTATATATAAGTGATCCATCCTTGAACCCTGAGATAGGTGGAATTGTATAAAACAATTGTGTTCATTTGATAGTCCAAAACGTACCGTATAATCTGTGCCGTTTGATAGATCATACTGCACGTTTTGAACTGTCAAATAAAGACGATTGCTTTACACAATCGCACCTCAGTTTAAATAGAATAGTTAGCTAATTTTATTTTACTGATAATATTATGAAAGTTATAAATAGATTAATGACAATCTTCGCAAAGCAAAGAAAATTTAACTAGGTTATCTATTCTAGATAACCTGAAATAGTTTATTTATCTACAAGTCTAATATTTTATTATTGTTAACAAATTCACAGCTCTTAGTACAGATTAAGCTAATCTTACATACTTAACTAACAGCCAGTAACGTTTTTTTAAACAGAGCTAGTAATTCAAAGTTGCATACCATTTTAATTTTTATAAAGTGTGAGTGTATACTAGTACCTGCTTGCTAACCATAATCAAAATCATGCCAATTTTGCACTGATAAATTCAAGTTAAACTTTCTTTATTTCAACGCTTAACTTACGGGCTAGTTTCATCTATGCTTCTACTATGCTTGTACTAAACTAAATAAAATTTTCAAATATCTTCCGCATTCAATACAATATTTTCCTCACGATATTGAATGGCTTTGAGGAAAGGAATTTAAAAGAAAGTTGAAAGCGTTAAAACCATCATTTCACACCTCTCTCTCTCATCATTTTACACTCACCTCTGAAGAGCAATACGCCTTTAAATTGAATATAAGTAGTTGACCTTCCATAAAACTTTTAGTAGCCAAGGAGTAAGGGTCTGTAATGTCAACAGCGATACTTACCTATGTCAAGCCCTCATTTTCACCATAACTTGATCTCTTATCTCATAGCCAGTCTATAGAATGACGGTGTCAGTGTGAAACGGTACCGTATAGCTTGAAGGTGAATATTAGTGGAGATAGACTCCATTAAAGGTGGTTCTGTACGTGGCCGCAAACTTAACTAATTTATTTTGCGTGCTCAGATAAATGTGGATGTGGGCTCTAATACCTTGGACTACTTTGGAACGATGGTGAGGGTTATGCCAAATAATAACATGACTTTTTTTAAGCGATTGCTACCATCGCAACAAAGAGTGTTTGTTAAGCAATACACAAGTCCATCCTATACTTTTATTCAATTTTTTAACACTATGAGTGACCAAAAAAAAAACGGTGTCGAAAAAACGAGTGGTCGGCAGCGAGCTCGAGCCCAATTCTCGCGGCAATCAAACTTTTTTCGTGTGGTAATTCGATTGCATGTTTGACCGTTTTACCTAAAAAAACAAGTAAAATACCTACACGTGAAAAAACTATCGCACGAACTTAATCTAAATACATAAAAATCATGACCCTGAGAAATCAAAAACATTTTTTTCGACAAAGAAAATTCGATCGGTGAACTTTTTTCGTATAAGATTTGCGCGAGAATTGGTCCCTTGGTGGCCAAGTAATCGGGTCTAAATGCTATATATAAAATGATGTCAGAGAAAGATTTCACCGTTAACACTCGGGCCTGAGTTCTCGGCGCAATGGTGTCGCCGTAAACACTCGGGCCCGAGTGGGCGGTACCGCGCTGGAATGGTTCTCACGCAATCGGGTCCGAGTGCTCGACACTTAGCGAGTTAAGTAAGTACATAATGTACTATGTAGTGCGTTTCTGAAAGTACCTAAGCTGTGCAAGAATCTAAATATTGTTTTTCAGCTAAGTGAGTATAAGTATGACTACGATTTTTAAAGTAATAACAGGCAGAAAGATATAAAAAATATTCAATGATTTGCGACCTTAAATCAAAGAAAGAATCTAAAGATTTTTTCACACGACTTCTACAAAAACTGCTGCCATTATTTATGACAGGTTATTATTTGAACCGTCTGGCCGAAGCGATCTCAAAGTTAAACAATACTTTTGCCATTGAATTGCTTAAAATTTGGAATATAAGTAGTGTTTGGTGTTGTACACTACTTATATTCCAAATATTAAGCTTATAAAGTGCCTTAAAATTTTGATGATCGGTGAGTCAGTGAGTGACAAAATTAAGAAATTTGACCCGTTATAATTCTTAAAATACTAATTCAAATTGAATGAAATTTGAAATATGCCGTGTCTTTACAATGCTTGCATGGTTACTGAAAATTTCAGTCTTCTAGTTTTATCCACAACGAAGTTACAGGGGGTCGAAAATGGTCTGAATTGCTTCGAGAAAAAGATGGTACGGCAGTGACGCTTTTTTGCTCGACTTGGTGGGGGCACTGCCGTGCCCCCAGATGTAGGTAAGCTTCACATAATGCACCGACTGCAAAAGAATTTGTTTCTCCTAAGTAGAATACGAATGTGTTATTTTAAGCTTTTAAGTCAGTTTTTTTAAGACGGTTAAATTTTTAAAATATTTTTATGTAAATTAAGTTACGTAGACGTATTCAGAAATAAATCAAAAGTAGTACCAAAAGGCAATTCAAAGGCAAAAGTATTGTTTAACTTTGAGATCTCTTCGGCCAGACGGTTCAAATAATAACCTGTCATAAAAAATGGCAGCAGTTTTTGTAGAAGTCGTGTGAAGAAATCTTTAGATTCTTTCTTTGATTTAAGGTCGCAAATAATTGAATATTTTTTATATTTTTCTGCCTGTTATTACTTTAAAAATCGTAGTCATACTTATACTCACTTAGCTGAAAAACAATATTTAGATTCTTGCACAGCTTAGGTACTTTCAGAAACGCACTACATAGTATATTATGTACTTACTTAACTCGCTAAGTGTCGAGCACTCGGACCCGATTGCGTGAGAACCATTCCAGCGCGGTACCGCCCACTCGGGCCCGTGTGTTTACGGCGACACTATTGCGCCGAGAACTCAGACCCGAGTGTTTACGGTGAAATCTTTCTCTGACATCATTTTATATAATTTAATTATCATTACAACAATTATCTTCTGTCTCTCTCTTGCGCCGTAAAATGGCGTCGTGTGTTGTGTTCTAAGAAATAAATGATTTTCAAAAGTACGCGTGTTTACCTGAGTTCCGTTTACTATCGATCACGAAAGCGGGCCTTAATCAACTCAATTTGATTTGTTAACCGATGTCCAACGCGACAACGCAGCCAGAATCTTCGCCTCGTTGCCTCAAGGAAACAGTTATGTTTTTAATACGTAGATTTTAAGTTTATAATTCATGTCATACTTTTATTTTGTTTTTATGGTCAACTTAAGAATTTTTGTTAAAAAAACTGCATTAATCTCAACAAAAATTTTAAATTGGTAATCCATGTTTACTCATCATATTGATAACATATAATTTAATAACTAGCTTGATATTTACACCATCTTATATTCTTACCGAGACCTTTAAAGTGGTCTAATACCTAATTAGGTGTTAAGCCAGTCTCGCCGACCCTCCACGATTAATCGCGAGCGACAATCTTAGTTCAGCCTCTGAACGAAGTGTAGAAGATTAGGTAACGGTTCAGAAACTAATTTAATTCAATAATTGAGAATAGCACTAAGTGGTTGCTCAATAGAGTTCAGTTTTGGTTGATAGAGCTGGAAGTTTTAAGATAGGTTTGTTTGTGAGCTGGGTTATGTAATGTTACCAAATTATCGTGATCATCATCATACAGCCCCACATGTCTAAGGATAAACAGAGACATTGTTAAAAAGGTTGCATTAGAAATAATTTTTAGGGTTACGTAGCCATAATATAGCAAAAAAGGGACCCTTATAGTTCCGTCAAGTCTGTCTGTCTGTCTGTCCGTCCGTATGTCACAGCTTTTTTATTCTGTAACTATAAGCATCACGCTGTTGAAATTTGGTAGGAGTATATATCCTGTTAACGGCTTTACGTTTATCATACAAAAAATAAATAATAATGATATTTAAGGGGGGGCTCCCATACATGAAACTAAAACAAAATATGGGTTTTTAGTCAAGTCAAAAATATTTTTTTAGTCAAACCTATACGCGTGGGGTGTCTATGGATAGGTCTAATAAAATTACGTAGGAGTTCCTAAATCCATTTTCTTTTAAAGTCTAACGTTTCATAGCTAGACGCTTCCAAAGTGATAAAATGGGGGTCATCCCATCTAACTTCCAAACTAAGCTAGAGTAAATTTTGAAAAAAATATGTAATGTAGATCTTAAGAAATTCTTTCATCGAAAATTGGTTCGGGCGGAATCGAACGAGAAGTTTTCGAGATATATATATACATTTTCAACAACCGCAAAACATAACTTTGTTCTTCATACAAACACAATGAAAAACAAAGTTGTATTTGCTGTCAACAAAATATTTTGGTATTTTTACTTAATGGACGTAAGTGGATTCCTTTGTTCAGTTAAAGTTGGCAGGGAACCCTCAGTGCGCGAGTCCGACTCGCACTTGGCCGTTTTTTTTTTTATTTGAATTTGTTAATAAAGTGTCACTGCTCTTGACACTAGCGCATTCAGCGCTTTAACACTACTACAAACTTGTTTGGTCTAGAAATAAACATAATAAAAGAAATTGTTCGCCTAAAATGGAGTTCTTTACAAAGAGTGAAGAGTTTATTTAAGACGTTTTAGTGCATTTGGGTTTTGAAGTTTACTTACATTGCAGAAGGGGTTCATCTTTTGACTCTGTTCTCTAATAAACTACAAATTACCTTACATAAGTTCTGTTATTAAAATCACTGAACTCCTGACGTTAAGGAGTTCCACCATCAGTTACACAGCACAATATACAGTCGAATTAATAACCTTCTCATTTTTTGAAGTCGGTTTATGCTATCAATTCTTATTACACAATCATAATATTCTTAAAAGCTCAATTTACCTTACATCGGTAATTTAACAAAATAAAGCATCTCCACAAATGATTTAGTACAAACAGCATTTGAAATATGCTTAAGCAAATATAATTATGATGTTGGCAAAACATGCCTTTGTAAATGAGAACGCATTAGAAAAGCATACTTTCAGTATATCTCTATTTGTTAAACTTTTAAATATCGCAAACAAAATATTTGCGTATTTGAAAATGGAAACCTATTTCGGTTTGAATAATCTTTTAACATTGCGATTTAAAACATCGCTAGCAAATATTTGCTTATTTGAAAATGGAAACCAATTTTGGTAAATAATTTTATAACATTGCGTTGTCTATAAAATGGACTAGTACCTAATTTATAAAATAGTCTGAGTAAATAATATGTACCGTCATAACGTAAATACAACCATAAAGAGTATCCATTTAGCTACTTTCTAATGACTAAAGTAGGTTGGTAAGTCAATCGTTTGTTTTTATATTCACCATTACGCTTTTTATTCAGCTCAGACTTACGAAGAGATTTCCAGACCTCATTGAAGATAGCTGGAGTCTTTAATACCAATTACAGCTAACTACGTATAAGAGCTAAAGTAACGTTCGACAGTTCGTTAAGAGGGAGAAGATTTTCTGGTTTTAGATGAATATTGGATTCACGGGAAGTAAGGGTTATACAAGTTTCATTTGCTGCGTAATCCTTTACTGACAAACACAAATTTAGTGAGTTTCGCATTTTGGTCCAATTATTTGGAGTTAGAAATGTATATTAATTTTATTTAATCAATCAATTAAATACCTTTGGTAAACATCACCTGAGGACATCAAAGTTTTTTTTTTTTAATTTGCATGCAGTCTTCTGTGATCGGAGGTGACAACACCTCTTGAGTATGCCAGGTGTAGTAGCGAAATGCGTCGAGGTATTTTGCACGTTGGTGTTGGGTACTAACGATTGCAATAGTCGCCGTATTTTTTGCCGTAAATATTTGAAAATATATTCATTTAACACTGTTGGCTGCTTGAAATACAAATCTTTTATTTCTTTTGTCGTTCCTACGATTGATTTTGTTTTATTTCCTTCGTGACATTTATAAAAGTTTTGTGGTTACGCTTACTGTGTAGTATATCCTGGTGGAATATCCTGACTAAACTTTAAGAAATATTCATTATTAACCTACTAAAACTGATATAGTAACACTAGCGGTCCCTTCTAAAGGCTTCCTCGTTAAATAAGCTATCCAACACAAAACTTTTTTTTTAGAACGGTCCAGTAGTTCCTGAGATTAACGCGTTAAAACAAAAAATCAAACAAACTCTTCTGCTTTATAATATTAGCATAGATATATCAACTAAAACTTTTGCTTTACCTAACACTTTTGCATAAACTTGTTAAGGATGAGCACGTTGACCAGACCATCGCATGAAATTGGTGTTTGCGGTGGAAAATTTAATATTCTTTACAAGAAAACAAGGGAAAATCGCAACAGAAAACACGGAGGATAAGCTTACTTGGGACAAAAAAAACTTTTTTAACACTAACGTTAAATACTGTTTATTCAATCGTCTAACTAAAGAATAACATCACTATACCCTATTCAGAAGCGTAAGTCTTTAATCGTTAACAAACATGGCGACTTGAATACCATAGACAATATCTAGTGCTGGGAAAAATTAGAGTAATTTTGTAAATTGAACTAACAGAATTGGTTGCGATGGAATCGAATGGAAAATGAAATTATTTTACTTATCTTGACCAAAACAAATTAGAAATAAAAGGGGTTACTGACTTAAATAATTATGTATTATAATATCTGTCATACCTGAAGTTGGGACGTGTGTAGTTTTCCAGTAATTTAATTATAATTTTTATTATTTTTTCGTCATGAAGACGATTATAAGGTGTAATGTCTGTAAATATCTTACGTTTAGAAAGAAAATTAAGAAAGTAAAGGTTAATGAAAATAAAACAAAAAGGAAATTGCCGCGTCCCCATACATTGTGCGCCCTAAAAGTTCGTTTCTTAAACTTTTTGTGAATATAATGTAATAAATGTGTCCGTAGATAGCAGGGCTTTACACGTTTAACGAAATAAACTCAATCTCTTTCACACTGTTTAGGGCCTCAATCTCACTAATTTATTGTAAGTAGATTACGATGGAATAGATTTTTGACATTTAGCCCATACTAGAACTGTAATAAATTCTTAGCAGAATCGACCACCAAGCAACTAATGCCGTATGTGCAGCCTTAGAGCGCTTGATTTATTTATATATCCCCCTTTAAAGCACAAACAACATTAAGTACAAATGGCGGACCTAATACTCTAAAGCATCATCTACCAGTCATTATAAGCGCTTTCACAATTAGCACGACGGTCGTGCTACAATCGCGCTGATGATAATTTCATTCATATTACAATTGCAAGATAAACTAAAATAATTCTGTTTTTTGGTAGAATTACAAAAATCTCTAATTCATATTTACAAGCTTTATTTAAGACAGTGAATTAATTACAGAAATATAAATAAAATTATATTTTATATTTTTTCAAATACTACAATGTACTTTAAATCGTAAACAATATAAAATTTAATGAACAATTATATTTTAAAGATATGCAACACTCAATTACATAATTTTGATATCATTCCCTTCAAACTCACGCAAACAAACAGTAAATATATAAGTTTCGAATGATCAATTGAATCGATCAGTTGAAAAAAATTGGTGTCCCCTCACTAAATTAAAAAAAAAAACTATGAAAGCACTCCGGGAGTGCCGGCAGAAGTGAAAACTTGAATATCAACGTTGTGCATTTTTGATTTTTTGGAATAGTTATTATCAATATAAAAGTACTATCATTTTTATGATAGAATACAATAATAATAATAATAATACAATAATAATAATATAATATTTTTATAGAATACAATATATATTTATTGCGCTATCGTACACAAACATTACAATTTATATTATATTAAATTACATTAAAAAGTTTATCTCTCAGAAAAATCAACTTACATCCATAATTTCGCCAACCGTCTTACGGTTTTTCGATCAGGTCACGTGTCCTGACGCGAGTTTCACATTTTTCCCCCATCCCACAAAAGTGCTCAACGCCGCTAAAGAAGTTTTCACTTCAAAAATATGTTGTTGCCGGCATCTTTCTTGTCTTTGTCAAAATGATGATTATTTTCGCATGATTACGTTTTTAAGTGTAATTATGTGTATTTGAATGCAATTATCGTATTTTCATTGTTACGCCGTAATTAGTGAACGTGTTTGTGCGTTCTGTAAAGAAATTCATCAGTGTATGTGCCGAGAATCTTCAGATAATAGGGTCAATGGTTTGTTTACATTTGTGGACTAAGGCTGGTGAATAGGGTATAGTTAGATGATTGCAAAAAAGGCAACTTATGAAATAATTCCAATAAGTCTGTAGAATTAAAACAAAGATGTGACATAAATTGGTGTTAAAAATTTGAAAACGTCACCAATTTTGCAATTATACTTTTATCTAACAGTACAATTGCATAACTTATAATTTTATAATCCAATCACGAATTGCACGAACAGTATGAATAAAAATATTTTTCTGCCATAAGTTTTTCCATTTTCATTTCAACCCGCTTCTTATAATTTATGGTAATTTGAAAGTCTCCAAAATAAAATTGTTCGGATAGGGCCTATTGGCTATAAATTTCTAAAGACATTAAAAGGTCCTATAACCATTTGTTTCACTAAAACGAATGAGATCTGCACTAGAATCTACATTACTCGTATTATTCTCTTGCTTTGATCAAGTAAGTTGAATAAATAGGTATCAAGCGAAAATACTACTTTGTATTTTTTTTATGTCATCTGTTTTTTATTAAGAAAATTTCTTCACGGTTGTAGAGAGGAAGTGACGGATCGAATTACCTTTGGGTTTCGTAGCCGAATGGCAAAAAACTAACCGTTATAGTTTCGTCAAGTCTGTCTGTCTGTCCGTTTGATTGTCAAAGCCACTTTATTCTGAAACTATTAGTATTACATAAACTAAGTAGGTAGATGTTTCTTGTTAACCACTTTACGATTCTCATACAAACAATAAAAAATAATGATATTAAAGGGCTCCCATACATGGAACTAAAACAAAAAAAATGTCAAACCTGAGCATGTAGGGTGTCTTTTAAAATGACATCGAGGTTCTAAAAACCATTAAAGTTTGAGATAGGCGCTTCAAAAGTGGTGCAATGCGCGTCCCGTTTAACTTTTAAACTGAGCGAGTGTAAAATTTGAAGAAAAATACATGATATTGTTCTTGACAAAAAATTTCAACGAAAGTTGGTTTGCACGAGATCAAACCAGTAGTTTTTGAGCACATTTTCAATAACCGCAAACATAACTTTACTATTCATACAAATACTATGAAAAACCAAGTTATATATATTTGCTGTCAACAAAATATTGTGGTATTTTGGCTAAGCAAAAGTAAGTGGATATCTAATTCAGTTAAAGTTGGACGGAACTTTTAGTATGGAAGTCCGACTCGCACTTGGCCTTTTTTATTGTTACCAAATTCACAGATCTTAGTAAAAATTAAGTAAACCTTACTCGTACATACTTAATTAATAGCCAAAACGTTTTTTAAACAGAGTTAATATTTCAAAGTTTCAATCAATAACAAGTTTTATAAAGTGCGTGTGTATACTAGTACCTACTTGCTAGTACCTAATACTAAAACATTATTTTTTTAAAGTGCAAAATTTTATACGACACAAATATTTCAAATTTAAATAACCAGTTGTTGGGATGCAACTTGTGTCGATACTTCGGCCCCCTCCCATCCCAGAAAATCAGCCCTTAAAGCTGAAGCAGCAGCGGAGTTGGCTGAAGACGCTAAGTGTCGCAGGTACGTCTCACTTGCAAGTGATCATATGTCCGTTTGGCGTTGAAACATTTGAGCCGTGGGGAACCTCTGCCATATTGCTGTTTAGAAAAATTGCGCCAAAATTAAATACTGTAACAGCCTATAAAAAAGCTAGCTGGTAGCTCAAAGGATTAGCATAGCTATCTAACGCTGCAACGCAGTCCGAATCATAGCCTTGCCGCAAGGAAATGGTTTCGTTTTTGAATGGGTAGATTTTAAGTTTATTTGTTATTTTGCATGTCTTAGCTTTATTTTTTTCTTGATTGTTGTTAATAAAATCATGCAATAAAAACCAGTTGTTTGAAACATAATATTTAACACGATTTTTATCAATCACAGCCTTGATAAGATTATGATTTCATTGATATCGAGAATGGTTCTACCATATCCTATTCCCATACCTTCCCTTGAGGTTCTTCCAATAAATCAGGGGTTCCTTTTAATAAATAATGCAGACATTGCGTTGGGGACACTGATCGTCATGTGGGTCAGGTTCCGTACAAATCTGTGTAACTGATGCTACGGTTTTATTTAGGAAGGCTTAAGGGAGACGAGATGAGTGCGACACGATTTTTCGAGCTACTTTTGCGAACGCTTAATAAAATGTAATAGTTAAACTAATATAACGTATGGCAGAAATGTTTGCCTTAAATAGTTCTACCAAAAAATCCGCGGAGAATATTCTTAATTCTCAAGGTTTAATCACTTTACCTAGAACACACTGGATAGAAGTTTTCTCCTAAAAACAGAGTTTTGAACTATAATATTAGCAGTTAAATCCTTATCAATTTGAAATGTTAATTAAAAGATTCTCAATGAATATACCAACACTGAATCGTATCTTGTAAACGATATCACAAACTAAATAATTCTGGAACACACAACTTGGGCTACGGCACGAATATCACGGATCACGCGTTATTGCCTAACTTATGTAAAGGATGTGCACATGGTCTTAGGTTTAGGACTCATGTGGTTTGGTTGGGGGGAACAGGGGGTGGTGGGTGATTGAAGGCCAGCCTAGTAAGTCAAGCAATAGGATTTTTTATTTTATTTTGTTTATTTTCTAGCAGTACCAGTGTTCTTCGTCTCGCTCTCGGCCCCGGTTTATTATTCTTATCCTTCTTGAGGCTATGACAAATCCAAAATAGTAAAAATGATAAATATCTACTACTACTCGTTCTCGAGTTATAAGTGGTGTAACTAAGAATTTTCTTTTTTTATACAGGGAGTTGTTTTGGTCAGTGACATCCATCTCAGGGATGATGAAATGAGTTATGCTTATTATCAGCAGTGTTATCTATTTTTTTTTACATTATATGCAATTTTTATTAAAGAAAACCTCTTTACAACATAATAAAAAAAAAACAATACGAAAGGGGAAACTTGCACCCTTGCGCGTAGGTACGAAATACTACGAGGCGACCTGCGGGCGAAGTCTGATGCATCATTTTTGACATTTCACGTCGACAATTTCAATTTTATGATTTTCTAATTCATCAAATATCATTTTAACTTACGTAGCTATATCTTTAATAAATCTTAAAAAAATATTTGTAGTTTTTTAAGCATCATTCAAAAATTCTTCTGAGTCAATAAATACACGTAAACACCAATTTTGTCTCAGCATTTTTAGAGCGCCACCTGGTGGTTTCACACGGAACTATGTCGAGACTTCCGACACAGTGTCGGAAGTCTCGATAAGAAGAATTTTTGAATGATGCTTAAAAAACTACAAATATTTTTTTAAGATTTATTAAAGATATAGCTACGTAAGTTAAAATGATATTTGATGAATTAGAAAATCATAAAATTGAAATTGTCGACGCGAAATGTCAAAATCACATCATCAGACTACGCCCGTTGGTGGTGTTGGTAGTTTTGACTCGCTTGCCAGTATTGCAATAATGAATAAAAAAATGATAGAATAAACCTATAATTTTTTTGCCACTAGTATCGTTTGTATAACCCCGAGTCGCTCGTCACTGACCAAAACAACAACCTGTACTGATGAAAAAGCAAAAAGATTTTCTCTTCTCTTTGAATTTTCCCTTTTGCATTTAGGGTCAACCAATCTCATTTTAAGACAGTCGATCTTGAGTTGTCTGCTTAAAAGTAAGAATACAGAAGGAGATTTAAATCAATATCAGTCTAACATACAGAAATAATAATAAATGAAACATTTTGTTTGGTGTATAGAGATCTACATATAGGTATAGTAGATACTAAACTACAGGCGTTTAATTAAGTTGTCATTTCACTAAGTACTCTATTAACGATGTAGTTATTTCTAGAACTGGTGGTGTATTGCGATATTTTTTAATACGTTCAAATTCCAGGAAGTTCAATTACCACTCAATGTTAACGAATATTTATTATGTACCGTCCAGCGTGTACTAAGTTTAAACATAGTGATATATATGATTTAAAACTTTGTTGCATTTTGTATTTCACTAATGTTTGTTTACCTTATAAATAAGTGTATCGTTGCATTAATAGTCCATTGAATGAGTACCTCCAAGGGGGGTCTAGAGTGCGTGAGTTAGTAACGTAAGATGTTTCTTCGGAAACATGTTAAGAGTCCCTAGGTAATAAACATACTAAAACCCCGGGACACAAGGAGGAGCCCCGGAGTGGGGGGAGGGGAGGAAAGGGTCCATTTTTTCATTTTTCGCTTAAATCTCCAAAAGGGTACATGTTAGAGAAAAACTTTCAAGGAAAATTTGAAAGGCCATAAAATTATCTACAAGTTGTACCTCAATCATTTTTTTCTATTAGCAGCCGTTTTCGAGATACATCCCATGAAAGGTGAAAAATTCGAAAACATAAGCAAACTTTAGCATAAGCTTAACGAGGGCGGACCCCGTCCCATGCTACGTGTGAAACTTCATCAAAAAAATAAATCCGAACAACGGATAATGTTGGGACATTGATGTCATATGAGAGGCACTAGAGGAAAAAAAATAAAAAGTTCAAGTATCGTAACTACCCTAATAAAATTCAATTCCTCCTAAACGCCTCCATGGTGGAATCTGTTTTTTTTATCAATGATAGACCTAATTATGAGCAATCTATTGGTACTGGTCACAAGTTGCACTTTTTAGCTTTTTGGAAGAAAAAAATAAAAAAGATCAAGTTCAGTAACTCAAACTACCCTAACATATATTTTGACAATCGATTCCTCCTAAAGGCTTCCATGGAGGAATGTGTTTATTTTACCAATTATAGACCTAATTAAGAGCAATCTATCAGTACCGGTCACAAGTTGCACTTTTGAGCTTTTTGGAAGAAAAAAAATAAAAAGTTCTAGTATCGTAACTACCCTAATAAAATTCAATTCCTCCTAAAGGCTTCCATGGTGGAATCTGGTTTTTTTTTATCAATGATAGACCTAATCATGAGCAATCTATCTGTACCGGTCACAAGTTGCACTTTTGAGTTTTTTGGAAGAAAAAAATAAAAAGATCAAGTTCAGTAACTCAAACTACCCTAATATAATATTTTGACAATCGATTCCTCCTAAAGGCTTCCATGGAGGAATGTGTTTATTTTACCAATTATAGACCTAATTAAGAGCAATCTATCAGTACCGGTCACAAGTTGCACATTTGAGTTTTTTGGAAGAAAGAAATATCTTTTGATCGATTGATGTGATAAACATGGGTATGAAGTATGGGGAAATTGTTTGAGCCAAAATCATTTTTTACTGCGTGTAACTCAGAAATGGTAGGATATAGGAAAAAATGATTTAGGTACAACTTGTAGATAATTTTATGGCCTTTCAACTTTTCCTTGAAAGTTTTTCTCTAACATGTGCCGTTATTGAGGTTTAAGCGAAAAATGAAAAAAAGGACCCTTTCCCCCCCTCCCCCCACTCCGGGGCTCCTCCTAGTGTCCCGGGGTTTTAGTATGTTTATTACCTAGGGACTCTTGACATGTTTCCGAAGAAACATCTTACGTTACTAACTCACGCACTCTAGAACTTTTTATTCAATGGACTATAAGCCCCGTGTGTTGATTAGATTTCACGTCGACAATTTCAATTTTATGATTTTCTAATTCATCAAATATCATTTTAACTTACGTAGCTATATCTTTAATAAATCTTAAAAAAATATTTGTAGTTTTTTAAGCATCATTCAAAAATTCTTCTGAGTCAATAAATACACGTAAACACCAATTTTGTCTCAGCATTTTTAGAGCGCCACCTGGTGGTTTCACACGGAACTATGTCGAGACTTCCGACACAGTGTCGGAAGTCTCGATAAGAAGAATTTTTGAATGATGCTTAAAAAACTACAAATATTTTTTTAAGATTTATTAAAGATATAGCTACGTAAGTTAAAATGATATTTGATGAATTAGAAAATCATAAAATTGAAATTGTCGACGCGAAATGTCAAAAATTATACATCAGACTACGCCCGCTGGTGGTGTTGGTAGTTTTGACTCGCTTGCCAGTATTGCAATAATGAATAAAAAAATGATAGAATAAACCTATAATTTTTTTGCCACTAGTATCGTTTGTATAACCCCGAGTCGCTCGTCACTGACCAAAACAACAACCTGTACTGATGAAAAAGCAAAAAGATTTTCTCTTCTCTTTGAATTTTCCCTTTTGCATTTAGGGTCAACCAATCTCATTTTAAGACAGTCGATCTTGAGTTGTCTGCTTAAAAGTAAGAATACAGAAGGAGATTTAAATCAATATCAGTCTAACATACAGAAATAATAATAAATGAAACATTTTGTTTGGTGTATAGAGATCTACATATAGGTATAGTAGATACTAAACTACAGGCGTTTAATTAAGTTGTCATTTCACTAAGTACTCTATTAACGATGTAGTTATTTCTAGAACTGGTGGTGTATTGCGATATTTTTTAATACGTTCAAATTCCAGGAAGTTCAATTACCACTCAATGTTAACGAATATTTATTATGTACCGTCCAGCGTGTACTAAGTTTAAACATAGTGATATATATGATTTAAAACTTTGTTGCATTTTGTATTTCACTAATGTTTGTTTACCTTATAAATAAGTGTATCGTTGCATTAATAGTCCATTGAATGAGTACCTCCAAGGGGGGTCTAGAGTGCGTCAGTTAGTAACGTAAGATGTTTCTTCGGAAACATGTTAAGAGTCCCTAGGTAATAAACATACTAAAACCCCGGGACACAAGGAGGAGCCCCGGAGTGGGGGGAGGGGAGGAAAGGGTCCATTTTTTCATTTTTCGCTTAAATCTCCAAAAGGGTACATGTTAGAGAAAAACTTTCAAGGAAAATTTGAAAGGCCATAAAATTATCTACAAGTTGTACCTCAATCATTTTTTTCTATTAGCAGCCGTTTTCGAGATACATCCCATGAAAGGTGAAAAATTCGAAAACATAAGCAAACTTTAGCATAAGCTTAACGAGGGCGGACCCCGTCCCATGCTACGTGTGAAACTTCATCAAAAAAATAAATCCGAACAACGGATAATGTTGGGACATTGATGTCATATGAGAGGCACTAGAGGAAAAAAAAATAAAAAGTTCAAGTATCGTAACTACCCTAATAAAATTCAATTCCTCCTAAACGCCTCCATGGTGGAATCTGTTTTTTTTATCAATGATAGACCTAATTATGAGCAATCTATTGGTACTGGTCACAAGTTGCACTTTTTAGCTTTTTGGAAGAAAAAAATAAAAAAGATCAAGTTCAGTAACTCAAACTACCCTAACATATATTTTGACAATCGATTCCTCCTAAAGGCTTCCATGGAGGAATGTGTTTATTTTACCAATTATAGACCTAATTAAGAGCAATCTATCAGTACCGGTCACAAGTTGCACTTTTGAGCTTTTTGGAAGAAAAAAAATAAAAAGTTCTAGTATCGTAACTACCCTAATAAAATTCAATTCCTCCTAAAGGCTTCCATGGTGGAATCTGGTTTTTTTTTATCAATGATAGACCTAATCATGAGCAATCTATCTGTACCGGTCACAAGTTGCACTTTTGAGTTTTTTGGAAGAAAAAAATAAAAAGATCAAGTTCAGTAACTCAAACTACCCTAATATAATATTTTGACAATCGATTCCTCCTAAAGGCTTCCATGGAGGAATGTGTTTATTTTACCAATTATAGACCTAATTAAGAGCAATCTATCAGTACCGGTCACAAGTTGCACATTTGAGTTTTTTGGAAGAAAGAAATATCTTTTGATCGATTGATGTGATAAACATGGGTATGAAGTATGGGGAAATTGTTTGAGCCAAAATCATTTTTTACTGCGTGTAACTCAGAAATGGTAGGATATAGGAAAAAATGATTTAGGTACAACTTGTAGATAATTTTATGGCCTTTCAACTTTTCCTTGAAAGTTTTTCTCTAACATGTGCCGTTATTGAGGTTTAAGCGAAAAATGAAAAAAAGGACCCTTTCCCCCCCTCCCCCCACTCCGGGGCTCCTCCTAGTGTCCCGGGGTTTTAGTATGTTTATTACCTAGGGACTCTTGACATGTTTCCGAAGAAACATCTTACGTTACTAACTCACGCACTCTATAACTTTTTATTCAATGGACTATAAGCCCCGTGTGTTGATTAGATTGTAATTCTGTGTGTGTTCCAATTCTGAATAAGCAAATATAATAATATCATAAAAATTCGACAATGATAAGAATATTATTATTTGTTATGAACAAAAAAATACAGCCTGACCGACTCCCAGTATCATTTTGCACCGTTCGGAGTCGAGACATTAGGTTCGTGGGGTCCCAACGCTATCTTTTTGCACAGGCAAATTGCTAAGAGGCTAACTGACGTCAGTGGTGACCCAAGAGCTGGTAGCTACCTCCCAAAGCGAAAAAGTATTGCCATTCAGCGAGGTATTAATGCCAGTATTTTGGGCATCGTGGCCAAAGCCAAAGTGGTAAAATGGGCGTCCTCCCCCATCTAACTTCTAAACTAAGCGAGTGTAAATTTAAAAAAAAAAATGTAATGCAGATCTTAAAAAATACTTTCCACGAAAATTAGTTTGGACGGGATCGAACGAGAAGTTTTTGAGATATTGCACATTTTCAACAACCGCAAACATAACTTTGTTCTTTATACAAACACTATTAAAAACAAAGTTATATTTGCTGTTAACAAAATATTGTGGTATTTTAGCTAAGTGGAAGTAAGTGGATTCCCTAATTCAGATAAGATTGGCACGGAACCCTCAGTGTGCGAGTCCGACTTGCACTTTTTTTGTAGTTTATTAGTACATTATGATACAAGTGTGTCGCCTTGTATATAATGGTCACAGGCACATGTGTTTCATACGACGCTTTCAACAAACTTGCGAGAAAAAAACAAGACTCTTCATTTACTAAGTTTTTAATTATTAAAACAGTTAGTATAAATACATTTCACTCGATTTTGATGGCAAAGACTTTCGCACGCGTTTTTCGCCTCGTTACGTATGTCCGGCGGAGTTAATAATAGGTTTTCTTTATTTTCTTCACTTGAAGTAGACATTTTCATTAATATTAAACTTCATAATGAATCCAAACATCGTCACAGGCGACAATTATTATTAACGAAAAAAGGCGCTTTGTTTTTTTTTTTTTTCTTGCCGCGATACCGATGCGCGCGCAAGGCTTAGGCGCGAACTAGATCGGCCAAAAGCCAAGATTAAAAATGTAATAATTCGTGTTTAAAACACAAATCACAGAAAAGGTTAAATGAATTTGAGCTAATTTTTTTGTAATAAATCTGTGTCTACCATTTATTGAAATAAAGATGTAGATACTGTTATTTTTTGCATAAATAGTGTTTGTTGCTAAATTAAAAGTATTGTATAACCCGACTAAATTATATCGCTTCTTTTTCTTACTTACGACTTGGTACTAGGGTACAAATGTAAATTGGTCGAGTTAATAAACTAAAAGCACTAGTGCAATAATATACTGAAAAAGCACGTGTGTTATTAAGAGTCCATTTGAACAACGTCAGATACGTTCGGACATACACGACCAAATAAGCATAATAAGTCCGATGTTAAAATTATATTTCTATAAATGATTGTTGTCAAATAGGTGAAGTTTTATAATGAGGCGTTTTGTATAATACTCGACATATATTCTTTATCTGGCGTTGGTAAAATCGACTCAAAGTTATGTAACTTCGACAAAAAAAGATTAACTCGTTAAAAAAAAAAAAAGTTTTCTAAAGCATTACCCTTTTTTCAGTCGAAAAACCCCTGTTTGAATTCAGTTTGGCCTTACTGCAGATGTTATTGCAAGAGTCGCGTATCCAAACCTCAAACTCCACTCATTCCAGTTACCCTTCTATGAACCAATTGTATCCAAAGTTTAAACAGGGCATAAAAACCAATGTAGGGTTCCGTACATTTCAGTAAAAAGTGTCAGTTGCACGTTTGAGCCCAAAAGTTTAGTTGTTAGTACCTACCTGCGTGTATCAACAAGTCGGATGTTATCTCTGCCAATTATAAAGTTAACGTGGACACAGATTTTACGGGAAATTTAGATTTAATATGATACGATTTTACAAATGATATATTATCATGTTAACATTTAGTGCAAGAAAAATGTGGTATTTTGGCGATAAAATATTTAAATCAATAAAACCTTTGTTTATAATTTCATCTTGGCACTAGGAATCAGGATCTGCTAAGTCTTATCAAAATTTTCGCGTCCTTGCCCCTCCCAGGCAAGGGCCCCTATAGGCCCCTATAGGCATAGACCCCTTTGTAAATAAGACATATTTCACATAATAGGCAAGGATGGTATCATATTTCATGTAATTTTATGTATTTTATCAAATGAGGTCATTACCATATTTATGTGATCAATATTTTGTGAGATATGAAGAGTTTTGTTGGAAAGGTCTTATACATTGTGCCAATAATAAATATATGTGCCAATAATTTATAAATAAAGGTTTTATTTGGACTTAGCTCTTACTTTCGACTAATTTTACCAGAGCTAAATGAGGAGTTTTCAAGAAATCATTTGGTTACAGAATACAGAAAATAGGGCTCATTTTCCTGAAAGACCCATTAACCATTTCATTTTAATAATGAGTATAATAATCTTTAACGTTCGACCAAATCCCCTATGTTCTATATACCTATACAGGGTGACTTTGTTATCACTACCGAAATTTTGTGTAAAGACTCCACTGATGAATATGAACAACTTTTACTATGGGAGCAATAGTGAAATCGAGAAAAAAAATCAGCTGTTCCATACATTTTGACCGCGCGCCAATTGAACTTTTGTATGGAACAGCTGATTTTTTTTCTCGATTTCACTATTGCCCCCATAGTAAAAGTGGTTCATAGTCATCAGTGGAGTCTTTACAGAAAATTTCAGTAGTGATAACAAAGTCACCCTGTGTTTATATTACGCTAGTAACATTATATGTTCCAAAATAAAATAAAAATACATATTTAATTTTTATAGCCTTTAGTTATCATCATCATTATTTACCTTAAGCTGAGTTTCGAATACTAAACCGTTGTGATTTTTTTAATTTGTTTATTTCCTGTTCTACCAATTTGTTTTGTGACTGATACAGAATAATTAAATCGTAATGTATCTTTTTTTTAAATAAACATTATGTTTTCCTATACACAGTGCACTTTTGCTTTCGATCAATATAATCTCTTAACCTCATTCGAAGTAGATTTCAGTAAAAAGTGTCGTTTGCGAATTCCGTGGCAGTCCCGAAAGTTGGTCGGCTCGAACGGTGGAGTGCGTCGAAATGTTGTTATCCTGCGGTAACGTCGTTAGTTTCGCACGTCGGTAGGGTGACCACATTTACTCTGGAGGTCCTATTTACCTTCTTCTTCTTAGCCTTCTTTTACCATTCTCTTGGTGTAGGCCACCTTTCTTTTATGCCAGCCTCTTCTATCCCGAGCCACCTGTATCCACATCGATCCGGCTTCTCTCTTAATGTCATCACTCCATCACATTTGGGGTCTTCCCACCGGGCGTTTCTCTCCCCATGGTCTCCACTCAACAACCGTCTTACACCAAGAGTCATGTTTGCGGGCGACGTGGCCTGCCCATTCCCACTAAGCTTTGCCACTCGCTGAACACATCAGTAACTTTACTTTGCTCTCTTAGCCACTTATTTGTCTTGCGGTTTCGCAGTGTTACTCCTACCAGTTTTCTCTCTATCGCTCTTTAGGTCACTCGCAGTTTTTTAATGGAGTCTATAGTCTATAGCCTGTTTATCTATGTCCATGTATATTGTAGTAGATACGTTGTTCACTGTTATGTTTCTTCAGAGTATATTTTAGCATTTGGAGCAAAAGCCCACCTAGGTAAGAAATAGCTTTGTTAATGAGCGGTGACAGCTTAGCGTTGGCACAATGGTAATACTAACATGTATTCTAAAATCGTTTTATACACTTAAATAGGTCAACTTTATGAACATGAAAATTTTCCATAGTGAACATCTACGCAAAACGAAAAAGGGCAGCCTTTTTATCGTTATACTTGGAGATTGGCCGAAAAATAAATAATATTATACATTCTTACTATTATAAAACCTTATACAAATTACAGAATATTTTATGCTACTTGTATATATTAATTTACGTTACTATACATATTCACTGCAAGTGACGTAATTTATCTATTTTTTAATCTCCTAAAAATACTTAAAATTATGGCCATCCTACCTCACCGACGAAATTAGTTTGCGCCGAATCGCTGATTGCTCGCTTTTTGTTTTTCTCCAAATCCCAAGTTAATTAGTGCGCACGAACACGTGACAAGTTACCGCTAAAAAGTGGGCTGATTGTTTCATTGACTGCTGAGTTTAATGAAGCCAGCACCCTCGGGTGTGTCGTAAGGATGTAAGGTAGTCTTGTTGGATAAGGTCGAAAATAAAAGTTATTTTATGTGGCAAAGTAGATAATTTGGTTACGATGATGATGCTACACCGTCGTGCACACATCACATAGTAAGTTACGTCATTCGCCTGAGAATACACCCATCTGGTTTTCAAGAAAGGAATTTCCTTCCTTGTGTTACAAAGTACTGATTTTGACGAGGGCGTCTCCAATAAATTATTATTTTAATACATATAAACATCCATGATTAAGGTACACATGTTCATGCTGATCACACAAACATTTGACCCTCACGGGATTCAAACCCGCGACCGCTGGTTCTGTAGTCAGGGCTACTTTAGGAGCTAACCTAAAGTAGGTCTTCAATCAGTGCGCGTTACCAGTAATCACATTATACCAGGATCTAAATCTAGATCGATATAAGGATCTGAAAGTTGATCTCGTACTATGAGTTAGGAGAAGAAGTCAGTGCCAGATGAAAACACGTAGTTAAGCTTTTCTATACTAATATTATAAAGCTAAAGAGTTTGTTTTTATAAACTCTCCGCTCTCAGGTACTACTGGATAGATTTAAAAGAAATATTTTCGGGTTTGATAGCTTATTTATCGTGTAAGACTTAAGGCTATAAAACAAAAAGCTATGACCGAAGGGGCGGATTTAACCCAAAACGCGCGGACGGACACAGTCACGGTGGACCGCTAGTCTCAAATAATCCGAAACCATAGTGGTAATTATTGTTTTTCTTAATAAGCCTAAAATCACAAATCCTCTTATCATCAACACCAGGGTTAATTAACAAGGATTTATCACAATTAAAAGCCATTTTGCACAAGGAAGTGTGTCCTGTTATACGTTAGCACATTATCATGGAGTTGATAGTGTACTGGAAGAGACAGTGAAAAAAATATTATGTTTTAAAGTGTAGAAATGACTGCTACGGCAGATAGCTTTTCGTAGTATCGTAGCACTGTCGTAGCAAAAACCTGGTCACGTATTGCGATGCAGTTTTGATAGGTAAACGGCTCAGCTTTACTGTTAAATTGGCCAATCGTATTGCGATTTCGTATGATATTCATAATGTTATTATAATAAAACAATAAAAATAATTATTCGTAATCGTTGCGTTGTAGTTTTATTATAATATTATTATATTGCTAATATTCGTTTACACTGAGTCGGAATTGAGATGCCTGGAAATAGCCGTTCTATTTCCAGGCAGTTTAATTGGATCGCAATACACCCCAATCATTTCGCAGCATGAGATGCAATCATCTGTACTGACAAACTGAATGTGAAAGTTCCAGTATTTATGTTGATAGATAGGTATGGTTTTTGACGACCTCCGTGGTGTAGTGGCTATGCATGCTGGTTTCAAGGCGACGCCGCTCCGAGGTCCCGGGTTCGATTCCCGGTTGGGTCAATATAGATATCAAAATTTTCTATATTGTCTCGGGTCTTGGGTTTTGTGGTGCCACCGTTGTGTCTGATTTCCATAACACAAGTGCATTAGCTACTTACTTTGAGATCACAGCAATATATGTGATTGGTGTCCAATATTACTTTTTATTACTTTATTACTTTTCACACACTTTCGGTCATTCAATTAGTATTTCAACTAATTTGCAATTAAAAATATTAGAAAAAGTCATTCAATTGCATTGGGTCTGTAAATTGTATCAGCTTGTAATTATTACTAGCCAGTCATTAAAAAAAACTTTTTTGATGGATGGTTAAAGTTTCCGATGGATATATGATGTAACACAGCCTACTTCTACAATTTTATTTTTATTTTTTGTTTATGATAAGAATTGGTCCTGTCACTGTCACTGCGCGACGAGAAATAAACTGTATTGACACGAAATGGACAAGCTCTGCTGAGTGAGCTGGGAAGCAGAAAGTACGTGTCATTTTTGACAGTCCCACTCTTACGATAGGGTAGTTAGTTACTTCAAACCGATACCATCTTCTAGTGAACGCTATATCTTTGTTCGTTCTAATGAGATAGGACATTTTTCCAGCATTGCGTCGTTCGGGACACTTTATGTGGGTCTAGCTTAATGAATTGTAAAGGTGATCGCGATAAGCAACCCAAAGCAAAAGAAATTAAGCCAGATCAATAAGCCGATTATACAGGCTGATTATGCAAGATGTTACCAAATTTCAGAAGATGAATAATGTGACTATCAACTTTGAGTATGGAGTCAGTTCGAAATTTTTAATAAAATTCAGGTGCCCCATATAATATTAGTCACCTACATTAAAGATGATTAAAAGAGAGGCAGTAGCAGAGTCGAGTGGAGCTGAGTTCCACTCTCACTTTAAAATGCAGCGTATCAGTTTATTTCGATACATTAATGTGAATCAGGGAGATTACGAGCATTATGATTAACCAATTCACGGTCCACTCGACACTCTTATGCACACAGCTCCACGTCAGTGAAAGCGCACTATAATACATACATATATAATCGTATTTTAACTGTAACAGATCTACAACATTTGAGTTTTTTGTACATAGAGCACCACCAATATGCACCACAAGACTCATTATGAAACGCTTTTACTTTCCAAAATTGACGACCTTTCCAAAATTGACCGATAAAACACCGCTTTTTCTTTTAGTTATTGAAAGTACTTACAAGGTTTCTTTACAAGGTTGTCCGTCCATCTTGTCGGTGGACGTCCTACGCTACGTCTTTGGTCGAAGGGTCTCCAATCTAGAACTTACCTGCCCCAACAGCCATCAGCAGTTCTTCGCGCTATGTGCCCTGCCGATCGCCACTTGAGCTTACCGATTCTCAAGGATATGTCCGTTACCTTAGTTCTTCTACGTACATATCTCCTTATTTTTGATTCGATCCCGTAGAAAAACACCCAGCATAGCCCTCTCCATCGCTCGTTGTGTGATTTTGAGCTTCTTTATAAGACCCATTGTTAGAAACCATGTTTCGGATCCGTATGTCCGTATGTAATCACTGGTAACACACACTGGTTGAAGACTTTCGTCTTCAGACACTGCGGTAGTTGAGATGATACTCTTGCGCAGTTTCCCGAACGCTGCCCAGCCGAGTTGGATTCGTTGATTGACCTCTTTCTCAGAGTTGGACCTACCTAATTGGATCACTTGTCCCAGGTAGACGTACTCTTCGATAACTTCGAGAGTTCAATTCCCAACGGATACTAAAGTGGGTCCATTACAACAACATTACTTTTTTATTATGTTAAGATAAATAATAATTTCATTATTATTATTTTATTATTTCTTTCACATGATATCATATCGTTTACCCAGTGATTTAATAAAGAACTTTTTCTAATCTTTGTATGTGTTTGTTATTTTTTCTCTTTTAGCTCCAACGCGGCTTACGGATACATACTACTACGATATCATAACAGTAAACATCTCGTCAGTAACTTTGCAAGTTTAACTGTTATGGGCTACTTAAGTTAAATTAATAAAAGTATTGTATTGGGGTCGAATAAATTGTATGGACCACTTGTTTATTATGTAGATGTTTTGAATATAATGGGATGGGCTTTGTTTGGTTTGGGAGGATTACAAAAGCTTAAGGGCATTTAATTAGAAAAAATATGTACATGCCCTTTAAATTGTGAGTTTTTTTATATTTATTAACAATTTGTTTTAATACTTCTATGCTTTATAGTTTGGATAAAATGATCATGTCGTACCAGCAGGGCGATTTAAAACGTTTTTTACCTCAAAAACAAGTGTTCGTTATCAAGATTATTACCAAAAACCCTTTGTTTTAGCTCATCGTCATGCCATTTATTTACAAAATGTAAACAAATTAACCCTTTACTGCATTGCAGTCGCCACAATTTCCTTTATAGGCCAATTTAACCCTTATTTGCATTCAAGCGTGAACAGCCGAGGCGAAGACAAAGACAAACTTTAGATTGATATTTCAAGACGTTGGCTTTGAATTTTGAACAAATACGAATGTTAAATAATCTGTGGAACAATTATTTGATAGATCATCGTTTTGTTTTGCACAAAATTATCATAATGAAATTAAAAAATACAGTCTGTAAAAAAAAACTGTCCATCCCATTAAGGGGCTATTAGGTATCGAGATAAAGTTCTCTTTGTATAATAATTTTCATTAAATATTAGAAAAAAATGCCGAATTAAAAAAATACACACTCACTACATTAAAAATATAAGATGGCAACCCGACGACGAGATGCGCAGTGCGGAGTTGCGCATTTTGAAAATTCCCCCGATTTAGGGTACATAAGTGCTAGACTTATTGACTCTGAAAATCGAAAAAAAAGGTTAAATGAATTACGTATATGTTTTAAAGTAATACTTCTTTTGGTTAGGTTAATTAAACAACTTAATGACCCTATCCTTTTGAAAGCAATGAAATGAGGCACTAAAAGAATAAGAAGAAGTAATACTCACACTTGAATACTTGGACTATATTACTGTAGCCCTTTAGCATTTTACTATTATTAAATTAATATATCAAAAAGGTTCAAATAAAGATCTATGCCACTGCTTTTATACCAAAAACTAATACCAGCGGTACTTAGTTACACTCATTAAAATAATTTTATGCCTAACGAGTACCAATCATAAAATAAATAAATCATAAAAATAGGATCAATATACCATTTCTGTATGACGAGTCACAGTCAGTATAAACATATTTTTGTAGGTGAAAATGTGATTTGAAATAGTGGTTTAGTTCATTATTTCTAGAAACTTTCAAAATATGCTTCAATGTTTGCACTCCTTGTACTTTGTCGATTTGATATTAATAGTGTTTAAACATTCTATGATACCCAAATTTTAAACTTAAAGAAATAAAGCTTCAAAAACCTGTTTTGAATTTCTGCTTTCCTAGTACTTTAAGAAGAATTAGAAATCAAAATAAGTTGTTTCCTTGACTCGATTTGACTAAAAATGATTTCAAACTTTTTCTTATTATTCTTTTTCATTTGGTATTCGTTAAAAATAGGACGTTTTTTATGACTGTAATCAAATATCGTTGGTATAATTTTTGAATTAGAGTGGAATGAATCCAAATTAAAATTCGATTGTATCGATTGAAATTAATATTTAAATTTATTGTGTTCTGTAAGGAAACTACATATCTTGAGATAAAACTAAGAAAGATAATTATGATCAGTCGCACATTCTCCTGATTTAGCTATGTATCAGTCACTACACGGGTCTTGAATGCTGATTCTTCCGTCATCTTCAGCAAAGACCGGTGATTGCTGTCTGATGTATCGCATCAGTACATCATTGTCTATGCCAATCACTGCAACGTTCCTTCGGTTTTCTGATATCATCTGCAAAAAAAAACAAAAAAGAGTTTGAAACATATTTTTTTTTTATAATATACTATTCAGGTTGTAACAGAAAGGTGCAGTGGAAATTTAAGAAAGTGTAGAATCATCTTTAGAGACAAGCCTGTGAACTTTATTGCACAAATGGTAAGAATAATGCTTGAAACATTATCTGACAACCAATTTATCTATATCAATAGTCACCTGACCCTGCCACATTAAAAAAACTATACTACACGAGGTAAGTACTTATTTCCTCACGGATGTGTTTATGAACAGTCTTATGTTATGCTTTTGTTTCTGCGACCGCCGGCGGCTTTTTGATCCGTGAGCGTCTACAGTTTCTTTACTTAATTATGTGCTTTTACATTATTTTAATGATAAGTGTAGCATCATTTTTAGTACAAGATAATGTAGAGCTCTCACATGAGACAGTAAAACATTACCATTATTACTAATAAAAGTGTGAGGTTAGCTCACGCGTACTACAGTATGAGGACCTAAGTGCTTTTTATGATAATGGACTAGAAAATGACCGGGAAGATTACTAAATTTAAGTGTTATGCACTTCCTAAGTTTTATATGTCACAACGTAAAAAAAAGTCACGTCAAAAATGAAATAATATTACGTATAAAAAACTGGTCCCTGCTTTAAAGTCACGGAAAGAAACAGCTTACCTCTTCCAATCTCATAGAAAACAGTTTTAGTATTAAAAATTGACGCTCGATATGGAGAAGGTCATTGCTGATTTTTGTGAGGTCTTTTAAAAATAAACTTGACTAACTTGATTTTATTCAATATTTTTAATAATTTTAAGTACCAAACGAAGCTTACTAAATCGTTTTAAAGAGATTCAGCACTGAATACAAAGTTGATGTTTTATTTAAATCCACAAGAGCGCATTGCATGAATATTAGTGTATGCACTATAATTTGTAACGGGTACTGTATGTACAGTTACAACCTTTTTCAATCTAACCGTCGGCCTTATATTAGTGTTTGAAAACTGATCGAGCCATCCATTATGGATACAATATTATGGTAATATGGGCCATGGCGGCTGCATTATTCTTTAGATCATGGGATCATTGAATAATAATAATCTCCACTATGAATTTTTACTTTTCAATAGAGATATTTTCTTTCAAACTTTTTTAATTTGTAATAAATAAAATGACTCCAGCATTCAAAAGATACTCAATAAAAAAAATATGATTGAAATTAATCACAAAAGTTCAGAAATCTTAAATTTTAAGCAATATTTAATTTTTAATGTTTTACTTACGCTAAGTAATAAGGTAGAAAACAAAAGTAGTAAATAGTTAATAAAATGAGATTTTAGATATCCTTTAATATAAGAGATCTTACGTCCTTAAGCACGACGCTCTATCGTAATAGCATTCAGCTGCATCTGCTGGAAGTGCCGTTCAATATATCTGAGCACATCAAATACACGATCAGACAAAACACCGGCCAAGTGCGAGTCGGACTCGCGCACTGAGGGTTCCGTGCCAAGTTAAACTGAATTAGGAAATCCACTTACTTCCACTTAGCTAAAATACCACTATATTTTGTTGACAGCAAATAAAACTTTGTTTTACATAGTGTTTGTATGAAAAACAAAGTTATGTTTGCGGTTGATGAAAATGTACTATAGTAGTAGTAGTTTTAGTTTCATGTATGGGAGCCCCCTCTTAAATATATATTTTTTTATTTTTGTATGACAATCGTAAAGTGGTTAACGGGATACATAGAATAGAATAGAAATTATTTTATTTGACACATAAGTTACAATCATAGACAACAACAAAAAAACACGGTTATTATATAAATATCTATACTAATATTATAAAGCTGAAGAGTTTGTATATAGATTGTACGCTGCGTACGCTGCGGAAACCGCTAAAGTTACACAAAAATCATGTATGACAAGATTGTTCAACATTAAGAGTTCTATAATAAAGTCCGCGACAGCATAAGTCTATCTTTTATGGTTGACTTACTACAACCTTTTTTATGTTAATAAATTTGTAAAAAAATAATGCATCATTTTTAGAGGTGTATTATACACACAGGTATTTATTCTTATCAAAATAAATACTTTCATCATCACGAGCATTACATTTAGAACAAAAATGCCCTTTATATCATTTGATACCAATAAATATCTTTGGAGCTATCACAGTTTTAACATAATCTCCGCACCAAAATAATGTTCGCAGCTTAAGTACAACGTGCGCTTGCGCTAAATATATTATAAAACTGAAGAGTTTGTTGGTTTGAACGCGCTTATCTCGGGAACTGCTGAACCGATTTGAAAAAATATTTCTGTGTTAGATAGCTTATTTATTGAGAAAGGCTTTAGGATATAAAACATCACGCTGCGACGGGAGGGGAGGGAGCAAACTCAAAACGCGCGGACGAAGTCGCGGGGGACCGCTAGTTATTACATATAAACATCAGTTTTAATAGATATATAAAATATATAAATAATAGGTACCTATGTGTCAAAAAGGTCCCCGCTCAGCATAATTCGTGACAGCGCGAGGCATGTCACGATACTGATATTCTGCAGGAACCCTCTACACCAACTACATCTTCCGACCAAATTTCAACAGTGTGATGCTTATAGTTACAGATTAAAATGGCTGTGACATATGGACGGACAGATAGACAGACAGACAGACTTGACGAAATTATAAGGGTTCATTTTTTTGCCATTCGGCTACTGAACCCTAAAATAATATATATAACTATGTTACTTACATAAAACCCATCTCCGCCTTCCCCAATGAAGTTCTGAGACACGATCCTGTACCATTTGTCTATTTGCAACGGCTCGTAGCGAGGCACGTCGCACTCTATGCAGCGGACCGTGACGTTGACGACTCGGTTGTAGACTGGACGAGAGCCATCAAAGATCGGGCGAAGGCCTGGGTGAAAATGATTGGTGAAGTTAGGCGTTTTTAGTTTGTTACTATACCTACGTTATAAATATTATTAATGTTCGAGATTGACAGTGGGACTTGAACCAGCAACCTTTTGGCTGACCGGGCGCTACGCTCTTACCAATTGAGCTACCGTGCTGTCAGTCCGACCCTGCGAATTTTGTGGTCTCTTATGAAAACGTCAATTGCGTGACGCTTAGCGCCATCTAGCCGTCTGTTTATGAAACTGATGGCCCAAGCAGTTATTCTTTACAGAATAATTTCAACTTGGAAATTGATGATCTAATGGTTTAGAATGTTTTTAACACTCACAGTGTCATATTTTATATTCATAAAGATGAACTAAGAAACCAAAAATTTGCGCACGGGCGGGACTTGAACCAGCAACCTTTTTGGCTGACCGGGCCAAACGCTCTTACCAATTGAGCTACCGTGCTGCCGTGAAATTTTTTTGCATTATTCGGGCGCGCCGCAAGACAAGGATGGCAACGCAAGTATCGAACAAATTATTGTAGTAAACATTAATATAATTCAAACGATTTTTTTCGATAAAACGATGACAAACAATAAGAGCTTTTTTAAAATAAATGTTTGATCCAATCAGTGAGTTGTTATTACTACGTATAGAAAAGCTAAAAAATATATAATATAAAATATAAGCAAAAATGTGTCGCGGAAAACGACAACAAAAATAACGCATTCCTTGAAATTTCGAATTCAAAATATGAAACTATTATATGAGTTGATTACAAATGGGTGGTGTAAATTTATGGCGCACTAGATTTGTTCGTGGTGTCAGTTCCATACGCTACTAATAGTTGTCAAATGGATCCGATTCAGATCAAAAATAATATTTCCGTAGTTATATTATTATAGTTATATTATGTTACATTGTGTTATACTGTATTAGGTACTTCACCAAATAGACTTGTGTTGAATAATTTGTATCACGTGAATAGACATCTCTGTCTCTTAACACCAATCTTAGCTATGCCGTGAAAACACGTTTTAGGATTATTTTCTAGCTATTACTCTATTATATTCATGTGTGTCATAATTTAAAGTCTCGATGAAATCTGTTGTGTTTTCCGATAAAGATAAAAATAAAATAAATAATAATTAACATCAAAACTTTGGGATTTGCTGAAGTTGGTATGAAAGAGTAAAGTCATTTAAAGAATGTAAATTATGTGTTCCTCATCAATCAATGCCAATTCAAAGTAGTGGGTTAATGACAACAAAATAGTATTTTATGTAGTATCCTTTAGCAGGAAAAATAATGAAGCAATTGAATCGTTATGGCACGATGATACGATGTTGATTTTTTCAATGTTATTATGTTCTTAAGTAGTAAAACAATAGTTACCTGAAACCTGTAGCATTCTGCCTCCATTGAAAGGGACATTGGCTACTGCGTACTCTAACATCTCCATGATGTGATCGCCTCTCATTTCAAAAACTTCCACATTATTCTCGAACGGCGTTGATAATATCACTGACTCGAATGTTATCACTGAAAATATTAAGCAAAGAATCTTTTTTAAATAGAGAAAATACTGCTGGAATATAAAAATAAGACTACTATCTAAATCATAAATAAACGCAGAATATAAGCTACATGTACCTACAGAAGATATCTCCCGTGTGTTATTTTTGTTTCGAGTACCTACCTATTTTTCCTAAAAATGCCTTCCATCGTTTGGTACATATATTTAACATTTTCGTCAACTTTACAATATTACTAGTCAATTGTTTATAAACTTTAATAATGATCGTAAAGTCCGTTATTATTAGCTTGTCGAATATTTAAAACAATCTTGACATTCCTGTTTAATAATGATTCATTTTAAAATTATATATACACAAAATCCACAACCTACATAAGTACAGGTACACTCAAGTCTTAAAATATGTAAAATCACTCAGTGAAATCTATTTTTTTTTCACTGATTTATTTGCAATTATTATAAAATTTATGAAAATATAGTTTACAATATTCGACTAGCAAAGAAAAACAGACTTTTTGCAGAGATAAGCTAAAGCAAACACAAAATAACGTAAATTTCTGAATTGTAAAGCTATAACCAAGGAAAAGTGAGTATTTCACCATTCGAGGAAATGAAAGAAATAGCATGCATGTTGAGGAGAAGGATAGAAAAAAATCCCGCCAACAAGACACGTGCAAAACAAAAAAGGAACAATAAAATCTACCTCCTGCTGGAATATCAGCTCGTATGCTGCCAGTATTCATGACGCAAAAGTGCGCGTCATGCCAATTTTCTCCCTGAGCCCTTCCCATCACCTTAAAAAGTAAAATGAATATAAATAAAAATGTATTACAAAGTACCTCCCATCGCGATGTCAGCACGGACGCCTCCTGTGTTCACGACGCAAAAATGGGCATCGTGCCAGTTGTCTCCTTGAGCTCGTGACATTGCCTTTAAGAAAGTTTTCTTTCAACCAACGTGTATTTGAGCTTAAGAAAGGTATTGTTGGCGCTCTCACCCAATGGGTTTTATAGCTGAAGAAAGAAGTGCTTGAAAGCAAAATAGCAGGCGCTTCATCCTATTAGTTAGGTGTTGAGCGCAAGGGTACAATTTAGAAGCCATGTGCAGCAAAAATTGGAATTTTTGAACACATATTTTGCACACTTTATATTTGTAAGTTTTTTTTTTAATTACTCGTATTTTATCTGACAGCAAGGTTCATCGTTTGCCTTGCTACACCCCTCCACCGATTACTCTGAGCCCACGAGATTGAAAATGGCTTAAACTAGCTCATACTTGAAGTGAGGCCTTAGCCTAGCATTATATGTTCAATAGAAACTGAATTTATATGCGAACTGCGCGAAACTGAGACGTTTCTGACGTCACTTTTGTTGTCTTCTCCTCTCAATGCATATTCTTCATTCATATTATTATTGTGAATTAATCTTTCTTCTTTAAGGTGAATGAAAGATTGTACCTGAGGATGATACGGAGTACATTAATTGGGAGGGAAATGAAAACGAAGGCAACGAAAGTGACATCAGAAATGTCTTAGTTTTGCCATCGACCTATAATAGTATCTAAGTAACAGCAAATTTAATTTGAAAGCTTTAATGGTGCAAGTTTCTCAAAAAGCGAATATAGTCGAGTCAGGATAATTAGTTAGTAGCCAACTTCATGTAATATCTACGAATGTAGTTGATCGAAGATCTGATTATTGTGTAATTATATTAATATTTTACTTACAGCATTCATAAAAGCGTCGCATATGAAATTGCCAAGATTGCATTCACCACAACTGCAGCTTGATGACATGTAGACCATTGAATGCCCAATTTCTTCATTCGCTGCCTCTTCTATTAGTGGTAAATAAAAGTTTATCTTCTCTATGACGTCCGGAGCTTTGAAATGATAATAAAAAAGAAACTGATTAAATTTACTTAGAATTTAAACAGTTTATATTTAACATATTTTAAGCTGTGTTTAAAAAAATGGTGCCCAACTGACACTGAAGTTAGCTTAGCCACACACCATTTAAATAACAGACAGTATTTTAATACTAATAAAAACACAGTCTTACCAACAGGCTAACGTTTTCTCTAAAACTTATTCTACCTACTTTATTTTTGAGAACTCTAAGATAGGCGTGTGCGTTTGAGTAGATGTTTGTTTGTATCCAAATAAATTAGTCTTGATCCGAAAAACCAAATATTACAAAGCTGAAAGGTATGTTTAAACGCGCCAATCACAGGAACTGCTGGACCGATTTGAAAAAATATTTTTGTATTGGATAGCTTACTTACCGAGAAAAGCTAAAGGCCTTAAAATATCATGCTGCGACGGGAGGGGAGGAAGCAAACTCGAGACGCGCCGACGAAGTCGCAGGGGACCGCTAGTCATGCATTAAATACGGAGTGTACTGCGTCTGAACCTACCTTGCTCAATATCGTGACCAATATAATGTGGGTCACCTGCCCAGTCCAGCAGATTTCCAGCGTCGTCAAAGTGTAGTTTGATTTCTCCTAAATACAAAGTGTGGGCGGCTGCCTGCACTATTAACACCTAAAAATACATATTTTATAAGATTTCTTGCTGTTACCAACATTAAAGTTAAATGGTGCAAACTAGCCTCAGTAACGAAACTAATCTTTGAGCAACAAAGCACCCTTGTTCCTAAATATAAAGTGCAGGAAAATACTGTGACGCCCTACGGTATTTTACAACGCCAAGGTAGAGAAATATGTATTCATAAACTAGAAGACAAAAAAACTTATTAAAAAGCTCAAAATAACAAAGCCATCTGCTCACGAGAAAATTCATTTAGAGTCAGTGGATGATGTGCGGAGAAAATTGATGAACGTAAGCTTGTGGTTTAATTATATATATATTTTTAATTTCATCATTCTTAGTTATTACCTATTTCGCAAAAACTACTGGACCGATTTGGATTCGATTCTGATTGAACTAAAAAAAAAGAAATCCGAGAATGAACATACACTAACGAAATTTTGCACACGTGTTTGGATGCTTTAGAATGTTTTTAACACTCACAGTGTAATATTTTATATTCATAAAGATGAAATAAGAAACCAAAAATTTTGCGCACGGGCGGTACTTGAACCAGCAACCTTTTGGCAAACCGGGCCAAACGCTCTTACCAATTGAGCTACCGTGCTGTTAGTCTGACCCTGCGAAATTTGTGGTTTCTTATGAAAACGTCAATTGCGTGACGCTTAGCGCCATCTAGCCGTCTGTTTATGAAACAGATAGCCCAAGCAGTTATTCTTTACAGAATAAATTCAACTTGGAAATTGATGTCGCTTCGCTATCTAATGCTTTAGAATGTTTTTAACACTCACAGTGTAATATTTTATATTCATAAAGATGAAATAAGAAACCAAAAATTTTGCGCACGGACGGGACTTGAACCAGCAACCTTTTGGCAAACCGGGCCAAACGCTCTTACCAATTGAGCTACCGTGCTGTTAGTCTGACCCTGCGAAATTTGTGGTTTCTTATGAAAACGTCAATTGCGTGACGCTTAGCGCCATCTAGCCGTCTGTTTATGAAACAGATAGCCCAAGCAGTTATTCTTTACAGAATAAATTCAACTTGGAAATTGATGTCGCTTCGCTATCTAATGCTTTAGAATGTTTTTAACACTCACAGTGTAATATTTTATATTCATAAAGATGAAATAAGAAACCAAAAATTTTGCGCACGGACGGGACTTGAACCAGCAACCTTTTGGCAAACCGGGCCAAACGCTCTTACCAATTGAGCTACCGTGCTGTTAGTCTGACCCTGCGAAATTTGTGGTTTCTTATGAAAACGTCAATTGCGTGACGCTTAGCGCCATCTAGCCGTCTGTTTATGAAACAGATAGCCCAAGCAGTTATTCTTTACAGAATAAATTCAACTTGGAAATTGATGTCGCTTCGCTATCAAATGCTTTAGAATGTTTTTAACACTCACAGTGTAATATTTTATATTCATAAAGATGAAATAAGAAACCAAAAATTTTGCGCACGGGCGGGACTTGAACCAGCAACCTTTTGGCAAACCGGGCCAAACGCTCTTACCAATTGAGCTACCGTGCTGTTAGTCTGACCCTGCGAAATTTGTGGTTTCTTATGAAAACGTCAATTGCGTGACGCTTAGCGCCATCTAGACGTTTTCATAAGAAACCACAAATTTCGCAGGGTCAGACTAACAGCACGGTAGCTCAATTGGTAAGAGCGTTTGGCCCGGTTTGCCAAAAGGTTGCTGGTTCAAGTCCCGCCCGTGCGCAAAATTTTTGGTTTCTTATTTCATCTTTATGAATATAAAATATTACACTGTGAGTGTTAAAAACATTCTAAAGCATTAGATAGCGAAGCGACATCAATTTCCAAGTTGAATTTATTCTGTAAAGAATAACTGCTTGGGCTATCTGTTTCATAAACAGACGGCTAGATGGCGCTAAGCGTCACGCAATTGACGTTTTCATAAGAAACCACAAATTTCGCAGGGTCAGACTAACAGCACGGTAGCTCAATTGGTAAGAGCGTTTGGCCCGGTTTGCCAAAAGGTTGCTGGTTCAAGTCCCGCCCGTGCGCAAAATTTTTGGTTTCTTATTTCATCTTTATAAACGTGTTTGGATGCTTTTAATAGATCCACATACTCACATATTATCACATTGTAACGATACTCACAAACATACCCGTACTTACATACATACTTACATTGAATTGATTACCTCCATTTTTGAAGTCGGTAAAACCTATTTTAATGATGAATTCTAAGAACGGGTATTTCTTAGTTCAAATTTAAGATGAATGACATCAAGCTGCTGTTTAATAATTTACAAAGAAATGTTACAAGAAATGAAATGAATGTTGCTTATTCTCGTAAAAGAATCGTACACGATTAACTAAGCAATATTTTTTTTTTGTATTCTTAGAAAACAAAATATAACATTAATACATAAGACCTGATTTTATACATCACTAAGCTGTAATACTTTGAATTCCTTTTACGCGAAACAGACTCTTGGTGCTATAACGTTTGTTGATATGGCAAAAATTGTGCAATAGGTTTGTTGTCAAAACGCTTTTGTTCCATAGTTTTGCTATGCCGGTTTGAAAGTATAATCATGGTTTTTTGTGTTCAAATAATGCACTTTTAACTTTTAAGAGCATTAAAGTCCGTTTTCTTTGCTAGTCGAATATTGTTAAAAATCTTGTCATTCTTTTTTAACGAAATTATTAATTTTATAATAATATAAACACAAAATTCACAACTTACATAGGTAATTCATCGTTTAATGAGGAGATCTTTTTAAATCAAATAGTTGATTAAAACAATTACAAAAAAGGGAATAAATAATATAACTAGAATGATACTCTAAAATAAATATGTTTTTTAGTAATAAATGTGAAAAACAAATACACCTTAAATACTTTAAAAAAAACAAATATTTAATGTTTAATGTTAAGTTAATTTAATGTTAAGTTATTTGTGAATCAATACAATAAAATAATCAGTCTAGTGTAGTTTTCATGAGAATATGTTTGTGCATGTATTATAAAGTCTATATACATCCTAAGCAGTGGCTTAAGAAATGAATTATTGTTGCGTTTTAGAGGAATTTGAAAGGATAAATTGCAGGACACTGCCTAGTTAGTTTGGCTGGGGTGTATTCCGATTGGGTCATTGCGCGTATGTCCTTCTTTTTTATTCTAACCATAGACCACTACCTAATTAGCACCAAAAATGGAAAAAAAAACTTACAGATCTGGTGTCCTGTTTTACCACAACTGGGTACGAATCTTGTGGAATAAAGCCGCTCGTGTCTGGAGGCTCACCATTGTATAAAAGTGTATGACTGTGCCCTCCTACTATGAGGTCTATGTGAGAACCAGCTTTGAGGGCTATTTCTCTGAAAAACATGTAAAATATTAAGAACAAGTGACAAAATCATAAAATTAATATTCCTATCGGAATAGAAGGACAAGTAAAAGCTGTCAAACGAAACCGATTTAAATGTCAGTAACTAACTTAAGTAAGTAACATTTGTAGCTTTAAATGAGATAACCTTTCGATCAGGTGATTTATAACAATGTTTCAAAGTTAAACATAGAAGTTTACTGCATGATAAACAGTCGACACAAAATATTGAACATGCAGCTCTAGTGTAAAACTAATTATTATTTCATTATACAAAATAATCGTTAATATACATTCCCTGTGTTATTCTGTCTTTATTTTTTACGTAAATTAACGTTTGTAAAATACAATAATCAAACTGCGTATTTTAAATATAAGTCGTATATTAAGAGGCTTCGATTTGGACTAATTTACCTGTTGAATGATTGTTTGTTGGGGTTATGCCGCTGTAATGAATAACAATCAATCACCTATCAAGTCACCATGTTTCAGACGCATTATTTCTCTAAATAATACACAATTTCACTTTTAAATATAAAAAATAAAATGCACGTAATTTTCAGCGAGCTTCTGCGGGGCGGTCAACTGTTTGACATCTGCCAAAAATGGTTCTGCTACTTCGTATCTCCCATCTCTTTTTATCACACAGTTTGCTGCTAGTGACATCTCGCTTTTGTCGTTCTATTCCGAAGGGATATTAACTTTATGGACAAAATTGACTTGTACAAAAACATGAAGAAATTTCAAGGATTAAGTCAGAAATTTTAAGAACCATTATTCAGTAGACTAGAAGGTATAGCTGGAAAAGTCTAAGAACAGAAGGCTGACTAACCTTAAAACCAACTAATTGTGAGTCGGACTCGTGCACGAAGGTTTCCGTCCCATTGACGGGTAAACAAATAATATTAAGCAAAAGAAGTTTTAAAAATTCATGAACTGCATTAGGTCCCCTATAAAATTTTATTCTATTTTGTTTTAAATATTTGTTTTTGTAGATATTAAATATTTGTTTTGATTTCAACTTTCTAACTATCGCGGTTCTTGAGGTAGAGTCTAATGATGGACGGACTGATGGACAGGCAGCGAAGTCTTAGTAATAGGGTCCCGTTGTTATCATTTGGGTACGGAACCTTACAAGGAATAGACATATTTTCAACCAACGATGTAAGAATACAAGATGAGGATGATAATTATGATGAAGGCGGACATATAATAAGTTACCTGTCAATATCAATACCACAATGTGACAAGACAATTATTATATTAACTCCTTGCTCATGAAGTTTTTCAGATTCTTTTCTTACAGTTTCGATTTCGTCTGTGAATTTCAGCTTGCTTGTTGACGCCAGTTGCTGTTGATAAAGTAAAAAATATATATTTTAATTAGGTCATTAGTACGAACAGATCATCGTGCTGATGGACAGACGACTTTGTTAAGATCGCAGGATCAAATTGGATGCAGACTGCTAGTGATCGGTAGCTTTGGAAAGCCGTGGTCGTGGCCGTGGCCTAAGTTTATCAGTGGACTTCCTTTGGCTGATAATGATGATGGTGATAGGTCATAAGTATTCTATCATGGATGATTTCAAGTAGAAGTAGCTGTAAGTATAAGTATATTTTTTCAATAATGCAATTTTTTGTACTCACGTCTGTTGAAGAAATAATTACTCCAATGATTCCGATCTTCCGTCCGTTTCTTTCGACGACAATGCTTGGCTTGTATAGCCCTTGTATTGTTGGTTCATTATCGTCTATTATGTTGGCAGTGACCACAGGGGATTTCAAGTGTTCCAAGTATGGAACGACGCCTGCTATGCCGTTGTCAAATTCGTGGTTTCCCAAGACCTGCAAAATGATATCAAAATAATTTTAATAAATGAAAAATAAAAATCATTTATTTCAGGCATTGCCCAGAAGTGTCAATGACAAACTATACTTTATAATCTATGTAAGTACAAATCCAATCCAATAAATCCAATAAAAAAACGAAATAGCATTTCAATTTTGGTTAGCTGGTAGCGTGTCTAGTGCCGCATATGGCACTGTCAACATCCTGCCTCGCCGCGTTATCCTGCAGGAGACTGTTGGAGCTGCCACGTACCCTGCGGATCAAGGACGCTATGCGATTTCGTAAAATAGCCGCAAAGATATCAACACCTGCTTCGACAAGCATCCTCAAAGCACTACAATAGTATCGCAATGCCATCAGCATCCAGGATGCGTCATTGTATGTGTACAGTGCGCAGGGCTCTGTACGCTGTTTGGGTATAGCTTGCTGCTAGGCTGCACGTGTACAGAGAGAGATTTATAAGAGGCTTTAAAAATTGTAACTTTAACCTGTTTATTACAACGCGAAAACCTGCAAGCATGTATGTTAGCCCTAACGCACAATGCCCTGCGCTCTCGCTCCAAGTCCAGGTCATATTGGAGCGACCCGGAAATCCAGTGTAACAGGTATGAAAAAACCTGTGTAATTGCTTCAGAGGACTGCCCTCTAGCTTAACAGCTGAAATTTGGTTTGACTCGTTTTTAGCTTTAACGTTTACAGGTGATTATCAGACTTTCATTGGAACCTTGTGTAAGCTAGACGAGCACGATAGCAGTGTTCATCTTTTTAAATTCAAGTAATTTTAAATTTTATGTTTGTTTTTTAACGATCGTTTGAATAAGCTTTATCGCTTGTGTGCCAGAAAAGATAATATTTAAGTTAAGCTGCCATTATTTTTATTTATTTCAGGAAAACAGATTACTATAAATTACATTACATTACGAGTCGTATTTAATGGTATTATACTAGATAATAATCCTAAACATGGTTCCACGGCAATCACATAGAGGTGTCTCCTATATTAAATAAATCAAATTTCTTGAGCTATAATACAGTTACAGTCTGTCTGAGTCTGTATCTCGAGGGATGGAAGCATATCCAACTGAGAACCGCGTATCTGTACAGCGTATAAGTTACATTCACAAATGTTTAAAAAAATAATTATGGCTAATTCATCTTACTATCACGGAGCACTTACTTTCCAACATAGAAACAAACAAGCACAAGCAAACCACAGGTGGGTGGGTGGCATAGGAATTGATTTCTTATGTCTCCGCGCTTAATGCTAAAGGATTTGCTAATAGAATGCCTACATGGGCATCATGAGGCAGCATATTCATGAAGTCCTGCGTGACGTTCCACCTCAGCAGATTATACCAAATCGTTCCTTGGAAGCTGTCTCCTCCGTTAAGGAGTAGCGATGATGGTTCTTCAGCCAGGCGCTGTCTTATCTTGGTAGTGAGACGAGCAAACCCTCCCACACATGGTGCTACGGATGGAGTACAAATAGTGCCACCTGGACTTGTTTCTACAAACCTGAAAAAAAAGGTTCTGATAGTTTGCAAAACTATGTTTTGTATTACAACATGCACGGCACACATTAGAATCGATTGATGGTTTCACAAGATAGGTTTATTCCGTCCGTTGCTAACTTCCGATATTTCGGTGCTGTTGCAAGAACCGTAATAACGAAGTAACTGAAAAAAACTTGCAGCTGCATTAATAAGGAAGGTACTGTAGAGGTTTCAAGCTACGCGTAAAACCTCTACGTCTCGTTCGTTCGACTCTTCGTATTTCAAATGTAGAAAAGTTTCTTTATAAGTAAATTTTGATAGACGTTTGTCATATCGATGGTCAGTCAAACCTTCGCGTATACTATTATAATCCAAGAATCTTGTGAAATATTAATAAGTATTGATTAAGAAGATATCAGAATACAGAATCGACTTGAAGTGTTAAGTGGTTTTATTGTTTATTTATTTAAATAGAAAATTATCATAGATTACAGCGACGCTACGCTTTCCTACAGTGGAGGCGCCACCCGACCCGATATACACCTATTTTTGATTTCAGAAAAAGAAAATTCAATATTATATAATCAAATATACTAATGAAGCTGGAGAATGCTGAAATAGAACAAGAAAGGTAACAAATAAAGGCCCAAATACGGACACGAGAAAGAGGGAAAGAAATCACTACAACGAACACCTGGAATTCAAAGATAAGTAAATTTGTAACACTAACTGCCAATATGGCTACTCTTTTCAACGGCTATTCGGGCCATGTTAATGACTTTTTTTTACAATTCGAAACTATTGCTGCCATCAATGGTTGGCCTGAGGAAACGAAAACTAAAATAATCGCAGCTTATTTGTCTGGCGCTGCTCTTTCATTTTATAGGAGAATAACAAATAAATGTTCATTAAGTTTTACGGAAATCAAGGCCAAATTTGTTTCCGAGTTTTCTGACGGAGAAGACCATATCGCGATTTTTTATAATACCAGACAGAATAATGGCGAACCTATTTTAGATTACCTCTATAGACTGGAGGAATTAGCCTCAAAGGCTGACATAGTAGAAGATAAAACCATTATTAACCAATTCTTACGTAGCCTATCGAATTTCCACAAAAATAAACTCAGCTTCCACATTTTTACGGCCATAAAAGATTTAAAAATGACTCTTATGCAGTCAGAGCAGTTATTTACCAAAAATCATGACTTGACAGTCAATTTACCTATTAAGTTGACTGGTTCATTAAATAATACTCAATCGGCTGGGGATTGCCCTATGTCTCGCGAATTATTCCAAACGCCTCGTGCATCGCCATCTTATCAACCTACAAGACCACCATTTGGTAATTCTACGTTCTCCAACTCTCCCAATACAAGAGGTCAACAAGACTCTGACCCTCCCACTACAAGAGGTCAACAGTACTCTGACCCTCCCACTACAAGAGGTCAACAGCACTCCAAGTCTCCCATTACAAGAGGACAACAACACTCTGACCCTCCGGTTATGAGAGGAAAACCTCAGAGAGGACAATTCAATCGGAACTCAAACCAAACGAGATATAATTTAAGAAGTAACCCGAATCGTATGGATGACTACCCAAACTACAATCGCCGTCAATGAGCCGGGCTGCATTGGCGATAGAAAGTTTACAATGCCCGAAGCAACATGAAGATTTATTACCAATGTAAAGTTCTCAAGGTCCAGAGAAGACGGATGATTCTTTCCCAAGTTTGAAGATGGGCATTAATGACATCGAAGTGTCAGGACTTATAGATACCGGTGCTTCTGTGTCTGCAATTTCATTCGATTTTTGTAAAAAACTAAATGTTAACTCTTTACCAAATAAAGATAACTTGTTACTCCGAAGTGTAGATGGAAACTTGTGAAACATTTCTGGGAAAGCAAGCATAAGTTGTAAAATACAGTCTAATTTATTTGTTATTAATTTTTTAGTTGTGCATAAACTAGCCACTGATATTATTTTAGGGCAGGACTTTTTAAATGATAACTCTGCCATTATTAATTTTAGAGATAAGTTTGTAGATTTAGGTAAATGCAAAGCGCCATTTTGTCGAAAAGATTCTCAAGCTGAATCATGTTCTTTAGAATTGATTAATGAGATTCAACAGGTAAGGGTCTGTCCCTTTGACAAAACAAGACTATATTTATTTTTGTGAATTTGCTAATAATGAAAAATTATTTCACTGCTATGAGCTTAATGAAATAAAATTTGACATTAATGTAAATCTTTCAAAGCAACATAAAGAACTTTAAAATGATTTATTATATGAATGTAAACAAAACTTTGCTTTTTCATCCGAACAATTAGGTTGTCGTAATTTAATGGAAGTTGAGATTAAAACTGTTGACGAGAACCCAGTTCACAGACCACCATACAGGGTTTCACATGAACAACATAGGACTATTAGAGATCAAGTCGAACAAATGCTTAACCAGAATATTAATCGAGAATCCAATAGTGTTTATGCATCACCAGTTGTTTTAGTAAAGAAACCTGATAATTCTTGGAGATTTTGTGTTGATTATAGAGTTTTTAATAAAAAGGTTATTTGTGATAGTTATCCATTACCAATTATTGATGACATAATTCTTTATTTATCTAATGCTAAATATTTTGCAGATTTAGATTTAAATTCAGGATACTGGCAACTCGCTTTAAATGAAACTGATAAACATAAAACAGCTTTTGTAACACCGTCAGGCTATATAAGCCATAAGAATTTAACGTTTTACCTTTTGGTTTGAAGACTAGTGGTGCAATTTTCCAAAGAACAATAAATAAAATTTTAGCAGGCCTCAAATATAAGAATGCAATTGTTTACATTGATAATATCTTAGTTTATGGTTCTACTTTTTACGAGTTTTATAATGCATTACAACAGGTTCTAGAAAGAATTAAACAGGCGAATTTAACTTTGAAACCAACGAAGTGTAAGTTTGGGTTTGAACAAGTAACAGTGTTAGGATATGAGATTTCAGCAGAAGGAATTCGTCCCAATAAAATTAAAATGGATGAGATTAAATCTATTAAAACACCTTCTAATATCAAATAACTTAAGTCAGTTTTAGGTTTATTTTTATATTATCGTAAGTTCATTGATGATTATGCTAACATAGCAATGCCATTGATAAGTTTATTGAAGAAAGGAACTAAATTCGTTTGGAATTCAATTCAACAACAAGCATTTGATCATATTTTATATCGAATTCAAAATCCACCATTATTATGTCATTTTTCTAATAATGTGAAGGTAACTAGATTATATGTTGATGCTAGTGATGTGGCATTGGGAGCATGTTTGATGCAAGGAGATGATAGTTTATTACCGGTAGCATTTGCTTCAAGAAAGTTATCTGATTGTGAGAGGAGATATTCTATAACGGAAAAAGAATGTTTAGCAATAGTATGGGCGTTGAATTATTTTAAAAATCTATTATGGGGTATGAAATTTGATGTTATGACAGATCACAAGGCTTTAGTGTGGTTGAAAGATAAGAAGAATATGAATAGTAAACTCGCACGATGGGCCCTTGCAGTCCAACAGTATTATTTAAATATTGTACATTGTTCTGGAAAGGCTAATGTAATAGCTGATTTTCTCAGTAGGAATCCATTATTAGATGATAATAAGAAAGACGAAAACCAGACTTTGAAAGAGAGTATAGTTGAGGATGGGATGGAATTTTTTAGAATAGATGTTGTTAGATTTGAGACAGAACAACAAAATGATGAATTTTGTATACGTATTTTCAACATGCTGAGAAAGAGATTGAAAGATATGTTAGAAGTTGTAAACTATGTTTGGAGAGAAAAAAGAGTGAACTAATAGCACCATTACAACCTATCGAAGTTAATGGATTATTTTATAAAATCGGTATTGATATAATTGGTCCATTTAGGTAGTCTCTCAGAGGTAATAGGTATATAATAGTTTTTTTAGAATATTTAACAAAATATGCTATCTGTAAAGCTATCCCCAGAGCCAATGCAGGAGAAATAGTAGATTTCTTAATAAATGAGATATTTTGTAAATTTGAATTGGTAAGGCAAATTATAACGGATCGAGGATCTGTGTTTACATCTCGTATTGTACGGGAAACTATAGATTTTTTTGATAGTTCTCTCTCAACCGCTACTACTAGGCATCCTCAAACATTAGGACTAATCGAAAGATTTAATAAAACTTTGTTACAAGGTTTATCGATATATGTTAGGGATGATCAGAAAGATTGGTGTAATTTTGTGCCAATGGTAACCTTCTCCTATAATGTTTCAAAACAGTCTTTAACGAACCTAGTTCCTTATACATTAATATTCGCTAGAGAACCTGAATTCCGTTCTGATAGAGGGTTAAATTTAAATAATAATGTCGATAATTCCATTGAAACACGTAGGAATCAGAATAGAACACTTATTACACGAGCTTTGAGAAACATACGTAAAGCTCAAATAAGACAAAAGTTAAGCTATGATCGTAAGATAAAGTTTAGGAATTTCAGAGTTAATGAATTAGTATTGGTTTATAACCCAAGAAGGATCACAGGTATCGCTAGAAAACTTTCAAGGCCATATTCAGGTCCATATCGAATACTCCGTGTATTGTCGAATAACAATTTTCTTATTAAAAGGTATCTGATGTTAGTACTAGAAAATATATCATTCATCATAACAGGTTAAAACCATTTAAGTTGAGGGTTAGTTGATTATAATTGACAACCACATCATAGGAATGTCGACAAGATGTCAAATGATCATTCATACGGCATGGCCAAATGGCTAAAACCCAAGCTGTCATCTATGATTTTGACGTTGAAAATGTCATGTCAGTTGTGTTATCAAACAAATTTCATTGTAAATTATAATTTTCTTTTAATTTCATTCAAATATGTGAATATGTAATATAATGATTATGAAATAAGTTATTGTAAATAAAGGGTGAGTTATTGTGTTTTAGTGTTATTTGCATTGTGGATAGATTCAATTTCTAATACTTATTTTTGTTCTAGCTATTACTTCATATCAATGTTGTTATTGATACATCGTTGGGGATCCAAGTTGTGATGAGAGGGGTTCATGGCTACCAGTCATCACCCAACAACAAACAAGGATGTAGGGAAGATTTAGGCGTGTTAGTTTTGGGGTAAATTTATATAAATAATGGGATATTTAATAAAGATAAGGAGGTTGTTAGGTTAGTAAGCTTAGTGGTTATTTATGTGTAAGCCCTTAGTATTCGCATAGCGATTGGGTGGTGTCTGTGTTGGATACTATACACAGTAAATGATTGCAAGGTTTGGGAGATTTTTAGTAAAGAAATGAAGGGTTATTGTATTTTCAGTTGGAAGAAATGAGGGGGAAGAGTCTAGTGAGGGAATTTTTCAACACAGGTCTTGGATACTCAAACGGTTGGATGTGTTATCGGATTTACTGGTTTCACAAGTTGTCAATATTTAATATCAAGTCTGACTGGTTGATTTATTCAGTGTAGTGTTAGGTAGGTAGTGATTTTTTTCTAAATCATTGAAATGTCTGATTTGGTTTAATATGTAGACGGCAATGTTAATTATGTGGTGTGATTTTTATGTAGGTTTTCTCATGCTGAAGTTTGAACGATATTTCTATTTTCATTTCGTTCCTACTAGTTGCTAGCTGCAACCTTAAGAGACATTGCTGTGTTGTAAATGATATTCCCACATAGGTAGGTTTTATAAGTTATTGACAGGTAAATTTCATAGCTGTGCTTTGAAATTTTACCGACCGGGGGGGATGCAGAGGTTTCAAGCTACGCGTAAAACCTCTACGTATCGTTCGTTCGACTCTTCGTATTTCAAATGTAGAAAAGTTTCTTTATAAGTAAATTTTGATAGATGTTTGTCATATCGATTGTCAGTCAAACCTTAGCGTATACTATTATAATTCAAGAATCTTGTGAAATATTAATAAGTATTAATTAAGAAGATATCAGAATAGAGAATCGACTTGAAGTGTTAAGTGGTTTTATTGTTTATTTATTTAAATAGAAAATTATCATAGATTACAGCGACGCTACGCTTTCCTACAGTACATAGGCACATGGTAGTAATCCCGTATCAATGAAATCTAGAATATTGTGATGCTGAATCATGGATCAAGCATGGTTTGTTAGATTTTTCTGGGTCCTTTATTTTATTGTTATGGACAGTAATTATACTAGTGCCTGTATCGGTGCTGATCAACAGTCAGTCAGCAAAACAGCAAATTCTTCAACATTTAAATATTAAAATATCAACAGGTTTGTAATTCACGAATCATAGAAATGCCGAAATCGCAACTAACCCAGAAATTAGTAACACAAACAGACAGATAGTTAAATTCATTATGAAATCGGCTATTTTGTTAGCAGCCTAAATCGTCATTTTGATAAAATGGACAAACATTTTGCAGACAACAAAATATTAATCTCATGAAAATATTATAAAGTAATCCTTTTTGCATCTAATGAATGTAATTATAATTTTTATTTCATTTAAAATACGACCAAATTATCTTAAAAAATATAACTTCTTTGATTGAGTAGTATTTATGTGAAATAATATCAACCATAATCTACCACAACACATAAACTCGAATCATAAATGAAAAATAGTTGAAGACATGCAACTTACCCGACACCGCCTTACCAGTTTAAGAACAAAAGTCACTTGCATCTTACGCCCATTTTTATGCCGTATTTGCAAAGGATATTCATTTGAAAGTGGTTAGGCCGGAAATACATTGACGTACTAGGTCTTCGCTGTCATTTACGAATAATACCAATGCACGTGCTTACCTTGCGTGAAAATCATTGTAATGCAGTACATTCAACTCAAAAATATTGTTTTGAGCACTACCCGAAGCTAACAGCAAACCAAAACACAATAATTTATACATGATTTACAATTTCACAGATTCATTTTTCAGGCGTGTTGCATGTATGAAATGCGAGAGCACAATAAAAGCGATTATGATAAGATAGCCAACAATAAATGCGTATAGATAAAATTACCAATGATTTAAGCGTGATAATTTTACACTGCTACTAACGAACAAATATTTGATATTGTTACAGATTAGTGTGTCACTGCAATTAAATCAGATATAAATTGAAAAATCGGTAAAATGATACAGGTTTTCCTTTATATTCTAATATTTTATCTATGTATCTTTGCTTTTAATCAAAACATATTTCATCAACTAATAAGAGTTACTTAATCTTTTCGAAACTCTATAAAAAATTAAACAACCATAACGTAGTAAACATTGCCAAAATCCACTAATCTCTTTCATCTTTCTTCGGGTTTTTATGCATCAATTTCTGGCATTTGAGAAGTGCTTATTTCTAAATAAAAACCTAAACAAAACCGGCCAAATAGCCTTGTATTTCCCACAATAAACCGCATCTAATAACGGATTTCATTATCTTTTACGAGAGTACGTGAGCCATGACGCTGCTTGTCTTCTTCTCATTACCGCATTTATTGACCAGCCTGTATCTGCCATCAAGTTATAACGGTATTATTAACGCTATAACGTCATGTTATTAACGGTACAACTTCGTTATCTGTTATTAACGTGTGGAGCAAAACGACAGTTCAAGTTTAATGTTGTTTTGTTAAACTTTTGTTGTTGATAACGATCGCGTATAGACAAAGTCGGGTCCACAGAGTGATTTTTGTAATACACCTAAATTGCACATTGAAATGAATCATATGGTGTTAATGTGTAGTTCTTATTTTGAACTAACTGTTAATTGCTTATCAAGCGATTTGAATTAAGGCGGGGAAAATGCCTTTTTCTCCTTTTGCCTCGTTGAATTCACTTTAATCTAATCTCAACTTAAAATTAGAATTTCTATTTCTATTTCTGAATAACAAAGGTATATTTGCGGTTATTGAAAATGTGCTCTTTCTCATTAACTGCTATTTCAAACTAGTTCAAACCTAACCTATTTTTTGAGGGCCTTTTGTAAAATCTATACCGTGAATATATTTTTTTCAAAATTTACACTCGCTAAATTAAAAGTAAGAAGCCCATTTTTACACTTAGGAAGCGTCTATCTCTCAAACGTTAGACGTTTAGAGAAAATAGTTCTAGGATTGTCGATGACACTTTAAAATATCTATCCATAAACACCCTACACGCATGAGTTTGACAAAAATCATGTTTAGATATTAGATTCATCTATGCGATACTGACTCCAAAAGAATTTGTTTCTCATAAATACGAGAAAAATATTTTATTTCATGACTTTTAGTTATAGGTAACCCATATCTCAAAACCTACTGAACCGTTTTGATAAAACTCACATTGTACCTTAAGTTTTAATATACCTAATTGAACTAAAAAACAATCATCTCACTATGGCTTCTCGTTTAGGAGAAATCTAGCACTTACGAAATTTAGCATACGTGTTCGGGAGCCTAATTCTAGATCCACATACTCAAAGATTATAAAATTCCAAAAATATATCGCATGCGCTTACATTGAATTGATCACCTCTTTGGGTTTTGATGTCGGTAAAAATAAAAGTCTAGCCTAGAGCCTAAACGTTGAAGGGAACTAGTATACTACCTGACCCGGAATACGTTGTACCTTCAGCGAGTATAACATTTACCTATATTTATTACAATTTCATTTGTAAAAAACAACTTTGGCTGTGACAAACGAGGTATCGAACTCCGTGTCTTACGCTATCCGGGCGTATGCGGAATCTATTATATTTATTAATTGTTATTTTACTTAAACAATTTAATGCATTACCCACGTATTTGACACTCATTAAAAATAATGTACCAGACTTAGAACCGGACTAAGCTATACGCCGACCAAATATAAAACAAAGTCATATTAACAACATTTAACACGGATGTATTATTTTAAAATTGTTTGTTTTTTTCAGACTTTGGTTTACCTATATCAGGTACTTTATTTTATGTTATAAGGGTCAGCAGTACCATCTTATTTGATCTAACTATAAAGGATATTGTTTTGGTCAGCGACGAGCGACTCAGGGATGGTTATACAGTCACCAGCACATCAAATTACCCACTTGTGTTGCAAACTAACCACTCAACTGTCCGCGCTGTATGATACCGTAGTGTTTAACTTGAAGTGATGTTGTCCATCCTACGATACTCATCACAAAAAAAATGCTGGTAAAACATACAAAATCAATTTATCATTGCGATACAAAACTACCAACGGCAGGTCGCCTCTTCGAAGCTTACTAGCTACGGCGTAGTATTTCGTAGGTACGCGCGAGGGTGCGAGTTTGCATATTGATTTTGTTTTTAGGGTTCCGTAGCCGAATGGCGAAAAACGGAACCCATATAGTTTCGTCTAGTCTGTCTGTCTGTATGTCCGTCCGTATGTCACAGCCAATTTATTCTGTAACTATAAGCATAACACTTTTGAAATTTGGCCTACCGATCCTCCTAAGGATGTATCCTGTAAACCGCTTTACGATTCTTATACAAAAAATAAACAATAATGATAAAAAGAAAAAAAATCTTTATTTTTTACGTAGGCTATTGCTAGCCCTTATACACGTCCCAACATTGGCCCTACCACAGCTTCGGGACAATTGTGGGCTAGTGCTGAGAAGAAGCTGCGCAACATATGTCAATGCCTCTTTGAAAAATATTACAATTAAATGTTCTTACAAGCTAGACCATATATTGTTATCGTTTATGTAATCATTTATTCTATAATATCCTTTAGTCATTAAACATTGTTTAACAATAGATTTAAATTTGTGTAAAGGTAATTATAGAATGATATATCTTTATTAATACAAACAAGAAAAAATTAAACTAAGACATGCAACATAAAAAAATAACTTAATATTAATACCTATTTAAAAACGAAACCATTTCCTTGCGGCAAGGAGGCTATGATGCTGGCTGCGTTGCCGCGTTGGATAGCTATGCTGATCCTTTGGGCTAGGAACCAGCCAGCTTTATTATTGGCTGTTAAAGAATTTAATTTTGGCGCAATTTTTCTAAACAGCAATTAAGCAGAGGGTCCCCACGGCCCAAATGTTTCAACGCCAAACGGCGCAAACACATCACTTGCAAGTGAAACGTACTTGCGACGCTTGGCGTTTTCAGCCAACTCCGCTGCTGCTCCAGCTTTAAGGGCTGATTCTCTGAGATGGGAAGGGGCCAAAGTATCGACACAAGTTGCATCCCAAACTAAGGCCCGACCCCGTTCCCATGGAATAAGCGTTAGGCCATCGGGTCTCTTGCCATCATCACGGACCAAACCACGTGGTTCCAACGTGGAAGGAACATTAATGGTCGCAAGAGCTCTTCTGATGGCGTCATTAAGGGTAGCGTGACGGGCGAGACGCCCAGCGCTTTGCTGATTGCAACAAAGGCAGTGGAGACCAAATTTATCAACCTCCTTTCCACATGGACACGTAAAAATTTCACATATACCAAGACCCACACACACGGAAAGACTCACTATCGAAAAGAGTGCCCAAATTTTTCGACGGTAAAGCATGAAGCCAATGATGAGAATCTTTGCAGGAAACTGCCAAGAGCATTGCGCGGCCACTGTCACTGACGGAATTTTGAAGTAAATAATTGAAGGTCTCTCTCGCAAGAGGGACATCCCAAAGTTTTTGCTGGTGACGTTCCTTTGGGATGTCTTCTCTAGGACAGAGGCCTTGCCAAAACTCCTCCGCCTCTCTCACCTCAGAAAGTTGGCGAGGATGTTCAAAGATTTTTCCGGCTAAAACGGAAGTGCTATGCAAAGAGAAGAGAAAAGCGGGGAGGGCTATACTAGAAATTTGGCGAATTCCAATACCACTAAAACGAATAGGAAGCGAAGCCTGAGCCCAAGAATTATTATCGAAATGTAATTTTTTTTTTTTTCCAAACTATTTTTAAGGGTGGTGTTAATAGTTTACGAGTATAATAATTATTTTTAAATAATTATTTTTTTTCCAGATAGGACTAGCACGTAAGAAATATGTAAATTTAGGCACAAAAAGACACGATTTAAGTATAGTAAATGCAATGTGTGAATTAAGGTGTTCTAATCTGGGGGCTGAAAGGGTGAAATCATTCAATTTTTTATCTAGAAAAGGTTCGATGCTGGGATTAAGAAGAGGGGCACCCAGAAGGCAAAGCGATTCAAAATTCAGAATTATGATGTTAGGAGCAGGGGAATTGAATTTATCAATGATTGCCTGACGGGAACCAGACGAAACGTGATCATTAATAAAAAGTTCACATTTTGAAAGGTTCAGTTCCAAGCCTAATTTCTTAAATCCTTCTTTAATCTGGACAAGGTCTTGGAAAACAACATCTGCTTTGCCTCCAAAGGAGCCGTCATCTAGATACTAGGCATTGAATTTAGAATTTAATGATGAAATGACAGGATGGATGCCTAAACTAAAAAGGGCTGGACCTAAAGGGTCGCCTTGCTGAACACCGACTGCAGAAACAATTGAATGTTCATTGCAAAGTAATTTTGATTGATTATGGTAACACTGAAAAACAAAGGGATCAATCTGTGGAGTGTGAGTCTGAACTTCATTCAGCAAGACAGACCTGTCAAGAGAATTGAAAGCATTCTTCACAAAAACTTTCAAAAAAACTTCAGATTTGTCACAGGAGAGGAAATTGCGAGCGGAATGAACCACGGCCTCGCATCCCTTACTGCCGAAACCAAGTTGAATGGGTTGAAAATACTCTTTCAAAGGAGAAAAAATATCACGACAGGCTAATTTGGCTGCAAGACGACGAAACGTTGAGCCAATAGCAATAGGGCGAATGCCACCATCTTTTTTTCGAAAGGCACAAAGTCTAGCACCAAATAAAAATGGGACAAAACTTTCAGTTACCTTGCCAGATAAGAGAAAGTTGCACAATTTTATAATGTGTAATAATAAGGTAATTCAATTATATTTTGAGGCAATTTATTAAAGAAAGTAATACATCTTCCAATAAACGAGTGATTAACCTTCTGAAGTCTAAAGTTTAAAACGGCAAGTTTATTCTTGTTTCTAGTATTGAAATCATGTAAATCACTTTTTTTAGGAAATAAGTGCAGGTTTTTACGAACATAAATCAAATTTTCATAAATAAACTGTGAATATACTGTAATTATCTTTACTTCTTTAAACAAATCCTTAAAAGAGTCGTCAGATTTGAGATTGTAAATAGCCCGAACAGCTCGCTTTTGGAGTATGAATAATGTTTCAATATCTGCAGCCGAGCCCCATAACAAGATACCATAAGACATGATTCTATGAAAATAGCTAAAATAAACTAACCTTTCCGTTTCAACGTCAGTCAAAAGCCTTATCTTTCTTACTGCATAGGCAGCCGAACTAAGTTTCCCTAACAAGGTCTCGATATGTGGACCCCATTGAAGATTATGATCTACGGTTATTCCTAAAAACGTTGAGCTTTGTATAGTATCTAGTGGCTCATCTTTAACCATATTTATAAATAATACCCATTTACATATGATCTGCGTTGGGACTTGTCTGACATTAGGCATTGTAAATTTTATGCATTTGGTTTTACCCGCATTGAGCACTAAATTATTAACGGTAAACCAATGAAGCACCTGTGAAAAAGCACCATTTACATCGTCAAAAGATTCTTTGGCCCTTGGAGTCTTGAAAATTAAGGAAGTATCATTTGCAAACAGTACTATTTCACATACATCATCGACAAAGTATGGAAGGTCATTTATATATATCAGAAACAACAAACACATTTAGAGGTGCTCCAGGAGACTCAGTTCCATTAATATAAACCTTTTGAGTTCTATCACTAACATAAGATTTCAATAAACCTAGCGCATCAATCGAAACGCCGTAATGTTGAAGTTTTTTCAATAAGGTCTCATGGTCTACACAATCAAATGCTTTAGAGAGGTCACAAAATATTCCTATAGCATCACACCTACCGTCGTATGCATCAAATACATGTTTCAAGAGAGCAACTCCAGCATCAGCTGTACTTCTACCTTTTGTAAAACCAAACTGTTTACTATGTAATAATTGATTTGTTGTGAAATGAAATAGAAGTTGATTAAAAATTATCTTTTCAAAAATTTTGCTAAGCACGGGTAAAATTGATATTGGTCGAAAGTTGGAGGGGTCGCATTTTTCTCCTGATTTAAAAAGTGGAACGATTTTACTACATTTCATTAAATTTGGAAACTTGCCTTTATCGACACATTTATTAAATATGATCGCTAATCGCGGAGCTATAAATTCATTAATGGTTTTAATTATATAAACAGATAATCCCCATAAGTCCTCAGTCTTTTTCAAATTAAGTTCATTGAATGTTTTTATAATAACCTCAGAGGATACATGCCTAAAGTTCAGTAAAGAATGACATTCATCAAAATTAGGTATAAGGAAAGATTGGGCTTGTTCTGGAGATGATGCAAGATCTTTGGTTGTTAATGTTGCAATATTAGTAAATAAATTTTCAAAGACATTTGCAACCTCTAAATTAGAATTAACTATCTTACTTTCAACTTTTAAGGAAAACGAATGATATTTTGTTTATGAAGGAAACCAATGATATACACAGTCTGGCCATAAATACTGTTACAATAAAAAATAAGAAAGATATTACATTTGAATTTGGAATCTGTCATTTTTATACGATTGCTTATTGTGCCAAACTTTGAAAGTTTGGCGCCAATACATTTTATAATATTTTGCGATATTAAAATCGAGTGGGGTGATAAAGAGAACCGAATCATTGTGATTGCATTACACAAAGTTGGTATGGAGCCAAATGCAATTTTTAAAACTCTTCATACGCTTGGATATCAATAGGTACAATAAGACCTCCTCTATTTGTGACAGGAAAAGATCTGGCCGTCCATGTAGTGTTCGTACAAGAAAGGTGGTCAAAGCAGTAAGAGAAAGAATTCGCAGAAATCCTGTCCAAAAGTATAAGATTTTATCTCGGGAAATGAAGATAGCACCCAGAAACATGTCGCGTATTTTAAAAGATGACTTAGGACTTGCAGCCTATAAGAGATGCACTAGTCATTTTTTAACTGATAATTTAAAAAAGAATAGGGTGGTAAATCGAAAAAACTACTGAAGCGGTACGCAAAGGGAGGTCGTTAAGAAGGTAGCTCTGAAGGAGTGACTGAGCCATATTTTTGTGAAAAACGTATCAAAACATCGGCACAAGTGTATCAAGATACCATTCTACAGAAAGTAGTTAAGCCCCTTAACAACACCATGTTCAATAACCAGGAAGGTCTTTCCAACAAGACTCGGCGCGCCGGGTTATAAAGCGCGGTCCACGCAGTCTTGGTTAGAAGCGAACGTTTCCGAGTTCATCAGAGCTGAAGACTGGCCGTCGTCTAGTCCCGATCCTAATCCGCTGGATTATGATTTATGGTCAGTTTTAGAGAGTACGGCTTGCTCTAAACGCCATGATAATTTGGAGTCTTTAAAACAATTCATACGATTGGCATTGAAGAATTTTCCCATGGAAAGAGTGCGTGCTTCTATTGATAACTGGCCTCAACGCATAAAAGACTGTATTGCAGCCAATGGAGACCACTTCGAAAAATATTATTTGCATTTTTTTTTTCTTTGTGACAATAGTAAGGGGGGGGGGTGCTCCCATACATAAAATAAAAAAAAAATATAATGTAGATCATAACAAATACTTTCAACGAAAATTGGTTCTACGAAAACTAGAAGTTTTTGAGATATAGCACATTTTCAACAACCGCAAACACTATGAAAAACAAAGTTATATTTGCTGTCAACAAAACATTGTGGTATTTTAATAAGTGGAAGTAAGTGGATTCCCTAAAACCGTTAACGTTGGCGGAACCCTTAGTGCGCGAGTCTGACTCCTTTTGCCGTTAATAACCAGATCACATATATATATATCATCCCTAAGTTGAATGTCACTGACAACACTACAGCCTGTGGTTTTAAATAGTAACCATACAAACGTGACTGATAGGTTGTTGTGACTAAGAATAATAACTATTAAGTACATGAAAGACTATTTTAAATAGGCTGTTCATTATTCCGTCGATAACTTTGTTACAGGTTTTGATGACACACATGTGAAACCAACCTTACAAAGCCATGATGTTAACCGATTGTTATAATTGAAGTGGGGAAAATTATGAGGAAATGCTTTATCGCGACAATGGTGTTTTAAGTCATTACGGAGTTTAGGGCCCGAATAATGTTATCATGATCGTAAACTCGAGTTTCAGCTAAATCACAAATGCTTTGGTTAAAGGTCAAATCAAATTGTCTGTATTATTAACTTCAGTGTAGCTCAGCAGATACGTAGATACATATTAATATGTTAATAAGCTACAATTAACTGACTAATATTGCTATTGAAACAATTCACGCACACGTTACTATAACAGCCCAGGACAGTCAGGTAACATCCATTACATTACTTAAATGCAACGGGCTGGAACTGAAACCCTAATAAATATAATTGACGTATTAGACCGACACCGGTTCCTAATATATGTGATCACAGGAGCCAACGTTCGCTTCCAACTTGGGTGGTTGTCAAATGACCACATTACCACCAAAGATTGGACCAATTATTCGTGACGGACAATAGAGAGACTGGAAACGACTTCGAATGGTTTTATGATAGATATCATAATTGAGGATTATTGATGAAATTACTTAGATAATAGTAAAGTCAGTTAATAAAACGTCAACTTATCCATGAATAGAAACCGATTGGCACATAGGAGGAGGAAGAGTTTTATACATTACTAGCAGTCCCCCGCGACTTCGTCCGCGCGTTTTGAGTTTGCTCCCTCCCCTCCCGTCGCAGAGTGATGTTTTATATCCTAAAGCCTTTCTCAATAAATAAGCTATCTAACACAGAAATATTTTTTCAAATCGGTTCAACAGTTCCTGAGATAAGCGCGTTCGAACCAACAAACTCTTCAGCTTTATAATATTAGTATAGATTAGCGCAAGCGCACGTTGTACTTAAGCTGCGAACATTATTTTGGTGCGGAGTTATGTTAAAACTGTGATAGCTCCTAAGATATTTATTGGAATCAAATGATATAAAGGGCAACTTTGTTCTAAATGAAATGCTCGTGATGATGAATGTATTTATTTTGGTAAGAATAAATACCTGTGTGTATAATACACCTCTAAAAATGATGCATTATTTTTTTACAAATTTATTAACATAAAAAAGGTTGTAGTAAGTCAACCATAAAAGAAAGACTTATGCTGTCGCAGACTTTATTATAGAACTCTTAATGTTGAACAATCTTGTCATACATGATTTTTGTGTAACTTAAGCGGTTTCCGCAGCGTACGCAGCGGAAGCTCTCAAAAGGAATATCTTTCTCCCGTTTTCGTAACATTTTTCATTGCTGCTGTGGTCTTGTGAGTCGTATCTTTATGTTATATAGCTTAAAGCCTTCCTCGATAAATCGACTATCTAACATAAAATAATTTTTCAAATCGGATCAGTAGTTTCTGAGAGTAGCGCGTTCAAACAAACAAACAAACTCTTCAGCTTTATAATATTAGAATAGAGTATAGATTTCTATATCGTGATCTGTACGCTAAAATGATACATTTCTTTAGACATGATGTTGACGAAAAAAGTACCTTTTTTATTAGGATAAGGACCGGCAATTTCTTACTGGAATTTCATTTGGTAGTCATCCATAGTCATCATCATTTCAGCCATAAATCGTCCACTGCTGAAAATAGGCTTTCCTCACGGTTTCCCACAGCAACTGATAACAACCTAGTCTTCATCTAGTTTGATCCCGCGATTTGTTAAAGGTCGTCTGTCCATCTTGTCGGTGGACATCCTATGTTGCATCTTTAGTCACAAGGGTCCCCAATTTTGAACGTTTCTGCCCCACCTGCCACCAGTTATTTGCCATTGCCACTTGGGCTTACTGATAAATAAAATAACATAGTATTCATCCGTTAGTATTAAAAGTAAGTTTGACTAACTATAAAATACTAGTAGTGGTACCATACACTTAAATTAGCTCTCTTTTAGGCTTTGCAATAATAAGGCAAGTATGTGGTGTAAGTTTAATACAAGGTGTTATTTTGGTCAGCGACTCACAACTCAGGGGTTATAGTTCAAACGATACTGATGCCAAAAACATATTAAAAAAAGAACGAAAAATACTAAAATCAATTTATTATTGCGATATTAGCGAGCGAGTCAAAACTACCAACGCCAGGTCACCTCTTTGTAACTTACTATCCCCGTCGTAGTATTTCGTAGATACGCGCGAGGTTGCGAGTTTCCCTATTTAGTTTTATTTTTAAGTTTGTTGTGAAGAGGTTTTCTTTTATAAAACTTGCATATAATTTAAAGTTTTTTTTTTGAGTTGGAAGTCATTGACCAAATAGCACCTTGTACTATTATATTTTTTGGTTTGTATCACGGAGGTGAAAGTTTATAAAGCTGTAAATCCACCGCTGCTTTTGTATGCAAAATGTGACACTGGGATATGCTCTCACTCTAACATAGCTAGATGTGATAGTTGCATCCTTGTCGGTATCGTTCAACCGCATCACTGCCGCATGCGAAGGCGTTGGCGTACTAACGGCGTTAAGGTAGTATTAAGGTTTATTATTACCCATGAAAGATGTCGCATCTAGAAATTTATAAGTTGACTCCTGCAATCACGTGGACATTACGGTTAAAGTGGTACTATTGCACGCCTAATGGTCGTTGTCGGTTGGACGATTTACTTAAACTATTTACTAAATTACCATACTTATATTTTGTTCTGTTGCCCTCATTCTATTCTGTACTTGTAAAATAGTACAATTTTGATCATCACTAAGAGGAGGAATCTATACGAGTATTCTAAAGCTGAAGCTGCTTTTTTGTTTGAACGCGTTAATCTCAAGAACTACTAGACCAATTTAACAAAATAAAAACTTCTTGTGTTGGATAGATTATTTATCTAGGAAGGCTTTAGGTTATAAAATATCATGTTGCAAAGGGAAAGGAGGAAGCAAACTCAAAACGCTCGGATGTAGTCGTGGGGGACCGCTAGTCGCTAATAAAACGTAATATTCTGATATAAATTATAATTTTCAAGAGAACGATACCAAGGCTCCTTACGCCGCTAACCACGCATGCCAATTGTCAACACACTCTGTAAACATTTTAAATATAAAACGTTTTTTTTAAAGTACTTATTTTTGTAGTTGTGGTTAGTTTTAAGTAGAGTCGAAGTCCCAGAGACATTGACCGTACTTACTACTTTTAAACGAAAATGGCTTTTACACTCGACACAAAAAACGGGCGTCATTTCAAACAAACAAGTGATTTCGAAACTAAGGCGTTGCGGATATCTAAAAATCCCACCATTTAGACACAATTAATTAAGAATTGTTGAACTTAAAATGGTTTCAGATAATCTAACTATCCAGGGTGATAGTAGAAAGATAGCTAAGGTTTGCAGAACGAAATCCAATTTTCAGAGTGGCGTGAATTTACGTTTTTACCTTTTTAGCTCCTTCTGAGGCAAAAATTTATCTGATGGCATAAAAACTTTAAGATTATTCTGCAGTATCTATTTATTTGTCTATAAAGTAAAGTGGGCTGTTTTTTAAAAGTAGATTTCATATTATTTTTTGACCTTTTAACTATACGTTAGTGTCATTGTGGACACAATATTTTTTCTGTGTAATCTTTATTTGATGTTCTATTTATAATTTTTATTCTATTTTAAATAAGTAGATTAAGTTTAACATTTGTTTTTTCAAATGATTCTCATGGAGATATTAAATACAAACTTTCACCATAGGTCGGTAGGTACGTTTTTATTTGAGCAAAAAATGTTTAATGAAAGATACTTAAAATATCATTAGGTGTTGATTTAAACTGGAACAATTTCGATCAAAGTAAAAATGTTTTCAATCGAAATTAAGAAAGAGTTTTTAATTAAACCATTTAACAAAGTTCCACTGTTTTGGGTTACTGACTGCGCAGAAAAACTCTTTTGAAACACTACCTATTTAAAACACAGCGGCATTTCCCGTATGGGTTTCAACATTCACTAGGTACCGTAAATTTACTCGAAAACGCCCATTCTGAGTACGGCTGCTCGTAAGGAAAAGTGGTTAGATACCTTCCGTGTAGTAAAGAAAATGTTAGTCTTGAGGCTGACTTTCAAATCGTTAAGTGGTTTCAGCACTTTTTGCTTATTAAGTTTGGTGGGTATATTGAGGTTACGAGTGTGTAACGGAAAAAACTTTGACAAAACAGCATTGCATTGTAAGACAGATTTGACGAGACACATTCGACCTATATCACACTTATAGCTGATTATTCTATAGTCAGATAAGAAATATTCGTCGAACAAATTACAATATGGCTAATTTGAAAACGTCACCTTAATATCAGCAATCATACGTATTTGTCATTTTTTTAAATCTGTCGCAATATAGTTTTAAATCAGTCTAATAAGCTTTTTCTGACCATTGAAAAATCGGCCCTTAAAGGCTATATTAGGTTAGATCCAAATAAATCCTAGTGAAGCGTTATCTGTCCAATACTTCACACGAAATGACGTTCCATATTTAAGTTATTTTGTTGGTAAGTGCATATTAAGTGATCTTAAAACAATCCCATATTAAGTTTAGTAACCTTTACCTTAACATTACTGGTGAAAAATTGATAAGTCTATTATGACGATATTCTGGCAAAGGATTTTGTTCCTAAAATAAATTTACTAGTACATTTCCAACTGCGTAAATCGACTACAACTCTTGTACTCGAAATAAGGTATTTCTTTAGACAACCCTCGGGCATGAAACTTTTAACGCCAAAGATACGTGTACATTATTGATAAAGAATAATAAAGAAAGGAACGAGTTGTTCCCGTGGAATAATTTCTTTATTTTTTTTACGTTATTTTTTTGTTTTTCTTTTAATTATATACTTATCTCATTTTTTTCAAACCTAAAATAGGTGTATAGTGTCTAAGTATTTTAAGAATGTTAAAGTAATTCTTATTATTTTCTACCATGTTGAACTTTCTGGTTGAACTGTATTTTTTAAAAGGTTACTATTGACAAAAAACAGTAACAAAATAATGATTTAAATATGGAACGTCATTTTGTAAAAAGTATTTGATAGCTAACGCTTGAAAGATCTTCTTAGGACATTATTAAACATGCCATTAGTTTTAATTATAGATTTGTATTTATAAAAAATCCTGACCTTTACTCTAGTTTAGTTAGTTTTTTAGGGTTCCAACAAGTTCCACTCTCCATACGCTTGGTATTAGTCAAATGTTTGTGTACCGGGCTATCAATAGGTACAATGAGACCTCCTTTGATTGTGACAGAAAAAGATCTGGCCGTCCACGTAGTGTTCGTACGAAAAAGGTGGTTAAAGAGTAAGGGAAAGAATTCGCAGAAATCCTGTCCGAAAGCAAAAAATTATATCTCGGGAGATGAAGACAGCACCTAGAACCATGTCGCGTATTTTAAAAGATGACTAAGGGCTTGCAGCCTATTAGAGACACACTGGTCATTTTTAAACTGATAATTTAAGAAAATAATAGGGTGGTAAATTCAAAATACTACTGAAGCGGTTCGCAAAGGGAGGTCACAGAAAAAAATTGTTTACTGATGAGAAAAGCCTTACAATTGAGCAACGTTTTAACAAACAAAATGACCGTATTTATGCTCAAACCTCTGCGCCGAGTCCTAAAGCTCGGTCCACGCAGTCTTGGTTAGAAGCAAAAGTTTCGGACTTCATCAGAGAAGACTGGCCGTCGTCTAGTGCCGATCGTAATCCGCTGGATGATGATTTATGGTCACTTTTAGAGAATACGGTTTCCTCTAAACGTCATGAAAATTTGGAGTCCCTAAAATAATCCATACAATTGGCAGTGAAGAATTTTTCTATGGAAAGAGTGCGTGCTTCTATTGATAACTGGCCTCAACGTTTAAAGGACTGTTTAGCAGCCAATGGAGACCACTTCGAATAAGCTTTTTATATTTTAAATTGTTTTATATTTATGTATCAATCTAACACACTGTTAAAGTAATAAATATGATTTGCATTATATATATTTTTTTTTGTGACAATATTTATGGTAAGACTAGGTATATACTAATCTCCTCGCAAAAGTAATTTAAAAACATTGCGTACCTCATATAAGTAACGTGGGGATGTTTTAGTTCATTTAAAATGAATATAAACTTGCTAACATTTTTTTTTCGATAAAGTTTTTCCGTAACAAACGAAGAAGAATAAAACGAAAACCTGTTTCCATAACATTCAATTTTTTAAGGTCATTTTTGAAGTGAAAACTTCTTTAGCGGCGTTGAGCACTTTTGTGGGATGGGGGAAAAATGTGAAACTCGCGTCAGGACACGTGGGCTGATCGAAAAACCGTAAGACGGTTGGCGAAATTATGGATGTAAGTTGATTTTTCTGAGAGATAAACTTTTTAATGTAATTTAATATAATATAAATTGCAATGTTTGTGTACGATAGCGCAATAAATAAATATTGTATTCTATAAAAATATTATATTATTATTATTATTATTATTATTGTATTCTATCACAAAAATGATAGTACTTTTAAAAAAAGAAAAAGTACTATAGTACTTTTTAAAGAGCAATACGTTCAAAATTATTCCCTAACTATTCCAAAAAATCAAAAATGCACAACGTTGATATTCAAGTTTTCACTTCTGCCGGCACTCCCGGAGTGCATTTTTTTTTTTGTTAGAAACCTTTATCTCCACCCTGACTTAACTAACGGCAGTGGGTGAAAACGTGAAAAGAAAACACAACACTAACATAGGTATATGATAAATTGAGAAGGAAAACTATCACAGCTACGATAAGAATCCGACTCGCACTTGGCTGGTTTTTAATAGTATAAGCGATTGAATTCAGATCCGACAAAGGGAGAAAAATGTTATCGTAGGAATAATAATAGTAACTATGAAGTCTCCTAAAGTAGTTATCTGTAAGTATGCCTTAAAATCAAACACCTGTTTTATCTCATTTCTTTGCAAAATTGCTGAATAATAATTATGAACGCTTAGTGTGTGACAAACTTTTTCTTGGGAGATGTTTTTTTAAAAAAAACGATTCAACTTTCATCATTAAAATAACATTTGTACACGTGTCAGTTATTCAAGTAGGCTTAATTGTTTTTTGTGCAGATATTTTTTTTGAAGTAGGTTTTTAATAACTCTTGGTAAGAGAATGAATGCTCCAGGTATCTAAAAACAAACTTTTAATAATAACGAATAAATCAATGATAACAATGCGCCAGACAACAAACCAACGTTTTGGAATAAGTATTTTTTTTTACTTCTTTGTGTTACCAAAACCAGACAATTATGATGGGTGCGTCTTTCATAAATACTTAAATACATATAAACGTCCATGACTTAGGTACAAATATTCGTGCTCATCACAAACATTAGCCCCTGGGGGGATTCAAACACTACGACCGCTGGCACAGTAGTTAGAAGCGCTACCTATGCACCAAACGTTTCGCACCAAACAAAAGATAACTTTTTGTCTAATAATAAACCCTCAACATAAATCCTGAAAGAATCCCCACACTTAATCACCTTAGCTATAGCCCAATCTGTTCAGGTTTCAAACTTTTCAAATATCTTTACATAAACTTAAGAACTTGCCGGCTTTTATAATCACAATTCGCAAAACAAAACCGTACCTTGCTCCATTATACGCATTTCTTGTTTCCGTAAAAAATCGCCCTTGGGGCTGTAAGAGGGATCCCTTTGTCCCTAAATTTAAAAAGTTCGACTATCACTTCTCGAGAGGCATTAAACGAAATGAGCAACACGATTTCGGGACGGACGATTTACATAACAAACCTGTGGTAACGAGATCCGATTGGATAACTGCTCGGTGTTTGAATTCTGATTCGAATGTTTTTTTTTTCTATTGGCAGGCATGGATAACCTTTCTTTGTTGCTGATGGCCGATTAAGATATACTTCCATACTTCCATAGGCGTAGGTACTAACTAACTAACTAGGTAGATTGACCTCAGGTATTAACATATGCCAAATTCTTTTTCCCAGTTTAAGGATGATTCACGCTACGACGTACCGTGCCTGAGCCGGGAAATATTCCCATAGACATTCCAACGCCGTACCCCGTCCGGGCCCGGGTGGAGCACGTTCAGGTATGAATAACTTTGTACAAAATGTATAAAATAATGTTTGGCCGTGCCCCGGCCGCCACCCGGTCAGAGCCCGGCCCGGCGCCGGCACGGGTGTAGCGTGAATCAGCCTTTAAGCTACCCGTTCTCCCATCGATAGGTAGCATTCAGGGTTTGGTTTGGGAACTTGCTATTAGTTGGTATATATTATATATAAAAAGGAATCCACATTTCCCCACAAAATCACGCAAGAACGGCTGGACCGAATTCACTAATTTGTTTTTGGTGTGATGGTTATTGTCAGGAGAAGAAACGTATGCCAGAAAAAAAAAAGAGAATTGAGCGGAAAATTATAAAATTTTCCGCTCAATTCTCAAAACTTATTTTTTTCTGTTTTCTTTATATTTAATTATTTATTAATAATTTTATAATTGTATTCAAGGTAAGTACGTGCAACAGCAAATCAAGCCTATTACTGCGGTTTTGAAGTTCTCATAATAGTAATTTACTTACTAAATTGCGGACTGATTTGAGTCATTGTAAAACTTCCTCTTTGGTGAGTTTTTACTCTTCCGTAACCAAAAATTTAACTGATACAACCAACTCAGCAATAACCATAACCCGCATCTTTGAGTACTGTCCTGTGGACCTAAGATGCGCGCCTATTTATCGCCTTACGAGGCAATCGATAATGGAAATGTTTTTGTTTGTATGGAAAAAATGCTAAAACCTTGTACATGACACACGTGGGTTTGAATTGCGTGATTTGCGTGAAATTGTTGTTTTGGCAAATAATATTCTTCTGACAGCGTCAATTTATCTCCATTTACTATACACAAACAATCACAACAAAAAACATTATTCAGGTTTGGATCACTGATCATGTACTCGTAATTTTCGGATGCTTATTTTAATGTTTTTGTAACGTTTGTAAATGTCAGGCAACGTTGCTATTGTTTTTTTTTTAATTTTCTGTGACTAATGACCAATATAATCTGGCCAATATAAGGTTAAATGATATTTATATTTTTGAAATACTGAAAAGCTACTTTTCTACATTATTTTATGTTCCTGAGGAACAATATAATGTACGCGTGTCCAATCAATTAACGGTTTCTTCATGTACTCCAGTTTATGTGTAGAATAATTGTTCAATACAAAGGTTTTTGAGATTGGCCAAATCACTGAACCCCATACAAAACAATTACGAGTATTTTTTTTAGAATGTTTTTAACGCTCACAGTGTCATACGAGTATTTTATATTCATAAAGATGAAATAAGAAACCAAAAATTTGCGCACGGGCGGGACTTGAACCAGCAACCTTTTGGCAAACCGGGCCAAACGCTCTTACCAATTGAGCTACCGCACTGTGGTACCGTAGTAGGTCATAGGGCTTCAATTACGATGTTTTAATTATGCCATGATACTACGTCGCTTGGGTCACTATTAGTGACACTACAAAATGATATAAAAGGAACCACAATTAGTCAGTTGTTACATTTGTTTTTTGGCATCGGAAGTAAACGCATCGCACACGCCTGCTCATTAGCGTTATCGCCAAGGCGGTTATCAGTGAAAGCGTGACTCGTGTTTTTCTAAGAATCTATTGTTTTTGATTTATTTCTTTGTAATGGATATTCAAGTTGAAGGTATGTTTAATTTCTTTTATAATTTTTTTTTAGTGTCGTTTGACACTATGTATATTTTTATGTAGCCCTGCTACGACAAAGAATAAAAGTTGACATTTTAATTGTAATTATATTTTTTATCGAAACTTTTAACTACTTTCGCATATACTTGCACACATAATTTTGATGTCAAAATGTGAGTCAATGTGTCTATTTTATAAATAATAAGAATTTAGCTGCGATCATTTGCGACTGGGGGTAGTAGCCCACTCGTAGCAAATGCTACGAGCATGCTACGAGAAATCTATTAATCTTGAAATTTAAACTACCCTGTATTTTTTTTGTTTCAGGTACAAATATCAAGTGTTCTATTGCAAGAATACTTTTATTAGACACTTGGCTATCTATAAAGGATAGTAATAGTGATTCTGACAGATCTCGTCAAGTGTGCCAAACTCCGTTACAATCACTACCAGATGTTGAAAATATGAATACTAACGACTTGCAAAACTGAATATTTTATTTACATATCTTACAGATTAGATTTTAACAAATAGCAAGCGCGTTCAACAGAAAAAAAAGCTCTTCTTGCCCGGAAAAAAAAATATGTACAACAGAAATTTAGGGGAAGATTAGGTCTTATTGTTGACATACCTCGAAGTGGAGGAAGCGGTACATCCAACGATGGAAACACTGCAACTTTCTTTTTGAATTCAGATATCTCAGCGAAAATAACTGGGTTAGAAAAATCACTCATTAATAGATGTCATCATATACTACAGTGCCTTTCATCGGGTTTCAAAATTAATAGCCTCGCGTTTAAAGAATATGCTTTAGAAACCGCGCGCATGCTTGTGGCTGCATATCCATGGTACAACTTGCCTTCTTCTGTTCATAAAGTGCTAATTCATGGGTCAGAAGTAATTGAACATTCATTATTGTCCATCGGTGAGCTCTCGGAAGAGGCCGCTGAATCCTGTAATAAACTCATTAAGCAATTTAGACGTGATAACACGAGGAAAATGTCCCGAGTTGTCACGAACACCGATCTCATGCACAGACTTCTTCTTAATTCCGATCCGTATATGTCTAGTTTAAGAAAACTTCCACGAAAGAAGAATTCTGTGCTATCAGCAGAGGTATTAAATTTAATAATTATTGAAAAATAGGTAGTCATATTTTGTAGTTATAATCTTTAACGGTAAAAAAGACAATAATAAGGAGTAATTAAAGAAATATTTGTTAAAAATATATCTAATCATTATTATTGTAATTTTTTTGTGTCTTAAGTTAATGTGTAATTTAAGTTTATTAAGATAATGTTTAGTAAATAAGGCTTATATGTAACTATAATTAACTTGTATTTGCTAAATTTCTTTTCTAAACATTGGAATACTTTTGTTCCTTTTTTTGATGAATAAATTATTGCTATTTTAATATCTACCTCAGTCTATCATAAAACATTATTATTTCATGCAGTAGCACACAGTACAGTAGCCATTAGCTACGCGAAACCCCTATGACCGCCCTCCTTTGAGCGCGGTACCACAGTGTACCGTGCTGTTAGTCCGACCCTGCGAAATTTGTGGTTTCTTATGAAAACGTCAATTGCGTGACGCTTAGCGCCATCTAGCCGTCTGTTTATGAAACAGATGGCCCAAGCAGTTATTCTTTACAGAATAAATTCAACTTGGAAATTGATGTCGCTTCGCTATATAATGTTTTTTTTAGAATGTTTTTAACACTCACAGTGTCATATTTTATATTCGTAAAGATAAAATAAGAAACCAAAAATTTGTGCACGGGCGGGACTTGAACCCGCAACCTTTTGGCAAACCGGGCCAAACGCTCTTACCAATTGAGCTACCGTGCTGTTAGTCCGACCCTGCGAAATTTGTGGTTTCTTATGAAAACGTCAATTGCGTGACGCTTAGCGCCATCTAGCCGTCTGTTTATGAAACAGATGGCCCGGTTTGCCATAAGGTTGCTGGTTCAAGTCCCGCCCGTGCGCAAATTTTTGGTTTCTTATTTCATCTTTATCAATTACGAGTAGTTTTGAAATTGGTAAGTGTTGTCCAAAAAAATCTTTCAAGTCCTTTTTATTTTCATTTCACCATTCAGAAGTGTCAGTCGTATTATAAAGAATATCAAGTAATGCACAAAATATGCCAAGGATTTTAATAGTCGTCGAATCTATGTTGGTTCATAGGCAATTTTCTTCAATGTCATTTTTTATCGCTTACTGTTCCGTGTTTTATTCGATCATACCCTAATGATCGTTCTTTATCAAAAAATATACAAAAAGGCACAATTATTTTCTCACTTAGCCATTTACGAACAGAACTGGTGTTCAAAACTAAAGTTTTGTGGACGCCTTTGACTAATAAAGTCGTTTCTTTTGTAGCTTCTCATCGTTTTGCCGAATTCCCGAACTTTTTTTAACTTGAAGACACAGTCTTGTTAGGATTTACAGGGTAGCAAAAATTTTATTAGGTTTTCAAGTTCGCAAATGAAGTTCGCAATTTTGTATATCGGTTCATCGTTATAATTTGGCAAGGATAAATAGACACTTAAGAAGAGGCCCAATGGGCTTGATAACATCTGACAGCAAGGTTGGTCGCTTGCCTTGCATCACCCCTCCGCCAACACGCACTGTGAAATTTATCAGTATTCAATTAACAACAACTTCAAAACACAATCATGCATAAATAATAACGAACATCATGAAGAATCAAACAGATCCGTTGAAAGCAATATCCTTAGAAACAGCTAAATTCAATTACTTACCCAAATGTGATCCCAATGAATACTTAGAAACAAAACAATAGGTTTCGCATAGCGTTCATCAAAAGGGACACGAAGATTCAAATTGACTAAGGGTATTTGGATTTTAAGGACAACGCAGTACAATAGATTCAGTAGGTAAGCATATCTGTAATGACGTCAAAACGAGGGCTTAGAAAACTTGACGAGACTTCCAATATGTCGATACTTTTGTCGCCTTTTTACATAATAAGCAGTCAATAAAACTAAGCAAAGAAGTTAATATTTCAATATGTTCATTTTATGAAGATTTACACTGTAAAAGGTTACATTTCTATTCAAAGACAAGCTCACGCTGTCTTGACATCATTGAGTTCAAGATCTCACGAGGATTTTGAAAACATAATTTAGGATCCCATGATAGTAAAATTTTATTCTCATCAATATTTCTAAGAGTATACTAATATCATAAAGCTGAAGAGTTTGTTTGTTTGTTTGAACGCGCTAATCTGAGAAACTACTAGACCGATTTGAAAAATTCTTTTTGTGTTGGATAGCTTATTTATCGAGGAAGGCTTTAGGCTTTATTAAACATCATGCTGTGACGGGAAAGGAGGGAGCAAACCTAAAAACGAGCGGACGAAGTCGCGGAGGACCGCCAGTTTATCAATAAAATTTAATATTTTTTCTGTATGCTATCTCCTACATCATCATTATTATCAGCCAAAGGACGTCCACTGCTGAACATAGGCCTCTTCCACGGCTTCCAATAGCGACCGATCACTAGCGGTCTGCATCCAGTTTGATTCTGCGATCTTTTTAAGGTCGGCTATCTCCTACATTGTATACTTATTTATTCTAGCAAAATAAATCGTACATTGTTGTCACGTTCGTATTTTTACGATAGATAAAACTCATATCACAACTTTTTAGTTTTAATATGAGCCTGGAGTGTTTCAACGCAGCGTAAAAACGCTGTAAGTAACACGAAAAATATTGCAAATCACAAAACACAGCGTGTGGTCCATATTATGAACTTTGTTCAGAACTCAAATGAAAAATGAAACATTGCAAAAGAGAAAATTAAGCGGTAACAAAAATGTGTTGCTCTCGAGAAAGAAATGATAAAGCTTTATCATTTTTTTATTTCACTCGAGAATTGGTTATCTTCTTAAACAACCTTTACAAATAAACAAGACAAAACAAGAAAAGGTAAATTTTCATAAAGGTAGAGGTTTCTTTTTAAATAAAAAACTAAAATAACTGGTAACATGTTGACGACAGTTAAACTTCTTACTCCAGAGAATCAAGTTATATATGGTGATCGCTACAAAACTTTAAACATTACATAAATGATTTTATAGAGGTAATAAATTGAAGTGATTATGTTTATTTATTGATTATTTTATTTAAAAATTAATGCACAGTACATAAAATTGTACATATGCCGGAATTGATGCCTAAGCATTCTCTACCAGTCAACCATAGGTCAAAACCATAAAATTATTATCCCTTTGGAATAGAACGACAAAAGCGAGATGTCACTAGCAGCAAACTGTGTGATAAAAAGAGATGGGTAGCAGAACCATTTTTGTCAGATGTCAAACAGTTGACCGCCCTGCAGAAGCTCGCTGAAAATTACGTGCATTTGATTTTTTATATTTAAAAGTTAAATTGTGTATATTTTGGAGAAATAATGCGTCTGAAACATGGTAACTTGATCGGTGATTGATTATTATGCATTACAGCGGCATAACTCCAACAAATATTCATTTAACAGGTAGATTAGTCCAAATCGAAGCCTCTTAATATACGACTTATATTTACCAATGCGCTTTAAATTTAAAGTACGCAGTTTGATTATTCTATTCTACAAACGTTAATTTACGTTAAAAATAAAGACAGAATAACACAGGGAATGTATATCGACGAATATTTTGTATAATGAAATAACATTAGTTTTACACTAGAGCTGCATGTTCAATATTTTGTGTCGACTGTTTATCATGCAGTAAACTACTATATTTAACTTAGGAACATTGTTATAAATCACCTGATCGAAAGGTTATCTCATTTAAAGCTACAAATGTTACTTACTTAAGTTAGTTACTGACATCTTAAATCGGTTTCGTTTGACAGCTTTTACTTGTCCTTCTATTCCGATAGGAATATTAATTTTATGGTCAAAACAGAGAAAAAAAAATTACAGGCGGTGCAAATTATGAAGGCAAGAAAAGAGAAGAGAATAGCGATAAAGAAGACAATAATACGATGGTAAACATACATACTGCTTATTACTTACATACGAATACCAATGTAAAAAATAAATAAATATGTATGTATTTATCATATAAAACATACACATCATTAAAATATACATAATATGATACACATAGATAAATTAATGTACATGAGACGGGTCAGTGAGTTCGTCTTTGTGATGTGTTCGATACGTTCTTTGTCAGTTAGTTCAAACATTATACATATAGACGTAGTAATATGTAACTTAACTGTAAGAATTTACGTGACCAGAATCTTAAACTGAGAATCTTTTAACATAATGTAGATATTATGGTTAATTAGCTTAATGGCTTAACATGATTGACTACACCTAGGCTTTATATTAATTCAATGTCTTCTTGCCTCTATCATAGTGCTTTGTGTAGTACTCAACTGAATAGGGAGGTAGCCTACTTTATTTAACGTTCACACCACACTAAAACCTTTTTAGTTTCGCGCACGTAATACCACAACTTTAAGAATTAACTTGGAACAAAGGAAAATACTCCTGTTCATAAGCCGCTGCTTCGCAAACCGCGACTTTAGTATTATTTAACGTCGTTTTTGCGGTACACACCGCAGTTGGTAACTGAAAACTTATGACTTTAATAACACTTGCTTTATGTGAGTTGTGTAAATGTTGGCGACGAGAATACGGTAGGCTTATTCTTTTTCGAATATTTATTCTGCATCATAATTTAGGTATTCATATTACGATGTATCTTAGTTATGTTAGTGGTTTACTTAAAGCAGTTTAGGTGTTAAAAACTCCAAATTCCAAAAATATCTTGTTTTATGTCAAATGCAGTGAATTGACTGTCGACAGATGGCGCTTAGCTAAGTTGACGCTTAGCTTGAGTTGAGTGTCATTATTTGAATAAAACAGCTTATCAAATCAGCACTTAAGCAACAATACAATATATTTTTTTTAGAGTTCCGTAGCCGAATGGTAAAAAACAAAATCCTTATCATTTCGTCAAGTCTGTCTGTCTGTCTATCAACCAGTCCGTCCGTACGTCACAGCCACCTTATTCTGTAACTATAAGCATTTTGGTAGGAAGATGTATCCTGTTTACCGCTTTACGATTCTTATACAAAAAATAAAAAATAATGACTTTAAGGGGGGGCTCCCATACACAAATCTAAAACCGTTTTTTTTGTCAAACCTATGTGTCTATGGATAGGTCTTTTTAAATGACATGGAGGTTCCAAAAAACATTTTCTAATTAAGTGCAACGTTTAATAGATAGACGCTTCCAAAGTTGTAAAATGGGCGTCCCCCCCTCTAGCTTTAAACTAAGTGAATGTAAATTTATAAAAAAAATATGATGTAGATCTTAACAAATACTTCCAAAGAAAAGTAGTAGTTTGAACGAGATTGAACAAGTAGTTTTTGAGATAAATATAAATAAATAAAATATAAATATCCTTTGGACATTCCTACACATCGCCATCTAGCCCCAAAGTAAGCTACTCAAAGCTTGTGTTATGGGTGCCAGACAACGAATATAATACTTAAATACTTTTTTTTTGTAAATACATACATGATATACATAGAAAACACCCAGACCAATACAAACAGACATGTTCATGCACACAAATGTTTGTATTGTGCGGGGATCGAACCCGCACCCGCTGCGTAGTAGGCAATTTCTCGACCACTACACCAGACGGGTCGTCAAGATATAGCACATTTCCAACAACTGCAAACATAACTTTGTTCTTCATACAAACACTATGAAAAACAAAGTTATATTTGCTGTCAACAAAATATTGTGTTATTAAAATTGGCACGAAACCCTCAGTGCGCAAGTCCGACTTGCACTTGGCGGGTTTTTATAATAGGTAAAAGAATTGTATATATTGTATTTCTTCTAGGACCTATAATCATTAGAAAACGCAAGTATTTACGTTTTCTAAGTATTAGGAGAACCTAATACTCGTCATCTCTCCTTATTGTTGGGTATTCAGGAATAAATACATTATCCACACTAATTCTATAAAGATGAAGAGTTTTTATGATTGTTTGTATGTGCTGATCTCAGGAAGTAATGGACTGATTTGAAAAAGTTTTAAAGCTGTAAATCATCATTCTAAGACAACAGGCGAGAGAACAAACTTAAAACATGCGGACGAAGTCGAGGATCACTAGTAAATAATAAATATATACCTTTCCTTTCCTCCAGCCCCCTTTTACAACCGCGAGTACCACCCATGTGGAAATCACGAACTCTTTGCCCGCATCAGTTCCCAAGGAAATATAACTCGACGACTTTCAAGTCAGAGTAAACGGGCTTTTTCTGGGTGCGCCCCCTTCATCATTAACTCTGTCTAAGCACAATTAGTCTAGGCTAAAGACTAGAGCTAACCCATTTCAAATTCATTTTTGTGTTATTTTGATTCATTTTGATGTATTATTTTCCATTCGTGTCAATGTATTCTTTGTGTGAGTCAAATAAATGATTATTTTATTATACTTCATTTAAAATACATAATAATGCACGACACACCGATTGTTTGGTATCAAAGTAAGAAATTTTCTTTCTCGTGTTGTAATACCTGACAACAATTAACGGGGGCGTCTCCCATAAATACTTAACAATATATAAGCTTATGATTTAGGTACAAATGTTCGTGCTCATCACACAAACATTTGCCCCTTGCGGGATTCGAACCCGCGACAGCCGGCATAGTAGTAATGAGCGCTAAACACTACACCAAACGTGCCGTCAAAGTCAAGGAGTCAACTCACTGGTTGTAAACTCTATTGTAGCATAGCATTACATTATGGTTTTTGTCACAAGTACGGTTCATTGTTTCAGTTGAAAGCTTTAAATCTAGATTTTGGTTCGCGGTGTCTGCATAAAGTGAATTTAAATATGTTAACGTTCTTTATGGGTATAAAGCTTTCTGAAGGTATTTGCAAGGTTCTTACTTGATACCTATAAATGCGCTGAGCTTTGGTTAATTTTATAATGGTTTAATCGTATTGGAGTCAATATACTTCTACGATGAAGTGTATGATGAAAAACTTTATAGAGGATCAAATTTGGAAATAGTATCGATAATGTAAAAACATAAGCATGTGATGTGTAATATAATAAACATATAACTAACATTTGGAGTTATTTGGCAGTCAAATAAAAATATTAAGCTATATCAAAAACCTAGAGTTACAAATAGAGCTACAATATTCAAAAATATATCCACCACCAAATAAAAAAGTTACAAACCTCAAACCAAAAACAAATTTTCCCTTAGTCCCTTGGAGATTGGCTCCACATATCAAGCGATATCTAAATCACTTCCTGAAACACCCTCCCTTTTAATCCCGCCTTCCACATAACAAATTCTATCGGCCTTATCGATTACGTAAGGAAGTTGTTTTCCATCTAGGTCTGTGGAAGGCACAGTTTTGAGGCCGTTTTTTTAATACTTTGTTGAAACATGGCAAGTTTTTATATGTGACTTAGTATAGCTTTTTGGTGTCAACTTTTACGTATTATGTAAGAATTGATAAAACGTGAGGTAAGGAAAATACGATATGTTGATTGGAAAAAGGTACGTCGATATGTTGAAAACGTATTATTTCTACTGCTGCTAAGTTGAATTTTTGTGTGATTTTTCTAATAAATAAATAATAAAAGAATAATTGTTTTAAATCATGGACTGGGAATTAGACTTCATCTTAATCTTAATCGAACAACTATTTCTGGTTACGTTGTTTACCTATTAATGATGTAAGCCTCTGTGGCGCAGTGGTTAGGGGGTCCCACTTTGAAGCGACGGATGCGGCAGGTTCGATCTCCGAGTCGTGTCAAAAATATTTACCCGGGATTTTCCATTCAGAAATGCTCAGTGCATCCTGGGGTTTTGAAATTGGCGGTGTCTCCCGTGTCTTGGAATCACGTTAAACCGCTGGTTCTGCGCCTGATCTCTATCCGGTCGAGTCAGATTGCGAGAATGCACCTGTGTTTGTATGCACACTTGTGCACTATAATATTTCCACACAGTCGGCTATAGGTTGACCGCAAAACTGAAAAAAATCTGATGACACTTTTGTCACCTTGGTTTTAATTTTCCTCCTCTTTTAATGTACTCATTATTATTCTTATCTATAAAAATATTTCTTTCACCTAAATGAAAAACATTTTATTCATAATACTTTTACTTTACTTCATATCACTCGTATTATGAATAGGTACATAAACTGGAAGTAGAAGACGACCAAATTGACGTCAGTATCGTCCCAGTTTTGCGATTTACCTATAGTCCTTGATATTGGCCATCTCAGTGGCAATCACTAATATTATTATCAAACTAGCGGTCCCCCGCGACTTCGTCCGCGCGTTTTGAGTTTGCTCCCTCCCCTCCCGTCGCAGCGTGATGTTTTATACCCTAAAGCCTTTCTCGATAAATAAGCTATCCAAAACATTTTTTTTTAAATCGGTCCAGCAGTTCCTGAGATAAGCGCGTTCAAAAAAACAAACTCTTCAGCTTTATAATATTATTAGCGCAAGCGCACGTCGTTCTTAAGCTGCGAACATTATTTTGGTGCGGAGTTATGTTTAAACTGATAGCTCCTAAGATATTTATTGAATTTAAATGACATAAAGGGCAACTTTGTTCTAAATGAAATGGTCGTGATGATAAATGTATTTATTTTGATAAGAATAAATACCTGTGTGTATAATACACCTCTAAAAATAATGCATTATTTTTTTACAAGTTTATTAACATAAAAAAGGTTGTAGTAAGTCAACCATAAAAGATAGACATATGCTGTCGCGGACTTTATTATAGAACTCTTAATGCTGAACAATCCTGTCATACATGATTTTTGTGTAACTTAAGCGGTTTTCGCAGCGTACGCAGCGTAAGCTCTCAAAAGGAATATCTTTCACCCGTTTTCGCAACATTTTTCATTGCTGCTGTGGTCTTATGAGTCGTATCTTTATGTTATATAGCCTTAAGCTTTCCTCGATAAATGGACTATCCAACGTAGAAATATTTTTTCAAATCGAGCCCGTAGTTTCTGAGATAAGCGCGTTCAAACAAACAAACAAACAAACAAACAAACAAACTCTTCAGCTTTATAATATTAGTATAGATGTGAAGTGTTGTATGTTTAGTGTAAGAACATGTACTCATCTTATAATATATACTACCTTGTATGTCTGTATTCAGTTAGTAATAAACCAACATTCGGTCGAGTCACTTGTTTGATTTACAAACTACATCCCTTCATGGCGACCCATGCCATATTTGGACCGCGCGTGTAGATTTCTCGGGTTTCGGCGCCAGCTAACTAAAGTGACAATAGAATATTGCGGTGTTGCGCGTGATTCCCCTGCCTGTCGGTTGTGTCCAATTGTAGTTGCAATCGCATTTGAAAATAAAATTCCGGAAAATGGGTTCCAAGCAATCTAAGCAAGAAGAGGTGATCATAGCCCAGAATGCTTCGGGTGGAAGCAACTCCGCGTCAGCATCGGAGGACCTAAAGTACCATGCCAATACCACTAATATACTTTTGGTGGTTATAGTCACGTTTCTGGCCTTAGCAGGAGTATACGGGTTTTACAAAACCTATAAAAAAAAACCACAAGAAGTGGATGCGCAGAGAGAACCTTCAACGAGTTGCGGAAATCTTTTCGTCGGCGTAATGACAACGGTTCCATCCCGGGTGCAGCGGCGTCAAAAATGGTAGATGTTTAGTGGAGTGAAAAGTGAAAAATATATCTATGAGGTGAAAGTGAAGTGAAAAATAAATAAATCATATTTAGACATTCACGTAAAATGGAAGTATAATCAGCATATTAACAATATTAAAGACATTATGTGTATAATGCTTAATTAGTAAAATATTAGTATCATTTAATCACTTACATTTAAAAAGTAAAAAGTACACCCAATTTAATCGTAATTGAGTGTTAAGTTCAAGTAGTGATTGTTTACGTTTCTATGTCCATATACGAGCATCTTGCCCCTACTACGAGCACTCACCAAAACTTGGTATGTATTTTTTTTCTATTTTATTTTAAAGTAAGGTATGGAAAATGAATTACTTGAGTGTTTAAAAGAAATTGAAACTATTAGAAAATATTTAATAAAGAAAGGTAAATCGCGTTATCAATGAAAGTGTATAGAAAATAAATTAGCGGAAACAGAAATTATCTATACTAATATTATAAAGCTGAAGAGTTTGTTTGTTTGTTTGTTTGTTTGTTTGTTTGTTTGAACGCGCTAATCTCAAAAACTACTGGCCCGATTTGAAAAAATATTTTTACGTTGGATAGTCCATTTATCGAGGAAGGCTTTAGGCTATATAACATAAAGATACGACTCATAAGACCACAGCAGAAATGAAAAATGTTGCGAAAACGGGAGAAAGATATTCCTTTTGAGAGCTTCCGCTGCATACGCTGCGGAAACCGCTTAAGTTACACAAAAAGTATGTATCACAGGATTGTTCAGCATTAAGAGTTCTATAATAAAGTCCGCGACAGCATATGTCTATCTTTTATGGTTGACTTACTACAACCTTTTTTATGTTAATAAATTTGTAAAAAAATAATGCATTATTTTAAGAGGTGTATTATACACACAGGTATTTATTCTTATCAAAATAAATACATTCATAATCACGAGCATTTCATTTAGAACCAAGTTGCCCTTTATATCATTTGATTTCAATAAATATCTTAGGAGCTATCACAGTTTTAACATAACTCCGCACCAAAATAATGTTCGCAGCTTAAGTACAACGTGCGCTTGCGCTAATATATAATAAAGCTGAAGAGTTTGTTTGTTTGAACGCGCTTATCTTAGGAACTGCTGGACCGATTTGAAAAAATATTTATGTGTTGGATAGCTTATTTATCGCGAAAGGCATAATAAAACATGACGCTGCGACGGGAGGGGAGGGAGCAATCTCAAAACGCGCGGACGAAGTCGCGGGGGACCGCTAGTTTTTAATAAGAGTTTAGAGATTATTGAATTATTAAGTAAGAAAGAAAAATCAGAAGAATTACTAGAAACAATAAATTCTGTTTCAACAAAAATAATGTTATTTTACGAAAATATTTTAGAATTGTGTGATAGGGATAATAGTACTGAGTTTTTACGAGAAAGTGAGGATAAATATCCAACCATGGAGTTTGATTTAAAAACGGCGTGTAATTTAATCCCTGTGATGAACAACAATGAAAATAACACTAAATTAATGATTGATGCAGTAGACATGTATTCGGAAATGTTATCTGACGCTGGGAAAAAGCTGTTGGTGACATTTGTTTTAAAAAGCAGACTTTCCGAAAACGCTAAACTGCGTTTATCTCAAACTTATTCATCTGCAAGCGATCTTGTAAAAGACTTAAGAAATCATTTGCTTACGCAAAAGTCGTTTACGGCTATTCAGTCTCGATTACAAAACATAAGTCAAGGTTGGCGTACAATTGATCAGTACGGTACAGAGGTAGAAAAATTGTTCTCAGATTTAACAATATCGCAGGCAGACGGAAATACTCAAAACTATGATGTCTTGAAGCCTTTGAATGAAAAATTGGCAATTAAACGTTTTTCAGAAGGATTTCAAGATCCCCGTTTGAGCACAATAATTGCTGCCCGTAATTACGAGCATTTGAACGAGGCTATTCAGGCTGCAAAAGATGAAGAGCTGACATCGGCGTCTACGTCGAGAGGTGAAGGTGTGATGCATTTTTCACGACGTGGGACAGAAGGTAGGTTCCAACGTAATCATAATCATAGGCAGCTTCGCGGCCAGTCAAGAGGACAGCGAGGATACCACCACCAACGCGGCAATAATCCGGTAAGAGGAAATAATTCTAATAGGCGAAGATTTATCTACTCATATCGGGGACGAGGCATGCGATTTGCACGTGACAGCCGATCGAGTTATCAGAATACCTATAATAGGGGTAACGGTAGTCAGCGAGTATTTTATAACGAGCAAATTTCACCGAGTAACTTGCTCGTTGTAAAATAAATAACTTTGTTAAAGTTCTAAAAGTGACTTTCGCTCATTTTGGAAGGCTATAAATAAACTAAAAGCTCGGCCTGGCCAGCCTGTGTGCGTTGATGGTGTAAGTGATCCTGAGAAAATTGCGAATCTATTTAAAGATAATTTCGCTGTTAAATCACCGTTGGGACCGGCATGTTTGAACCTTAATGTTGAGACTGGAAAAAAGCTAGGAATTGTATGCTCTGCTACAGATATAAAGAAAATTATCCGATCTATACCCAGAGGTAAGTCTCCTGGCCATGATGGTCTCAGCATTGAGCATTTGAGACATGCAGGTCCTCACTTGCCGAGGGTGCTGGCATTGCTGTTTAATGTTTGCGTTGGTAACTCCTACCTACCTGGAGATATAATTAAAACCGTAGCTGTCCCTATAGTTAAAAATAAAACCGGAGATCTTGCAGATAGCAGTAACTATAGACCTATTTCTCTGGCAACAGTTGTCTCCAAGGTGTTTGATAGCGTGCTTAACTCATATTTAAATAGCGTTATGCAGCCCCACGATAACCAGTTTGGGTTTCGACCTCATCTGTCAACTGAAACCGCTGTATTGTGTCTTAAGCACGCTGTCAAATATTATACAAATCGTAAAACACCAGTCCACGCCTGTTTTCTCGACCTGTCTAAGGCTTTTGACCTGGTTTCCTATGATCTCCTGTGGAAAAAGCTAGAAAATGTTGATTTACCGGTGGAACTTATCAATATTTGTAAGTATTGGTATGGAAACCAGGTTAACAATGTACGATGGGCGAGCACGCTGTCGCAGTCATATAGGTTGCAATGTGGCGTGAGGCAGGGGGGTTTATCCTCACCAACCCTTTTCAATCTGTACGTCAACGACTTAATTGTTGAGCTCAGCGGCACCAGAGTCGGTTGTCACATAGATGGAGTTAATATAAACAATATAAACTACGCTGATGACATGGTGCTGCTGAGTGCATCAATTTGTGGCTTAAGAAAGCTTGTGACAATCTGTGAAAAATACGCTAAAATTCACGGACTTGTTTACAATGCTAAAAAAAGTGAAGTCATGGTCTTTGAGGTCAAGGGAAGAAGCACTGAGAGCTTCCCACCTATACAGTTAAACGGTACAGCACTGGAAAGGGTGTCCAAGTTTAGATATTTGGGACACATATTAACCTCTGACCTCAAGGACGATGATGATATCGAACGGGACCGGAGGGCGCTGTCGGTGAGGGCGAACATGATTGCCCGCAGGTTTGCACGCTGCTCTCACCAAGTTAAGCTTACACTCTTCAGAGCATATTGCACCTCTTTCTACACTTGTAGCCTGTGGAATACCTATACCCAACGAGCCTACAGCGCCCTACGAGTGCAATACAACAACGCCCTCAGGGTGCTGTTGAGGCTGCCCCGCTTTTGTAGCGCCTCAGGGATGTTTGCAGAAGCACGCATAGACTGCTTCTATGCGACAATGCGTAAAAGATGCGCATCCCTGGTGCGCAGGGTGCGGGCCAGCACCAACAGTATCCTGAGTATGATTGCGGCCAGGATGGATTGTGCGTACATGAATCACTGCAGCGCAATTTCTCATGGACTTGCGCTGAAGTGAGTCATGTGGTTTAATTAATTTTACTCTTTTTTTTTTTATTACCTACTTGTAACCCTTACTAACATTAGCATAAGAATATTGTTACTAACACTATGGACGTTGTCTGAAATAAATATATTGAATTGAATTGAATTGAATCGTAACTCGAACGAAACTCAAGCGGCAGAAACTTCGACATCACAGTCGAATGATATGCAGTTTTTTCGATCCTAAACATTTTATTTTGACTTTAAATGGTAAAACAAGATTTGTTACATTTTATATTGGCAACAAAAAATATTTTTGGCTAGTAGATACCGGTGCATCATTGTCGGTCATAAAGAAAGACGCAATTCCGATAAACGCATCCATATTTAGAGATGGTACGATAGTTAAAGGTATCGCGGGTGAAATTCAATCTGCGGGACATGTTTCGCTCGAGTTGATTCATCGTAACGAACATTCTAGAACATGCTTCAATCATAACTTCTATGTTTTCGATTGTGTGCCATTAAAAGCAGATGGAATTTTAGGTTTAGACTTTCTATGCAAGTACGCGTCAAATATCGACTTGAGTACGAATATCATCACGTTCTACTTAAATGGAATGGAATGTCCCCTACCAATGTATGACACAGTTGACTATTCGAATGAAATATTATTTTTACCAGCTCGAAGTGAAACAATACACTATTTATTTATAGATTCAAAGGATGACGGAGATTACGTTATTTATTCAAAAGAATTGTCGGAAAATATTTTTATGGCGGGAAGTATAGTAAAGATAAAAAACAATAGAGTACCAGTTAAAATACTAAATACTAGTGAGGAAAATATTAGTTCACCGATTTTCAGACCACAGTTAGAATCACTTCATAAATATGATATTTGCAAATTTGATTCTTGTTTAAAAAATTCAGACAGAGCTAAAGTTTTACTTGATATTTTACAGTTAGACCATTTGAATTCTGAAGAAAAAAGTTCAATTTCCGATATTTGTTTTAAATATGCAGACGTTTTCTTTTTGCCAGGTGATAAACTGAGCACAACAAATATTTATGAACAGTCTATAACACTTAAACCTAATACAAGTCCAGTTTATGTAAAGCAGTACAGATTACCGCATAGTTTGCAAGAAGAAGTAACTAAGCAGATTCAAAAGATGACAGAAAATGACATAATAGAGGAAGCAAGGAGTGAGTGGTCTAGTCCGATATTATTAGTGCCAAAAAAGACAACATCTAATCAAAACAATAAATGGCGTTTAGTCGTGGACTATAGGAAATTAAATGATTGCGTAGTCGATGATAAATTCCCATTACCAAACATAACGGACATTTTGGATTCTCTCTCTGGTTCCATATATTTTTCACATCTAGATTTAAATCAATGTTATTACCAAATTTTATTGAATGAAGGGAGTAGGAAATATACAGCGTTTACAACAAGCTCGGGTCAATACCAAATGAAAAGACTTCCTATGGGACTTAAGACAAGTCCTAGTTCTTTCAGTCGGGCCATGTCAGTAGCTATGTCTGGTCTAGCTTTTGAAAAATGTTTTATTTATTTAGATGATTTAATAGTTTTTGGCCGAAATATGACCTTGCACAATAAAAATTTGATTGATGTATTGGAGAGATTGAGAAAAGTTAATCTTAAATTAAATCCTGACAAATGTTGTTTTCTTAAATAGAATTACTGTATTTAGGACATGTAGTGTCATCTAATGGAGTTTTACCAGATCCAGCTAAAATAACAGTTCTTCAAAATTATCCAGTGCCCACAAATGCAGACGAAGTAAAACGATTTGTAGCATTCTGTAATTATTATAGAAAATTTATCAAAAACTTTGCTGAAATTACTAATAGCCTTAATAAATTAACAAGAAAAAATGAACCGTTCACATGGGCAAAAGAATGTAACGACTCATTTGAAACATTAAAGTCTTCACTTACAACCCCTCCAATACTACAATTTCCAGATTTTTGTGAAAGTAATGAGTTTATTATACAAACGGATGCATCAGGCACAGCTATTGGCGCTGTTTTATGTAATAAAGACATGAGACCTGTGGCTTATGCCAGTAGACCTTTAAACAAAGCTGAAAGGAATTACCCAACTATCCAGAAAGAATTGGTTGCTATTGTTTGGGCAATAAAATATTTTAGACCTTATGTCTATGGCCGAACATTCACCATAATGACTGATCATAAACCTTTAATTTATTTATTTTCACTTAAAGACCCTTCCAGTAGACTTTTAAAATTCAGATTGGCTTTAGAAGAGTACGACTTTAAAATATTGTACGTGCCAGGAAAAAAGAACTGCGTAGCAGATGCTTTATCTCGGATTAGTTTAACTTCAGATACATTAAAAGAAATGAATAATGAAATTATAACGGTTATGACAAGAGCGCAAAGGAGAGCTTTAAATACACAGCTAAAACCACCACCCATTTCTAATAAACCCACAACTCATTGGCCTGATCAACCAAGGATAGTTTGGTTATTAAAAATGCCTAGTGATTTTGTAGAACTTTGCTTTATAAGAGACGATAAGTTAAATCAATTAAGGAAAATAAAAGATATAAATATCGAGAAAGAGTGTTTTATATTAACGAAAAATAAAAATGTTCTTTACATTAACCTCAACTTTAGGGCGCATTTCTCGCGAGCCGAATTTGTGACTAAGTTAGAGAAGTTTTGTAAAGAAAATGAAATAAATGAGCTATGCATAGTTAAAGTCAATGAAAATGAATCATTTATTAAAGATTTATTGAAAGAAATAAACACAATTACGGATTGGACCGGTCCACGAATTTGTATATTACGAGGTGTTAAGAGAATTGACGATGATGAGGAAAAAAGGTTTATTCTTAACGATTTTCATCTGCTACCGACCAGTGGTCATGCTGGAGTTTGGAGGATGACTTATAATATAAAAAGAAAATTTTACTGGCCAGGTTAAGATAATGATGTTAAGTTTTTTGTCAGTAAGTGCACTACTTGTCAAAAAATGAAACATTCCAACAAATATGTAAAAGAACCGATGGAGATAACTACAACGGCTTACCAAGCATTCGAAAAAGTATTTTTAGATATTGTTGGTCCGTTGGATAAAGATATAGAAGATTATTGTTAGGTTTTAAAAATACAGTGTGAGCTGACTAAATTTGTTGAGGCCTATCCATTAAAAAACAAGGAATCGGTAACTATAGCTAAGGAATTAGTTAAAAAATTTATTTTAAGGTTTGGTGTGCCAAATACTATTGCAACTGATCGAGGTACAGAGTTTGTCTCTGCAACAATGGAACAGGTATGTAAACTTTTAGAAATAGAAAAAATTACTTCAACAGCGTACCATCACCAATCTATTGGAGCGTTAGAAAATTCACACAAAAATTTGGGTGCATTTTTACGAATACAGTGTAATGGTCAAAAAGACTCTTGGAGTCAGTGGCTTCCATTTTGGTGCTACAATTATAATAATACGGTTCACACAGAGGCTAAATATACGCCCTTTGAATTAGTATTTGGTAGACCTAGTAAATTGCTATGTAGAGTAAGCTATGTTGAACCTTATTATGCTTTAGAATTAAAATATAGGCTACAAGTTGCTCAACAAGATGCTCGTAACAATTTAATTTTGAGTAAGGAAAAACGTAAATGTAACTATGATAAGAACATGAACCATGTAACATATAATCAATCCAAAACTCCAGGACACTGTTTCCTTGTGTCCCATGTTCCGATGATCCTTTTATCAGCTTCCCTAAAGAGCTATAAGTCATGTTACCAGCTTCCGTAGGGGGGTTTTATCTCTTCCGTTAAATATTGGCCCGATCTTCTGTTGGATTACTTATAGAATTCTGGGGAAAACAAAGATGTTAACACCTGTTCGGGAATTCCGTGGGGTAATTTTTTCGGGTAAAATAAGTGTGCGTGGTAAGACAGCTATGGCGTTTTTGTAGATAATATATAAAGGCTGTAATGTACTCGTAAAATGAAGGTTTAGAATCAGGCTGATAATTGAAATGTCCTTCACTTTTTTTTACAATAGCTTTCATATCTATACTAATATTATAAAGCTGAAGAGTTTGTTTGTTTGTTTGTTTGTTTGTTTGTTTGTTTGAACGCGCTAATCTCAAAAACTACTGGCCCGATTTGAAACATTTTTTTTACGTTGGATAGTCCATTTATCGAGGAAGGCTTTAGGCTATATAACATAAAGATACGACTCATAAGACCACAGCAGAAATGAAAAATGTTGCGAAAACGGGAGAAAGATATTCCTTTTGAGAGCTTCCGCTGCATACGCTGCGGAAACCGCTTAAGTTACACAAAAATCATGTATGACAGGATTGTTCAGCATTAAGAGTTCTATAATAAAGTCCGCGACAGCATATGTCTATCTTTTATGGTTGACTTACTACAACCTTTTTTATGTTAATAAATTTGTAAAAAAATAATGCATTATTTTTAGAGGTGTATTATACACACAGGTATTTATTCTTATCAAAATAAATACATTCATCATCACGAGCATTTCATTTAGAACCAAGTTGCCCTTTATATCATTTGATTTCAATAAATATCTTAGGAGCTATCACAGTTTTAACATAACTCCGCACCAAAATAATGTTCGCAGCTTAAGTACAACGTGCGCTTGCGCTAATATATTATGAGGCTGAAGAGTTTGTTTGTTTGAACGCGCTTATCTCAGGGACTGCTGGACCGATAAAAAAGAAAAAAAATTTCTGTGTTGGATAGCTTATTTATCGAGAAAGGCTTTAGGATATAAAACATGACGCTGCGACGGGAGGGGAGTGAACAAACTCAAAACGCGCGGACGAAGTCGCGGGGGACCGCTAGTTGTTTTATAAAGTGCATGCATTAATTTAACAAAGTGATGGATACACTAATTCGTTCCTTTCTTCTGTTTTTGCATATCTTTTTAAAACAAAAATTTATTTTAGAGTTAAAGCTGTCTGTAATTTTAATAACATAATTTTAAACCTTATACAAAGTTTCCATAAAATTGCAAAATGATAACTTAGTAACATCAAAATTTGCTTTTAAGAATAGAAGCATTGATGCAAACAAAAAAAAAAAAGTAGCTTTAAAATGTTTCACGGACACATAACTTAATGCAAATAGCGCAGAACGCATTAGATAGAGCCTACGCTTCCTTATCCGGCACTTAGACGCAAGAAAAAGTTAAAAAGGACAAAGGGGAAGTCCCTTATTTCCATAATGTGCTTTGCAAACTGGCCTGAAATATTTCATAGCATGTAATGACTCGGTAATGTCGTAAGTTGTTTGTAAGATATTGAGCGGGTAATTTAGTCAGTCTTTATTTGTATACGAAAAACTTTAGTAATAGTTATAATAATAGTCCCCCCTTTTTTGCGATAGGATGGCAATATGTGATATGGGATTCCATTGACAAATGACAGACCACTCGTCAAGTATACCTACTAAAACCTCCGCGAGTTCCCGCACGCCACTTTACGCATGTCGACGAAGGATCGTTTATTACATGCGCTCCGTTAGCCGATAACGGTGGCCAGTCACAACAACGACTAACCGACAAGAGACATACTTTTTCTAGTATTTGCGCACACGCTTGTGTACTATAATAATATTATAGGTGCATTCTCTATTCCTCTCACTCTCATAGCCCGATGGGACTCAACGGCAATCTGACACGACAGGAGAGAGATCAGGCGCAGGACCAACGGCTTTACGTGTTTTCCGATGCACGGGGGTGAAACTTCGCCAACATCCGAACTTCGGTTTACCGTGAGAATTTCTGAAAAGATAAACCCAGGTACATTCTTTGGCCCGACCCGGGAATCGAACCCGCCAACTCTGGCGCGGCCGTCACTTTAAAGTACGACCCTCGAACCGCTGCGCCACCGAGGCATTTAATACTGTAGTAAATCGAGTGTGTAAAAATATTGGTACAATAATACAACAATCAAAGTAGGTATAGAGGCTACAAATTATGTGGTCAATGTCTCTGACACGGGTGGTAATTCTCACGCCAATCAAACTTTTTTCGTGTGGTTATTCGATTGCAAGTTTAACCGTTTACCAATGATATTATATTTAGAAGTAGATGGCCTCGCGAACTAAAAGAGTACACAAATATGGCACCGTCTGATTAATGGATGTCAATATTGTCAATGGATTGACATCTATTACATCAGACATCAGTTTCGGAACAGAGTCTTAATAGAGTAGCTTTCTTAATATATTTTCTAAAGTATGTAGGTACATTACAATAGACTCGTTGGCCTAATTTTAAAATTGAGTTCACACTTTAGCTCGGTATATTAATCAACAAAAACATTTTACTTTCAAACTATTTAACATTTGAAATATTGAATAATTCTCTAATAAATGCAATTTAAATAATTATATCATGTGAATGCTTGAAACGCCATGGCGCCAATATCAGAGTCACGTTCACTGCTAGGCATTTACGATCACGTGACCACATGTATGTTTTTTACAAATTAAATAAATAAAATATTTACAGTACTTATTTCAATTAATAAAGAAATATTTATTAATACACCATAGGCATATGGCATCATGTAAACAGGATGATTCCTTCAAATAACACACTAATAGTGAGCGTACATATTTTTTTCTACAATCGTGAGGATCATCCCTCACATTTGTTATACTTTTGTTAACGCAAATGCCGGTTGTAATTGAATTGTAATAAATTGAAGGTGTAATAAACAGTTATATAACAGACATATTAACATACATTTCCATAGACATATTTGTTAGGGTCGTGCGGGCGGGATTTGAACCCGTGACTGCTTATCTTTGTATTCCGGAACGTAAACCACCACACTATGACGGTCGTTAAATTATTTTAAAAAAATATAGTACCAAACTACTTGACCATGTTAGACCGTGGGTTGGCTAAGAAACAAAACTCACTAATTTTATTGAAAATACTTCAATCATGAATGATAGGCATCAGTAATTACAATTTACTTAACGAAAATATGATATTCGGACTGTTTTTTTTATTTAGTTAGGTGTTTCTACAGTTTTAAAGGCGCACTGAGGCATTGAGACACTGACGCCATCAAAAACAGATGTCAAAATTATGACCCCAATTTGAAGTGAGGTGTTGTTTAGCTGAGCCATCTTTTAGCCTCTCACCGGTGATCTAGTTCTTAATACAATATCATTGCCGTTTACCGAAAAATACTATCGCACGAATTATTGATAAATAGATAAATATCGTGACCATGACAAAACAATAACTATTTTTTCATCGATAAATTTCACCGGTGAACTATTTTCAAATACGATATCGAAGAGAACCTAAATGTGCAAAAGGAATGCCATATACACTACTAGCGGTCCCCCGCGACTTCGTCCGCGCGTTTTGAGTTTGCTCCCGCCCCTCCCGTCGCAGCGTCATGTTTTATATCCATAAGCCTTTCTCGATAAATAAGCTATCCAACACAGAAATATTTTTTCAAATCGGTCCAGCAGTTCCTGAGATAAGCGCGTTCAAACAAACAAACTCTTCAGCTTTATAATATATTAGCGCAAGCGCACGTTGTACTTAAGCTGCGAACATTATTTTGGTGCGGAGATTATATTAAAACTGTGATAGCTCCTAAGATATTTATTGAAATCAAATGATATAAACGGCAACTTGGTTCTAAATGAAATGCTCGTGATGATGAATGTATTTATTTTGATAAGAATAAATACCTGTGTGTATAATACACCTCTAAAAATAATGCATTATTTTTTTACAAATTTGTTAACATAAAAAAGGTTGTAGTAAGTCAACCATAAAAGATAGACATATGCTGTCGCGAACTTTATTATAGAACTTTTAATGCTGAACAATCCTGTCATACATAATTTTTGTGTAACTTAAGCGGTTTCCGCAGCGTATGCAGCGGAAGCTCTCCAAAGGAATATCTTTCTCCCGTTTTCGCAACATTTTTCATTGCTACTGTGGTCTTATGAGTCGTATCTTTATGTTATATAGCCTAAAGCCTTCCTCGATAAATGGACTATCCAACGTAAAAATATTTTTTCAAATCGGGCCAGTAGTTTTTGAGATTAGCGCGTTCAAACAAACAAACAAACAAACAAACTCTTCAGCTTTATAATATTAGTATAGATGAGATTCCATTTTAAAGCTGTTGATATTATTGACCGTTTTTTAATTTTTGTTGCTCACAACGATATGCATTTGGTCATTTTATTTTACTTTTATTTTATATCTGTAAAAAATGAAACAAGAAAACAAAAACGGCGCACGGGCGGGATGCGAACCTGCAACCTCCGACAAACCGGGCCAACGCTCTTTCCGATCAAGTTACCGTGCTGTTTATCCGATCGATCGATTAGACATCGATAATCGATTACAAAATTCCTCTGTGAGTGTCAAAAACATTCTTGATTTACTAAGAAAACCAACAGCTTTAAAATAAGGTGTACAAACATGGTAAGTTCATAACATAAGTAAACATTAAATGAGGCACAGTTTTTGTAGTAAATTGTAGCATTCATAATTACTCGATTTTATCGTGGTCAATTCCTATGCATCGGAAAATAGCCAATTCTCAAATAGCGCTTCCACGGGCAAAAAGTCGTGTCACACCGGTGATGGAGTGCACGGATATCTATACTTTTTCGACTATCAAACGGTTGTAAATCACTGTCCTATACCGCTGGTAACTACTGTAGGGATGCCTCTCGCATAAAGCTTTTAAATTAGTTTAGAATCCTAGTCCCGGGCTTACACTTCATACCTGACTTTAATATTAGTTTTTAACCGACTTCAAAAAAGGAGGAGGTTATCAATTCGACTGTATGTTTTTTTTTTATCATTATTTTTTTTTGTATGTATGTTACCTCATATCTCAGTCGTTTGTCGACCGAATCGAAAATTTTTTTCGCCTACTTAGAGGGTGTACCTTCTAGTTGGTCCCATTTTTTCCATTTTGGGATCTGATGATGGGTTCTTGGTGTAATTGAGGGAAACCCTCAAATTTTAAAGGCACGTATAGTGTTTCTTTACTAGAATCCTAATGTTGACGTGTTGTTACGTCTGATAGTCAACATCTTGTGGGGCTGAGCTGATGGTGGAACTCCTTAACGCTTAGGAGTTCAGTAATTGTAATGACGGAACTTATGATAGGTAATTTGTAGCTTCTTAAAAAATAGAACCATAAGGTGCAATCCGCCCCCCCCCCCCCCCCCTCTTATGTAATCACTAAAAATGAAGAAATAAAATAAACTTTAAAAAAAAGTAAAAACCGACTTCAAAACCAAAATGCACTTAAAAGTATTAAATAAACTCTTCACCATTAAAAGGAAAGGAATCCGTTTAAGGCAAACAATTTCTTTTTGGAGTCGGTGCCATCACTTTGACCATCAAGCATCAACTATCACAGCACCGACTCCAAAAAGAAATTGTTTGCCTAAAACGGATTCCTTTCCTTTCAATGGTGAAGAGTTTATTTAATACTTTTAAGTGCATTTTGGTTTTGAAGTCGGTTTTTACTTTTTTTTTTAATGAAAATACACCCAAATCTGTAAGTAGTAAGTAAGTAAGTAAGTCTTTTTTTGCAAGAACACAGTTACAAAGATCTTAAATTAAAAATGAAGATAACGTAACTTAATCATACTTACTTTTTGATGTCACTTTCATCAATAATAGATGTAATTTAATATTAATATTTCTTAAAAGCTTAAAAGTAAGATGGCATCGGTTACGTAAAAAATAATAAGTGCAATAGATGAGCTTCTAAGCGTACATCGTATTCTGTTTGGACTTAGGTAGATCCAAAGTCCAAACAGAATACGATGTATAGGTAGGATAGGTTCGGATACACTAAGGCCCAATTTCTTCATCGATAGTACTGGTAAAGTTTCGTTACCAGCGGTTGAATGTTTACGATTATGTGTTTTGAAGAAAACAGCCTTAAGCAAAAGTTAGAATTACTAATTTAGTGACCATTAGGTGAGATATTTTTTACGACATTTTACCATTACTATCAATGAAGAAATTGGGCCTTACTCACACATTTGGAACTTGTCGGCGCTGTCAAGTCCTTATAGGCGATATTTTCGTCTGAAAGTGCCTACGACACACCGAATCCTAAATATCTAATAACTGCCACCAGATTGCGTTGACTGAATGCGATTTATAAAAATATTATCTTCTCTTATGGATCATCTTTTGAACAAAAACGTTTTTTCTTCTTCTAAAATTTGTAGTAGCAACCCTGCAAACGATTTCGGCTCTGGCCCGTGAAATTCTAGTCTAATTGGGGTCGCACTATGTAGTTCCGTTCCACATACAAACATTGTCTATAAAGTTTCATTTTTTAAGTATGAATGTCGCCTAGTTGTTATTTTACAATGATAACTGTTATATGTTGATTTAATCCGCGTTGCGAATGAGCTGAAAGGACTGAGAAGTCTTGACGTTTGAAAAATAAATCAAGGGCTTTGGAATTTTGAATAGAGGTGCTTAACTAGGTTTTAATTTTATTACGAACTCAAAAAAAAGATAGATGATATAAATCTAAAGCAAAAATATACTTTGACGAAACTTCGTAAAATGTTGGGTTTTCGAATGACAAGCTGTAAAAGATTGAAAACTAAAATTAAAACGTCTTGTTTATGGCTAAACGTGACGGTTTAGCAGAGTTTGTCAAATAATATTGTATTTGTAAAATAAACCAAGGAATAGATTATGATGTTTTCATTGATGGCCGCTGTAATCGAACAAAATTTAAAGAACGGATCGAAAAGTGAGCTAAATGTATTTTCATTCACAAAAGTGTCTGAGCAAACAAAAACTTTTAATAAAATGCAAGTTGACTTGGGTATAGTTGGCGTTTTCCGCAGTATTTAAAAAAAAAATGTCTACTTTCGATGTTTTCATGTTCCAACCATAAAATTATTATCCCTTTGGAAAAAGTACTTCTATGGTTCCAATTGCTTTAACTGATGACTTTAATGGCGTTATGGTAACCAAATCAATTTTAATTTTTCCTACAACTAGGTACCTTGTATTTATTATATATATTATATGTACACACATCAAAAGTGTCTAAGGATCAAGCATTTTTATGCGGATTTCTTGAGATTGAGATGTGGCTTTGTAATAAATTTATGATTTTATAAATTTATATGGATCCTTTTTGGTGCATTTCATAATTTGAAACAGGTACTGTTAATCAAATTCGAGTAAAAGATGAAAATCAGCTGTCAATATTTTCCCTATAAAAACATACACCGCATTAAAGACATTATTAGTGCTACTGTTTCCCTACTACTGATTAAAACCAACGTTATTATGGAGCGGCGACGTCATTTAAGCAGGGAAGAAATGCTCAGAGCCGTGGGAATGATAGAAGCTGGTTCCCGGCAACGTACTGTGGCTTTAGCTCTGAATACAAGTCAGAGTGTTATCAGTCGACTTTGGACACGTTACCGAAGCACTGGTACCGTGTCTGAGCGCCATGGAGGACGGTATCGCTGCACCACACGGAGACAAGACCGAAACATTCAAATCACAGCTCGAAGAGCTCCAACAATAACCGCCATGATGTTAGCCGTGAGGCTTCGTCACTCTTCAGGGAACCTAATTAGCGACCAAACAGTCAGAAACCGCTTGCATGAAGTGAACCTTCATTCCCGAAGACCGCTACGGGTACCACCTGTAGCAATGCACAATCGTAGGATTCGATATCAATGGGCTCTTGAACACAGAAATTGGGCAGAAGAACAATGGCGTTTCGTGTGCTTTTCTGATGAGTCTCGTTTTGGTATGAGACCGGATACAAGACGTATACGACACTGGAGAACCCCTGGACGCCAAGAGCGATTAAAATCTTGCCAGGAAGTCCATCCTTATAGTGGTGGAACCATCATGGTATGGGCGGGTATTTGGATCGGCAGAAGAACTGATTTGATTCGGATCAGAGGCAACCTCAACGCTCAAATTTATGCTGAGACGATTGTATCAGACGTCATCGTTCCTCTACAAGTGCAAATCCGTCCCTTAATTTAGTTAATGCATGATAATGCACGACCGCACCCCGCAAGAGTTGTAAGACAGACTCTCGCCGCAGCTAACATTAATGTCCTGCCCTGGCCTGCTCAGTCGCCAGACTTGAACCCGATTGAGCATGCATGGGATATACTACAGAGAAGAGCTCTGCCGAATATGGAGGGTATCCAGTCGCAAGAAGACCTTTTTTTTGTTGTTGCAACGAACGTTTTGGTGTTCGTGGTAGAAACACGGATTATTAATTGTTTTAGTTACCCAATACAATTTTAATGAAAACTATTATTTCAGTCTTTTTTTCGAACTTTATTGTTAGTGGTTCAAATGTCCAAAATCCCTTTATTAGGAAAATGGTAAATTTCTTTATTAATGCAAAGGTGGCTTGGTTTATCGTTACTGTAGACAAACGAAAACACTTTATTTGATGAAGCCTTAAAGAAAATTTTAATTAATATTAATCAGAAGAAAAGTTATTGCAAAAATATATGTTGATCCCTAGACACTTTTGATGTGAGTATATTTAAAGATTCAGTTAATTAAGGTATCTACTAAAAAATAATAAATCATGGTAAGTTAATATGACCTTTTAACTTTATAAACACAAAAATCCTGTTCATTTGTATTGTAATACAAAATTGCAATGTAAACAAAATGCTGTAGCATTTTAGCTCTCATTGCCCTCTCAAAAACATGTTAGTTAATTTTGAAATTCATTGTAAATAGGCACGTTTGTTGTTGTCAAACATGTACTCGTAGACTAAACTTCAATTACAACAGAATAATGTTTAAACAATGCGCACAGTTTTAATCTAACTAAAAACGATGCGAATGGTTTCAACTGTTCCGTTCCGCAGTTCGCAATCACAGGATATTTTTCACTTGCCCAACTTTACAGCCACTGCGACAATAGCGGATAGGTAACAGGCTAGGCCGAGTGTTACACCGAATAGTAAATTCTAACACCCTTTTCAAAAATTCAATATTTTATTTTATTGTATTTTGTACATAATAATAATAAGTCCTCCTAGCTGATTTCGACTACGGTGGCCAGTCACAACGTCTAACCGACTGCGCGGGACATATTATAGTACACAAGTGTGTGCGCCAACACAGGTGCGCTCTCTATTCCTTTCACTGTCATAGCCCGATGGAACAGGAATCTGACATGACCGGAGAGAAATCTGGCAGATTTTGTACATAGGCTATTGCTAGCACTTACACACGTCCCAAAATTGACCCTTCCACAGCTTTGAGACAAGTGTAGGCTATTGCTAAGGAGAAGCTGCGCAACAAACTCAGTCCCAGCACTCTATACCCAAAACTTAGTACCAGGCTTAAGACTGAACTTAAATATTATGCGGCTGATTTAAAAATAATGTCATAATGACGACAATTAATAATGGAGGTTTACTTATTGGTCGATTAACTTTAGTTCTTGTTTCAAAAGCCGGGCACTATCAGTTTTGGAATAATAGTGTAAATCTTTTGGTTCCAAACCTCAAATGACCTTGCTTAGGTTTATTTAAAAAAGTATTATGATCACACCTGTTAATAATAATGTCCAACAAACAAACATACGATTACAAAACTGGATATGAGTGTGACTGGTATGATGAATTAAATAACTAAAATATTCAGGGTGTCCCGTAAGTAGTGGTCTAAAAGAAACCCGTAGATGGCTTAGGTCATTATCTATCAGAATAGGCTCATATGGTAAAGAAAATTGTTATAAATTGAGAGGTATACAATACATTATTTTTTATCACAAAATTTAATGTTTTTCAATTTTGCATAGTTGAACTATGTAGATTTCATAATTATTTTGATTGTTTGGTCTGACAATAACAATGCAACAAAATATACCCAATAAAATTTTATTCAAAAGCTGAAACACCTTTGTAGAAAAAAAACGTACTAGATACCTTGCGGGCGGGCGCAAAGTGTTTAGTAAGTTTTTTTTAACATAATATTACATAACAGCTCAAAAACTTCTTCATTTAATATAAATTACAAAATTGACAAATAGTACTACGTTCCAGGCAGAAAAAAAGTTATACTCAATATATCCAAAGCAACATATTTTTAACCGACTTTAAAAAAGGAGAAGGTTATCAATTACTGTATCCTTTTTTTTGTCTATCTATGTTTCCTCATATCTCAGTCGTTTGTCGACCGATTCGAAAATTTTTTCGTCTACCTAGAGGGTATACCTTCTAATTGGTCCCATTGTTGCCAATTTGGGATCTAAATATGGGATCTTGGTGTAATCGACGGAAATCCTCAAATTTTTAAGGCACGCATAGTGTTTTTTTACTAGATTCTTAATGTTGACATGTTGTTACGTCTGATAGTCTACATTTTGTGGCGCTGAGCTGATGGTGGAACTCCTTAACGCTTTGGAGTTCAGTAAATATAATGACAGAACTTATGATAGGTAGTTTGTAGCAACTTAAAGAACAGAGTCATAAGGAGCAACTCCCCCCCCCCCTCTCCTGTAATTTCTGAAAATTAAAAAATTAAATTAATTTTAAAAGTAAAAACCGACTTCAAAACTAAAATGCACTAAAAGTCTTAAATAAACTCTTGACCATTTAAAAGAAAAGAAATCCTTTTTTGGCAAACAATTTTTTTCAAACAATCACTTTGATCTTCAAGCCTCAACTGTCGCAGCACCGACTATAAAAAGAAATTGTTTGCCAAAAATGAATTTCTTTCTTTTCAATGGTCAAGAGTTTATTTAAGACTTTTTAGTGCAGTTTAGTTTTTCTATCAAAACTACATCGTTTAATTATGCAAAAAATATGATAATATAGACAAACAGATTTTTCACAGTATTAAAAATAACAGTGTCATCGAAAGTGACGTGAGTTGAATTTGGTGAAAAAACATAAATTATTAAATATATATATTTTAAAGCATTATATTAATCATAATCTACTCCATCTACAGATTTCTTTAGAACTACTACTTACGAGACATCCTGTATACAAAAACAAATATCTTTTTGTAGAATATGACTATTCCATTATAATTATTGTCTGATTCCTACAAAACACATACGAGTACAAATAAGTCAACATTATAACCACCTTTTTGAAATTCGTAAAAATGCAGACTCGAGCTTTATGGGAAGGTAAAAAATATAAAAAGATGCTTCTTTGTTCATAATTTGCAAATAATTCGGTTCATCTCGACTATTCCTATTTGGTGTAACACACGGTACAACTTGTATAAAATGTTTAATCATAATAAAACTCTTGAAAGGCCAACCGACGAATGAATGAATGAGTTTCTTTGTTATGATGTATTATCATACGTTTTTTTCTGAATACGTTTATCTCACTGGTGAACGATATTTTTATTTAAATACAGATGATTCTTCACATTGAATGCCTCACACTTTTTTCCGAGAAAATTATTGTATTTGTATGCTGACTGAAGCTAAAAAAATACTTTTATAGAACGTGGAAGTTAATTTGGTATTAAACAGCTGACAATATGTTTTTTTTTTGTAAAACTGAAATTTCGGAATCTATGAATCTGAAAATCTTGCGAGCGTGCGATGACAATTTGACAGTTAAGTTCTGCTTTCCTGTCAAATTAGCAATTCGTATTCCGATTTCGCATCATTGATAATAATATTATAACAAAATAAAGTAAGTATTAGTATAAAGATAATTGTAGTAATAATAATTAATATAATGATAATATTCGTTTACCTGCACCGAGTGGAATTTGAACTGCCAGGAAATTGATAGATTAAGCGGGATCGCAATACGCCACCTGATTTTAAATTTTATAACAGGCAACAAAAACAGTTACTGCTATATTCCTAATGGGTCATGTCATGATTATACTCGTATGGTTTATTATGCTTACTGCTTACATAATTATTAATTGCCAACTGCCTCGGTGGCGCAGCGGTAAGATTGTCGCACTTTAAAGCGACGGCTGCGCCAGAGGTCCCGGGTTCAATCCCCGGGTCGAGTCCAAAAATATATACCTGAGTTTTTCTGTTCAGAAATCCTTAAGGTAGCCCGGAGTTTGGAAGTTGGCGTTGTTTCACCCCCGTGCCTCGGATCAAGCACGTAAAACCGTTGGTCCTGCACCTGATCTCTCTCCGGTCGTGTCAGATTGCTCACCCAACGGGCTATGAGAGTAAAAGGAACAGAAAGTGCACCTGTGTTTGCGCACACACTTGTGCACTAAAATATGTCCCGCGCAGTCGGCTAATTGTTGTGACTGACCATCGTAGTAGTTAATATCGGCTAGTAGGACGATTATTATTAATAATTATAAACAAAGAAACTATTTGCTATGGGGTCTACAAAAAAATACACCACAAACAGTTCGGTGCCCGGTACGCTGAATATTATTGGATCAGACACCGGACACAGTGGTCCCCTAGATCGTAGATTGGACATTGTGCAATTTGTGTCGCTCGAATATACCTAGTTCATCTATCGACGGCTGTCATATCCGCGTCATAGGCATTCTGGCGGCTGAAAAATTGCAATCACTGTGATAGATTTTGATATACCACTGCAGCAATACCAGCAAGTGTGTAACACTTTTATATTTGACAGTTGGACCAATTAGATTTTTTACTGACTTCAAAAAATAGTAGGTAATCAATTCAATGTTGATGTTTTAGATATTGTTGGAATTGAGTATGTTGATCTTTAAAGGCTTCCAAATACGTGTGCAAAATTTCGTAACGTGTATGTATATTTGACCACGGATTTCTCAAAAGCCAGATGATTATTTTTTAGTTCGATGAGGTATGATATTTCTGCCTAAGTTTTATCAAAATCGGCCCAATAGATATTAAGATATAGGTCAAAAACATCACTAAATTACAAAAAGCGTTATTGTTAGCTTTTAAAGTCAGTTTATTGCAGGTGGTTTAATTTTTCGTTTTTTTTTTTGGTGAATAACGATGCTAAAGCGTTAGTTTCGATGCAGTCGCCATAATTCAGTACATAATTTGTCAATTTCCAGCTTCTGCATTGCGACTGTATCGATGGTAACGCCCGTTAGCATCGTGAATGCATTGCTGCTTAAAGTGGCAGTGTGTAAAGGGTCTAGCATATAGGTAGAATAGTTCGTGTGATGATGAAACTATTGATATTATTATGCTTTGTTTAAATCGATAATAGAGACTGTCTATGTATTAAACTTCTTTGACCTTTAAAATATTGAAGGTTGTACCATATCTACTTTAAAACCTTATCGTTTACAAAAAAAAAACAATATTCTTTATCGTAGTTCTTTTCTTTATGCTTGGGATCAATCAGACCGTTAATATCATATTACCTTATCTACAATCTCGTCCTAGGTGAATTTTCGACAAGTTCTTAGCTTATACTAAAAATGTCAGTATAATTTGTAGTTAGCGAAAATTCGGGTCTGCGATTGGCCGAATTGATGGCAAACATTTGCCAACTATCCTTCCTCGGAGTACTTGCAAGTAATTTGGCGAAAGTCATAATGGCCCAATTAGTGAAGACTGTTGGCCATTCTGAGGAATTATGGTGATAATTTACGCAAATCGTTTCCGTCGAAACGCCTGACACGATAAGATGTACCTACTTAGCAAATAATTATTTAAATTTAATTACTGAGCTAATGGGCTTCGAAGAAAATTCTGCAGTCACTTGCCACTTTCGTAAGGTTGTTATGAAAGTTGCCACAATGTTGGTAAAATCTTTGCTAAGCCTGCAAAACATGCCGACGCGTTTATCTTCAGCCAAACTTGATTATTTAGTTATTTAAATGTAACACTTATTATATTTTTTGAGCTTTCTGAGTAAATATACTTAGGTAGGTACTAAAGTATTTAGTTTTTAAATAATGTTTGTGTGATCGATACTTGGTGTATACATATTAAAAATTAAATATTTTTGCAACCGACCAGCAATTAAAATTATAAAACTCGTAAAGTAGAGTTTAAGTCGCCCTAAAATGCTTGTTTTACTAGTACTGCAATTATTAATGGCGTGGTTAACTTTATCTTTCAAATTCAAATCTATTTACTTAATTTGATGTAGTTCACTTTACAATACAATCAAGGTAAATGTTTTTTGATATTATTTTTAAGAAATATTTTACGTCAAATGAAAGAAAGGGGCAATAGACGTTACAGTGCTGTCATAAACTTCGATAGAAGAAGCGAAAGGCCTCACCTAAACCAATAATGTCTGGCAAAGTCGAAATGGAATGGAAAAACATTGGGTATTTTCGTAGGGCGGGTTATGAAGTGTAGCTACTGTTAAAATTTTACAGCTCTTAGTTCTTTGGTGTGTGAAATAGTATTTAAAATTTGAGTTTTTTGCTATTAACGAATTTGAAATGTTTGCTTTCAATTTTATAGCAGTTATGGTTATCATTATTTTATGTTAGTTTTTAATTTATCTACTTTTCACGGAAAAAAGTAATTTGCCTATTAACAATTAATTGGTACAAGAGTTTGCGAGTCACTAGTGACGTTTAATATTAGACCTGCTTTCTTTAACAAATAGCATAACTTGGCATCTAAAGCACAAATTTTTATTTTCTTATCCAACCAAGTATTTTAAGTTATGATTTAAGGTATTTAAATTCAAGCGCCGTTTTCATGAACAAAATAATTTTGTGCAACCATATCATTTTTTTTTGTTTAGCAACTTTATAAAACTTGTCAAGAAGAAGGTACGCCGTTTGCATCAAATCGACTGTAGAAAAATACAATAGTTTATAATGTATCTTTAGTATTCTCGACTGGACGCGTCAAGCTGAAGAGTCTTGCTAATGTGTGCTAGCTTACGCGGAAGCGTTTTTATTCACGATGTTTGAAAAAAATAACAAGGATAGGCTTTGATCCAAAAATCAATGATCATAACAAGCTATAGCTTCTACTATATCTAACCAAATCAGCCCAAGTGTATAGCATTTTTAATCTCCTCCTCACCACCATCATTTTATGTCACCTCATTTTATGTTATAATATTTAAAGTGCCAAGTCAGCACAAAAATTGGTATTTTTTTCTGAAAACACTTTAGGTTAAAATAACGTTAGGTTTTCGAAAATTAGAGATTAAGGTAATTATTGTTTTCAGATTTTTTTTTATTTTATTACTTAAGGTTACATTGGCGAAAAATAAGATTGGACATTGCAATGAGAGAGGCAAAGACAAGTACGTAGGTAATTTTTAAAATTCACAGGATACTGTTTTAAAAATATGTATTTTCTTTTTTATAGAAAATTTAAAATCTTGATTATCAAAAAATATGATATAATTCTGTTTGTATGATATATACAAAGACACAGTTAAAATATTATCTCACAACGATTTCACCATTATACAGGGTGACTTTTTTATCAGTACCGAAATTTTGGGTAAAGACTCCACTGATGAATATGAACAACTTTTACTATAGGGGCTATAGTGAAATCGAGAAAAAAAATCTGCTGTTCCATACATTTTGACCGCGCGCCAATTGAACTTTTGTATGGAACAGCTGATTTTTATTTCTCGATTTTACTATTGCCCCCATAGTAAAAGTTGTTCATACTCAACAGTGGAGTCTTTACACAAAATATCGTTACTGATAAAAAAGTCACCCTGTACAATCAGACACTTGGCCACGAATGCACCTGACGTTAAGTGACAGTGCAGCTTAAGATAAACCCCGTCCGCCTAGTAACAGCCCATTGACGCTCTTTTTGAGGAGGTTTAGGATTATTAATAGTTTTCTTTTCCTTGTACTCAGCATAAGTCTTTGATAAAAAATAATTTGCATTAAGGGTAATATAATATAATTAATCGAAAAATCTTTGATGAATATTCCTTGAACTCATATTGAGCTTGTGATTTAGTAACTTTGTGCTTTGGCACCTCATATTGCCAATTTATTCAAAATATATTCATTTCTTTTTATATTTCACTCAAACGTAAACATATTACTGATCATAATTTGTAAGTAGCTAATAGAGAATGCGAAAATCGTAATAGAAATGTTTTTTTCAGTAATGCTGTTATACCATATATAAAAAAAAAACGTACAACTTGGAAGACCGGATCGAGATGGCTTTGCAAACCATAAACAGACTTAATACAAAACATCTAGGTTTAAAGAATTTATTCTCATAAAAACTAATTACAGTTCACTTATAATGAGATACATAAAACTTATCAGTAATAGTAAACATCATATAAGTAAATCGCTATTGCCACCGCTAACTCCTGTCACTGTATACATCGCAAACAGTTTATTGCAGCTACAAAAGATGGAACGAGATATTTTAATGCAAAGGCTTTATAAGCACTTTGATAAAAAATCTAAACTCAAGTTTTCATTGCATGAATATATTTTACGGCTCTAGAATGATAAAGTAGAAAGATTTTGTTTTCTTAATGGGGTTTCAAACTAAATCAGATAATGTCTCCCTGGGGTTAGAATTTGTTTGTTATGCTTACGGGAATTGTTAGGTATCAAAAGTTTGTATAGCATTAAAATACGCTTAGCGATTCTTAAGAAGGCATTGAGAAAATATTTTATTAAAACACAAAAGTGTACATTATATAAAATAAATGAGTGTTACGGAATCCTTACTAAATCTGTATTTTTTAACTAAGAAAGCCTTGCATACACAATCCGAATTAAGTCCGCGTGGTAGAGTATGTCTCAAACTACCTCTCAGTTAAGATGAGGTCCTTGCCCAGCAGGCTAACTTTACTTTAAGTAAACTGTACGTGAACAGTGTGCCAGTTATTGAGAAATAAGCAATGACCTTAGTAATTAAACCAAAATTTTGAAAAAATATCACATAAGGTCAATGTTTTATATTTCAGAACGAAAGCTACCCCATTTTTGAAGATATCATTGGAAATCACCTTTTTTCCCAAAACACAGACTAATCACTAAAAAAAAAGAGTATTACGGCCTATTTACGTCAGTTCTGATGAGCGTAATCTTCCACTAGTTTTTACTAAATAATGATCTATATTTGAATTATTCGTTGGTAAAACAAGCTAATAGTCAACAGACCAGCCAACCCTTGCAAACATAAATTCACATTACAAAATTATCTCCCGTCTTCCCCGTACGAAACAATCCCAATTATCTTGATGCGAATTATACGTATAATGCACGTAAGGAGTCAGAAACTTCGTTAGCACCCTTTCACATTTGTTCAAAAGAGTAATTAATTCGCCGATGTCTCGAACTCAGAAGAGCTCCGCCCAGTAATTCAATTAAATTTATCTTTACTTAATAATATAGGTACTTGTTCGAGAACCTTAGTTAGCCATAGTCAAAAGATAACAAACAACCCACGAAGGCAAAGTTATTAAAACTTCGATGTCTTCTGTGGATCATAGGCCTCCCCCACGATTTTCCACAGCGACAGATCACAAGCACTCTGTATCCAGTTGGGTCCTGCGATCTACACAAAGTCGTCTGTCGATCATGTCGTTGGACGTCCAACGCCGCGTCTTTGATCTTACACATTGCGACTTTTAACATCGATGCAGTCGCGCGTTTAGAAACGCACTTAAGCAGCGGGACTGCATCGCTGCTAAAAGTCGCAGTGTGTAAAGGGTCTTTCATCGAAGGGTCTCCAGGACTGTTCCGATCCAAAGGCCATCAGTTCTTGGCGCTATGTGCCCTGCCCATTGCCACTTGAGCTTACTGATTTTCAAGGCTATGTACGTTACCTTAGTTACCTTTGGCTATTAATGATGATTATAATGATACCATAACAAACAAAAATTTATATTACGCTTAGTGATAAATTTATAAATGTTATCATAACGATAAAATTAGCTTAAGGCCTTTTTCACCATCTACAAGTTAGCGCTAACCAACGAATGATTAAAATGTTGTATGAAATATTTGAAAGATAACACTAAACAGAACTTATGAGGATATTGTGAAATAGGCCGATAGTAATAATAATATAATATTTTTACATAAAAAAAAAATTCTCCCGAACACAAATACTGTTTTTTTACATTTTTTTACTATTTTTTTTAGAAAACAACAGTTTTACAATAATGATGCCTTATGAGTTTTTACTGCTGGATTTTACAAGCTGAGTCAAATAGACAATCGGAAGAAAATATACGAACAAACATATTGTAGATATACAACACATGCATGTTCAGACAACCGCACGCCAGAGTAAACATTGCTGTATCTATGTAGTTGTAATATGGGTTAGCTATCAACAAAAATATATAACCTAACGCACTGGCGACGACACTGCATTCAAAGAAAGATGTCACTTATTCACAAAAGTAACAATAATAAGATAGATGTCAGACTTTGAACCTTAACTTGATTCTTAGACTACCTATCTACATAATATTATGTTAGTATCAACATTTTATATTAATTTCACTCGTTAAAAGCAACTGTGTCAACAGGTTTACCTATGTGTCGGTGGTATAGGATGTGCCCGTATAACGTAAGACACAGGGTTTGAATTCTTGTCTGACACCCTTGCCTTTTACAAGGGCATTTTATATTATTACGTTTGTATAGTGATAAAACACTATTAAAACAAAACAAAAAATATACTTATCTGTATAGGCTGTAGCTAGTGGTGATATTCAGTAGATATCAGACTAAACTACGGTTGCAAAGTTTGGTTTTTTATAACACTGATGATAACGAAAAATTGCCTTAAGTTCGAAGTGCAGTCATTATTTTTGATAAGAGAAAACATTTAGAGCGCTTTCAGACTTAGGTGACTTTAGCAGCGCGACGTTCGCGCGGCAGCTGTGCTGCTGACAATCATACATAAAATGACAGAAATAAGCCTTCTACATTCTCTTTGCTTTCTGCTTTCCTATATTAGTTTATAAATTATAAATGTATACTATGGACACAGAGAGAGCGGTTACTCCTATCACAAGCATAACCTGCTTAACGGGAGTTTCCTATGCCAAACATGTATGTGCCATTTATAATTATATTTGCATAAATTATTGAAATAAATTATTAAATTACATTACAGAGTTGCGCTGCTGTCGCTCTAATATGAAGGCGCACTAACTGTTTTGGCACGGGCTATGTAACTGTTCTAGTCACGAAAACCTGACAAACTAATTGGTTCGTTTAGCTCGATTTTACATTAAATTGTTTGTTTCCTCACTAAGTATTAATTAGTGAACGACATGAAAATTGTTGTTCACGATCATTAGATGATTTGTTATCGATTGTAAGAGAAATGGCTGGAAAACACGAACGCAAAATGATTTTAATTGGTCTGTCAATAAATTAGTCAATAAAATAAAATATACCTAGGATTAGATTATTTTGTTATTTATTTCCAAAAATCTTAAGACCTTTTACACATTACGACTTTTAGCAGCAATGTACTCGCGATGCGGTCGCAAAATGTCAATCTTTACACACTGCACTACTTTTAGCATCGATGCAGTCGCGACTCTAATGCGCGTTAATAAAATTATCAAATTACGAACTTAATTTTTGCGACTGCACCGATACTAACGCATGACTGCATCGATGCTAAAAGTCTCAGTGTGTAAGGGGTCTGAACCTCTAAAAAGACGGAAAATTTCATGTGTTATTTTTGCAACGTCATGTAATAATCAGTTTTTGATATGATTAATACGTAAGAAAGATCTTTGAATTTGACCAACATATTTTCATAGAGAAGGCAAAAGTATTATTAAATCCTATTTAACTCAATGTTCAATATTAAATTTCACATCAAACTAGTTAGTTTCAACTCAAAATAATAATATAAAAAAAAAACTCAATTGATATGAGCCAGAAATCCCCCTACTGTCGCTATTACCATGAAAATATCGAGCATTGAAGACTAAGTCCACTCATACTTACACATTAGTATAGAATTTTTAATAAAATATTTTATTTTTAAATCACTTGCATCGTTATTTCGAGAAAAAAGCGTTAGAAAATCAATTAAAAGTCGTCGAAAATTACGATCAATATAGTCGCGAGTAGTAAAAGATATTTGATCTGCGGGGCGTATTGCGATCCAACTTTAGCCTCTGAATTTCTAGGCAGATCAATTCCGACTCAGTGTAAGCGAATATTATCAATATTAAAATATAAATACAATGGTACGGATATTTATATTTATGTTGTTTTATTATAATAACATTATAAATATCATGCGAAATCGCAATACGAATAGCTAATTTAATAGTAAAGCTGATCTGCTTACCTATTAAAACTGCATCGCAATACGCGCCCTGTTTTAAAATCACTGTATGAAATTCATCTGATTTTCATTTGAAAATAGTACATTCATCAAAGAAAATCAAACGCCATATTGACGAAAGTAATTTAAAAGTAGGTCCCTGATAGCTGTTAGACAAAAATGCTGTCACAAAATCATGCTTTTATACCTTCCGCGCTTGAACCCAGTAAATTTTAAGCGTCGTTCGAAATATATAAGGTTACCTCGTTTTAAGTGATAATATTTTAACAGAGCATCAAACAATAACATAGAAAGAGGACCCAATAATTATTTTTTTTGAAAACTGGCCCGTTTACGTTTTTATTTTTCCTAACAAAAAAAATATTATTTTTTAAGAGCACCCTGTTCCGCGACATCGCCTTTCGTCTCTTACATAAGTAGGTACTACAATGAGCGAAAACTAGACAGACGTATGGGCCTGAGTGTGACGGAAGATGGACTAGCTAAGCGAGAGCGAGACAGACACGTGGGCGTGAGCGTGACAGAAGATGCCTATCTCATTCATGCGGCGTGCCGATGCGCGGTACTCGGGCGGTAGGGGCCGCCGCTGCGCGCCTATTTATTTGGTCCTACATAATAATAATAATAAAGGTAACTACCTACTGCATTCGATTACCTATTATAACGAAACAGTAATATGAAAAAAACATTATCAACGTGTATCAGTACCTAATAAATCAAACTGATAGATCAGTTAGATAAACGCTAAACAAACAAAACAGCTGGGTATGAAAACAAAGACAAAAACTTAAGAAGGTAGGTATGTGCCCATTTTTCTGAGGCCTAAAACAGCTGGGTAGGTATGATTCTCTGAAACAGAAACTCAACTTAGGTAGGTATGTGTTCATTAATCGTAGGCCTAAAACCCTAACAGCTGGGTATGTATGATAAACTAAGACAGAAACTCAACTTCGGTACCTATGTGTTTATCGCAGGCTTAAAACATGAACAGCTGGGCAGGTATGATAAACTAAAACTACCTAATTGTGTTGTGTTCCTTCTGTTTATTTAATAATAATAAGGAGACAAAGCTTATGTGAAAGTAAACTTCCTAATTGTGTTGTGTTACCTCTGTTTATTTAATAATAATAAGACAAATCTTATGTGAAAGTAAACTTTAAAAAGAATACCTATTAAAATTCTCAATCTTACTAAATTTAACTTAGACAGATGTTGTAGTTACCTACCTACCTACCTAATGAGTACCTATTGATTCCTTTTGATTCAGAAGATGGATATGCACTTAAAATTGCGTGAGTAAAATTAACACAGTTTTGTTTTAAATTTCGTTTATTAGGTACCGTAAATTAACATAACACATAAAACGCGAACACATCTTTGAAAATTACGTACATTTTTATTATTTTTTACTTTTAATTATCACACTTGCTCAGTTTTTGTACAGATATGTGGATACAAGTCTTATTTCACAATAAAATAAATTAAAACTAGGATTTCTGCATTGGTTTACAAATACGTTTTCTTTATTAGCAGCGATAAGTTAACATTTGAAAACAATGACGTCAAAGATTTGAAGTAAAACAGGTTACTATTTTTACGGTAACATCTTATTTTACAATTGCCAATTGAGGCGATGCCTCCTAACCTTATTATTATGCAAACTGGGCCTCTATTTTTGAATCACTCGCTTGAACATGGCGTGTGAGTTTTGTTTGAAAACAAATTAAATATCAATAAAAATCACGCAAAATATTCGCGTTGGTACTCACAAAATTCATTAATCATTTTTGCAAATCACTTCCACGTGAGATTATACTAATTTTCATAGGAAAATCGGACATTAAACAATGAATATCACACACCATCTTGACGCGAGTGATTCAAAAATAAGGGCCCTGAAGCGAGCACTAGACAATCTAGCTATCACGAGCACTGCTTTTTTTTCACTAGTCATCACGGCATTCACTGTTCATTCACACACGTATGCACTGAACCTTTGCTGGAATTGGTGGCGAATAACTGCAGCATTGTGTTGTGCATGCACGTTATCCCTGCAACGTGCAATTGCGCAGTAGTCAACGGGAGGACTCGAGCTCGTGCTGTTCGATCTTCGTCGCATAGTCCGCACCAGCAGCAAAACTTGGACCCTCAAGTGATAAAGGCGTAATCCCCGCCAACAGCAAATCTTGGACCCTCAAGTGATAAAGGTGGAGGGCTTCGTTGTGCAGAAACCGCCATAGCAAGCGTCTGCGGTGTTTGGCAGTCGGTGCCGTACCAGGTCAAGGCGCGGCGGGAAACTATGTGATGCTGGTCACACGACCCAGGCTTCGGAAAACGCACCGCAGGTCCGCGACGCGCGCGCACACGACATACAAACGCGAATTTTTTTGGCAGACTGACTCGCGTCGCGCGCGCGGCCGCGGCTATCCGGTGGGGCCCCCGCCCCCGCTCCCCAGCGGCCGCGAGCGCGACACGTGTAGGCAGGCAGGCAACACGGCGGAGATGGGCGGCGCGTATGACAATACCTACAAAGAAAGACCGAGAGCTCCGCTCAGCAACACGCGGCACGGGGTGTTTTATTTTACTCTTTTTTCTACATGTTTAGAGGCGATTTTCTCGAAAACTAGCGTATAAAAAATTTTTTTTTTCGTACAAAATATATTTCATTTATTTTTCTGAATCTACCTTTAAAATATTATCACTTAAAACGAGGTAGCCTTATACATCCTCAAAACACCGTGCGAAGAATTTCACTTTACATAGTTACATAGTCCCGTTTTGCAGTTTCATATAACACTCAGATAATGCAAATGCTTTTATTTTGTTGTAAAAATGTGGCTATGCTTTTGTTTAATGATTTATGTTATTCGAAATAAGCACATCATACTTCAACAAGAAGTTATGAGTGATAGTTTGTAAAAAGCTCACATTTTTAACTAAAGACATGAACTCATTATGAAATCGGACTATTGATAAAAATTAAACATAAGACTTCGAAATATGGTGTGTGTGTTTGTGTGTGTGTTTACCACATAGATTCCGTTCCATCATATGTTTTTGGCTGCACCCATATAACAAGTACTTCCTCTGGTAAGTTAGGTCATAATTGTTATTTATTTAATTGTACGGCAAAGGAAAAGTCTGTTTTGGTGCCAGAGGACTTAGACACATCGGTCGGTAGTTTATACGGCAGGGATTTATGTATTTTAATCCCTCAAGCTTATGTGAACGAGACACAATGCAAATTCTATTGTTATGCGTTTGCCTGCAACCGCTCGGGTGTTGAAGCATTAAGAGTGGCCATATTGACATATGCTTTCCTAACAGTTCGGAATGCAAAATTTAACAATAGATTGTGCAAGAAAAATATATATTTGGTAAAGAAGATGTCTTGGAGAGTAGCACTCATAACTATCATCAGGTATCACATATCTGAGTGTTTAAGTTCATTATCATCATTATAAATCAAAGTACGTCCACTGCTAAACATAGGCCTTCCCCACGGTTTTCCACAGCGACCGATCACATGCGGGCTGCATCCAGTTTAGTCCTACGATCTTTACAAGGTCGCCTGTCCATCATATCGCTGGACGTCCTACAATGTTTCTTTAGTCGAAAGGTCTCTAACCTAGAACTTCTATGCGCCAACGGCCATCCGTTTATCGCACTATGTGCCCTGCCTATTACCACCTAAGCTTACTGATTCTCAGGGCTATTGTCGTTACGTTAGTTCTTCTACTCCTCAGTTCAAGTTAGAAATATCATAATAAAATGTGAAAAGGGAACCATCTGAAAATCCAATGAAAGGCTTAAAATGCCTCCGCCGTAGACTTTGTACGGCTAAAACGTTTCAAAAGTAAAAACAAATGATATAAATAGCAAATTGCACTTGTAAAAAGCAACTTTGGCTGCTGTGACAGACGAGGAATCGAACCCCGTGTCTTACGCAATCCGGGCGTATGCCTATTGCCGGATTGCGTAAGACACGGGGTTCGATTCCTCGTCTGTCACAGCAGCCAAAGTTGCTTTTTACAAGTGCAATTTGCTATTTATATTATTAAGTTTGTATAGTGACAAAACACTATAAAAACAAAATAATAATTAAAAACAAATGATTTAGATACCGGCAACTTGGCTTTCCTTGAGGTTTTGCCGAGATCCAGTCACGGTTAACAATTCCATTAAACAATAAAACAAATTCTGAACTCTTCCGAGTTAAAAACCTCATCCTTTCCAAGATTATATTGTTGCATTTGTAAAATATTTATTACGGTTGACTAATTCTCGATTTAATTTTGCTAATGTACACGGAACTTCTTTTAAAATGGAGGGATAAATCCGCAGCGACGGTTTAGTTAAGCCGACTTGGATGGTCATTTTTTGAGGGACTTTCTCCCCTTAAAAAATTACGCCATCTAATTAGATAACGACTAAATTTAAGAATTAAATAAATGTTTAACAGTGTATACAGACCGGCAGTTCGATTTATAACGTTTGATAAGCCATTCGGCTTGGGTTTGGGCTAGATTTTCTATTCATTTTTAGGGTTCCGTAGCCGAATGGCAAAAAACGGAACCCTTATAGTTTCGTCAAGTCTGTCTGTCCGTCTATCTGTCCGACCATATGTCACAGACACTTTATGTACCTATAAGCATCACACTGTTGAAATATGGTAGGCATGTGTATCCTGTTAACCGCTTTAAGATTCTTATACAAAGAATAAAAAATCATGATATTTAAGGCCCCCCCCCCCTTTTCAGTTTCATGTATGGGAGCCCCCCCCCCGGGGGGGCTCCCATACATTATGAAACGATTTTTTTTACTCAAACCTATGCGTGTGGTGTGAGGTATCTATAGATAGGTCTTTTAAACTGACATAAAACAACATTGATACATGCTTCCAAAGTGGTAAATGGGCGTCCCCCTCCCCATCTAACTTCTAAATTAAGCGAGTGTAAATTTTGAAAAAAATACATTATGTAGTTCTTAACAAATACTTTCAACGAAAATTGGTTTGAACGAGATCGAAGTAGTAGTTTTTGAGATATATCTTACTTTCAACAACCGCAAACATAACTTTGTTCTTCATAAAAACACTATGAAAAACAAAGTTATATTTGCTGTCAACAAAATATTGTGGTAATTTAGCTAAGTGAATTCCTTAAATCAGAAAAGTTGGCACGGAACCCTCAGTACGCGAGTCCGACTCGCACTTGGCCGGTTTTTAAATTAATGTCACAGTTTGAACGGATGTCTATATGTTAGTTCGGTAACAAATATAATTTTTGAAAAAATTGTTGCATCGGATAAATCCACGTTATAATAATTTTATTGATATAAGCAATTTATGGAATCGTAATCGGAGCCGCAACTGAGTGGTTTTGAATCGGGGGGCAGTTTCTTAAAATACTTTTATAAAAAACGTTGGTGCAGCAGAGTATTAAGTATTCATTACGCAAAATTTTGGAAATTGATGTAAAATAAATAAATTTTATCCAGACAGAACATTGAAAAAAAACCTTTGGTTCTACAAAAAAAAGGAAAAGCAAGACTAGGTAATATCACTACACACGATTTCACGAAAAATTGAATTTCGTGTGAAGATCTCTTTTCACAAGAGATCTGCATCCAGTGTGATCCTGCGATCTTTACAAGGTTGTCTGTCCACCTCGTCGGACCATGTCGGTCGCTGCGGAAAAACGTGGAGGAGGCCTATGTTCAGCAGTGGACGTCCTCTGGCTTATAAAGATAATACACTCATATCATACCTCAGCGCAGTGTATGTATGATGTCAGTTCATTAAAGCTTACGGATATATATCAGGCGTGTTAGACTAAGACAAGGCCTGGGTTAGGTGGAGACACATGTTAGGCCTTGTTTTGTAAACCATGTCGAACACACCAAGATATTACAAAATATAATTGCAAATTAATTTACGTACTGCCTACTTTTTACACTCCCTTAATTCAATATTATTTTCAGAAGGTAATGTTTTATTCTTGAATCGGAAAGTGTGGAACAAATGAAATATGCCTTTTTTACTACCATAAAGACATCGATGTACCTTTTCTCTTCATTTATATATCACAACTAGCGGTCCCCCGCGACTTCGTCCGCGCGTTTTGAGTTTGCTCCCTCCCCTCCCGTCGCAGCGTGATGTTTTATATCCTAAAGCCTTTCTCAATGAATAAGCTATCTAACACACAAAAATATTTTTTCAAATCGGTTCAGCAGTTCCTGAGATAAGCGCGTTCAAACCAACAAACTCTTCAGCTTTATAATATAATTAGCGCAAGCGCACGTTGTACTTAAGCTGCGAACATTATTTTGGTGCGGAGTTATGTTAAAACTGTGATAGCTCCTAAGATATTTATTGGAATCAAATGATATCAAGGGCAACTTTGTTCTAAATGAAATTCTCGTGATGATGAATGTATTTATTTTGATAAGAAAAAATACCTGTGTGTATAATACACCTCTAAAAATGATGCATAAAATTTTAACAAATTTATTAACATAAAAAAGTTTGTAGTAAGTCAACCATAAAAGATAGACTTATGCTGTCCCGGACTTTATTATAGAACTTTTAATGCTGAACAATTTTGTCATACATGATTTTTGTGTTACTTTAGCGGTTTCCGCAGCGTACGCAGCGGAAGCTCTCAAAAGGAATATCTTTCTCCCGTTTTCGCAACATTTTTCATTGCTGCTGTGGTCTTGTGAGTCGTGTCTTTATGTTATATAGCTTAAAGCCTTCCTCGATAAATGGACTATCTAACATAAAAATAATTTTTCAAATCGGGCCAGTAGTTTCTGAGATTAGCGCGTTCAAACAAACAAACAAACAAACAAACTCTTCAGCTTTATAATATTAGTATAGATGTAAGCGAAGAGCACGATAAGAAATAAAAAATAAATATTTTTTAAATGCACGGAGAAAAAAAAAACACTAGCTATGAGTAAATTTTATTAACAGCAACTAAAATATTTGTCAATCCAAGATCAAGTTAGTTTACACTGACGGTTAAAAGTCAGTTTTACTTATTGTATTTATTAAAAGCAAAATATCATTTAGCTGCAATTATAATACTTTTTACTAAAAACGAATTTCATGAAATTCGTCAACGAGTAACACGTCATGATATTTTTACACAAAGAACTATAGTAATTAAAAAATGGTATAATGACCCGTGACGTGAACATATTTTATTAAAATTTATTATTATAAAGCTTTCACTACATCACAATCCTCACAACACAGTGCGACCGTGGGAATAGCTTAATGGTCATCTGACAGCTTATGACTAACGGCCAGGTAACGAGCGCTTATCTGCTGGTAGATTAACAATCCGATACTTAACGAGTGGTTGGACTGGACATATTATCGGTTAAACGTGGGGTGATATTCTGTGAAGGGTGTATCAGTTATTGGAATTGTGTGTGAGCAACTTTGCCGTGTATATTTTGCCTGCCTGTGTATACTGCATCAGGCGTCAAAACGAAACTATTCTAGGTACAGTCAAGGCTCAAAGATACGGATCCGAATGCTGGGGTATCAGAAAACCTGATGAGTAGAATTCATGTCACTGAATCGAAGATTCTGCTATGATCTAGAGGTGTTACTTAATTGGTCAAAATTCGAAGCAAGCAGATCCGAAGCACCTTTAAGGTCACTGATATCACAGAAAATATAATAGTACTACGTACAGAAGGATCACTGTGCTTAGAATGATAAAGTAAAAACAACTTTCGCTGCAACGCAACGAAGTGCAATTCACTTCGCACGATATTAATTCAAGGTTGTTTCATCTACCTATCTATACCTTTCGGTTTCTAACACGTAACGCTTTCCTTGATTCGCGGCCTTGAATGTGTCAGGGTTGCGAGCGGCGCGTGGCACGAACATACGCGTAGGTACACAACGCACTACTCAAATAAAATAAATAGTCTGGAGGACCTAGCACATTTCTTGACTGTGTTCTATCGGAGAAAGTAATTAATAGTGTCAGCGTTCGTTTAATATTAAAATAAATGTTTACTCTGTCTAATTTAATTGTTTGGTACAAAATTACTGAATTCGGAGAAATGAAAGTACAAACCAAACACACATGTATGTACGGCCAACAGCACGTCAAGGTAAACACTGCGGTATCTTATGCAGTTGTAATAAGGGCTAGTTTACAACAAAAGTGGTTAACCTGATGTGCTGTCGACTGTACATCACACTTAACCAAATAAAATTGTAGAGTAGAATTATTTTCTCCGTGCAGTTTGGGTCATAAATCATAGCTCGGCCTCAGCCCGGTTAGGGCGGTGAGTAAGTTGCGCGGGCGCACCGACGTTTTAAAATTTATATTATTTAAAAAAAAAAGTTTATTATAAATAATTTCAATAAATATAAAATTTTATATTTATTTATTTTTTTATAAAAAAATATATAGTTCATTCGTCAGCATCTTAGGTTACACACTTGTTGCAAACTAGCCCAAATGTCAACTTCATAAGATACCAGTGTTATCCTTAATTTGCTGTTGTCCGTACTTAACTACAAAAAGAGATTTTTTTTTTTTTTTTTCATTAATAAAACTACAGTCCACAGACTCTTTGGTCCGTGCCTTTTTTGATTTAGGTTTTTGTTATGTGTGTTACTTTTTATTTTTGTTCCGCGCAAAAATTTACAGTGCTTTTTACAATACTTATTACTAGGGTTGTTAGTTTATGCTATAACTCTCTTATAAGTTAAACATCGTCTCTTATTTCTACTTAAGATAACTTAATTTTTTTTTTTTTTTCTTTTTTTTTTTCTTGTGTTGTTGTTATAGTTGCTATTTTCTTTTTCTATAATTATTTGTACATGTGCATATATTTTTGTTGTATTGTTTTTTTTTATTATTATTATTATTATTACATATTTGTATTATTCTATAAGGTTTTGGAATTCTATTATCAATATTGCTCTTATTCTAGTTTGTGTTAGTGATTGTGTTTGTGTTTGGGGAGTAAAGTAATCCCTCTACGTCGTCGCCTTTAGGTACTAAGATGTTCTTAGTGACTTGGTTGATAGAGTTAGTTATGTTAGTGGATTGGCCAATATCTTGTTTCGGACTTGCTCGTCGCCCCTGCGCATGGCCATCCGCAGGTTGTAGTCCCGGATTATTGTTGGTGTGGCCTTCTCTGCCCGGATTATCAGACGAGCTGTGGCGTCGTCGGTGGCATTGTCTGTGTAATAAACACAAGACTTTGTGTGTCTAGAGATGGCCACAACAGCGTGGGGAACACTCTTTAGGAGATGGGATTTTTTTGATACTGTGCGCACTATCACCACTGACTCAAAAGTCTGCCCCTGTGCTTCATGTATGGTAAGTGTGCGTGATCCTTCGTCTTTCCCGTATCCTTGGCTGATAAGGCTTGCCTTTTCAGCTTGGGTGTGAGTGAGGTATAGGGTTCTTTCCGATTTTGGGATCACTGCACCTGAGAAGCGCTTGAGGTAAAGGGACTGTACTTGAGTATTGGCTGAGTATATGCCGCTGTAGATTTCACTAAGGGCATACGCTACATCCTGGGGTTTTCGATAGGTGCACAGTAACTCCTTAGTAACCTCTGTGATTTTATTAGGTCTGTTGTATTCCAAAGTGAAGAGATTACAGCGATCTATGTATGGGAGTTGGTTATTATCTCCTAACAAAGTCACCTCTCTGGCTTTCGCTATTTGGATAGCCAGTACAATGGATCCAAAATGGTTCATGAGGGCTTCATCCACCATTAGGCGTGTGCACGATTCTCCCTCACTCATACCATTTACAAGTAGAGATGCCATTGTTCTGACTCTCCTTTTCGCCCTCTCTTCCCCTATTCTCGTTGCCAGTTTCTCTCGGAGGTCCTTTGCTGCTTCAGTCGTGGTTGTGATTATTATGTCCTGTTCGGGGTTTATTTGGGACATTACCCACGTGGTTTTGCCACAACCAGGGACTCCATTGACCCATGTAATTGTCGGTATAGTCCAGTGTTCCGGGACCTTACCTTTCGACAGATCTCCCGATATGGTGTTAGCCATTTCGATTATTCTGTCGTCGAGCATGACCTTCGTACACTTTGCGACTACGACTATGGGGTCTTCGGACGGTGTTTTGAAGACAAGTTTTCCCTCCTCTAAGTTACTCAGTTGTTCGTCCTGTCCCACGAAGCCACACGCGTTGCTGTATGCCGCCATATACGACCCCGACATTTGTCCATGGATAACCTTGGATTGTTCGCTATCGTATATTGCGGCCTCTGCGTCCTTTAATTTAGCTCGCAGCAGTCCCAGATTGTCAAGATTGTACGCTTGCATGATGCCCTTGCAAGTGTCTTCGTTGACTTTTCTAGTGGCTTTAGTTACCGCTACGAACTCGATAAAGGCATTTAGCATGTGCTCCTGTGGTTGACAGGCTGGTCTGAGAGTCGGTGGAGCTACTTGTCCCATGTCTGCCCTGGTGCGTTCCACTCTTGGGTTTTTTTCCTCCTCTGGTGGTGGTGAGGTAAACTTTTCGACTGCTTTCTCGATCGCTGTTATACTCCTCATCCTCGTTATTTTTCTGGTGATCATCTCCGGGATCGCCTTGAAAACACTGCTGAGTGCTGCTGTCATAGTGGAGAGTGTGTCTTGAGTTTTCTCTTTCTCATCGACGCTCAGCTCTTTCGCACTCCGTTTCGTGTGGCACTTTTCGCTTCTCACCCTGAGTTCCAATCGCTCGGACCCACTGATGTCAGTTCTGACTATAGGGTGGTCCCAGCAATCAGTGGGTGGTGGTGGTGCGTTTTGGTCTGCTGGTCGTGGTTTAAGGAAGCTGAGGTTTTGGCCTCTGTCCTCATAGACCACGACCTCGTGATATTTAGAAGCTGCCACGGCCCCAAGGTAGTCCTCGGTTTTGCCTTTTTGGTAGCTTACGACCATTGCATCCAGACTGATCTTAACCGGTCTCGATGTTCCTTTCTCCCCTCGCTCACTTATCTTCGTAAGTACCTTGCATGCCTGTTCGAATTCCGTAACATGCAGTTCGTTGGAGAATAGTGCGATAGTCTTGTTTTTCTTTCGCACTATTCTACACTCTTGCTGCTCTATTGTTACAATTGGTAATTCGTTGTAGACCTTTCGTCTCATTGATGTTTTAAAGGTACTTCCGTTGATAAGTGCGCCGAGACCGGGTGAAATATAGACCGTGTTTCGTACCATGGCGTTACAGAATGCGATTCCTAGCCGCTCCCAGTTGTTGTCCATGAACAGCGCGACTCCCCGCAGCCTTATTCCAGGCTCTCCCGGTTCACCGGATGCCAGCAGATTGTAGGGTTTAGGTTGACTTTGTGAGGGTTTCTGTGTGGTGAGTTGTTGTATTTGTTGTTGTGTGTCCTGTGTCGTGGGTGTGCAACAAAAAGAGAATTTGGATATGTGAACCTTATCTATCGTACCTTTATAAATGCTATCAAAATCGAGATTAATTTTATTGGAATACCTAAAAATTAAGGGTAATATTATATAGCTAAAGTAAAATAATGACCTGTAGCTCTTGGACTATTAGATTTTGGACTACGTAATATCCTAACACAAAATTACTTGAGTAATTTGGTAGGTACTTTTAAATATTATGCTAAATTTAAAGTAAGTTTATTGACCTGTTTCCGTTTATTTTAAGTTAGATTGACGTAAGTAACTGGGTAGGTATCTTAAACTCAAACCTATTTCTTTGAACAAGAAATGTTGAATACCTACCTACAAAATTTGTTTTGATAAATAATGTCATAATTAGGAACACATATCCCAAATTATTAATAGTTATTTCGTTGTAACGAAGTCAGTCACAGGCTGAGAAAATAAACACAGTCACAGGCGCGTGGCGCTGTACGAGAGCGCCAGCCCCGCGCTCATTTATCCTCGGCGTACCGAGTCGCTCGAACGTACCTAAAGTTCGGAGTGACACCCCTCTGCTGATATACAGCATAAAATGGAGGAAGCCCGGTTGCGCTGGTATGGTCATGCTATGCGTGAAAGGGTGAAATAAGCACCATATGACGTGACTTGTGATGGAAATGGACTAAGGAAAGAGAAGCATAGGCCGCCACCAACTATCTCGACTAGAACTATTTACAAGGATATGAAAACGCTGGGCCTTACTCCATGATACAGGATCACCACAATTGGCGATCAAGTATCAGAATGGCTACCTCATATCTGGAATGAGCTAGGAAAATGATGATGATGAGCCGAGGTCTTTCGCGTCTTACCATTACAACGTACCCACGTCGCTTGTAAATACGAACAAAAACGGGCAATTAAAACAAAAGACGACGCAACGTACAAGAAATTATTGCTCTTAAGGTTGCTAGGCGCGAGAGACCGAGACCGTATCTACCTTTACCAAATACGCGTAAGGGTCTGAAACAGGATTGTTATAATTTATTACTGGTTACTGAAGATCAGAACATTTGGTGCATATCACTGGTTAATCCGCCTGTAAATATTTCAGTCACTATTCCACTATTCACCGCGGAGGGTTGTTCTCATAAATTGCAACGATAGGCGATAAATTCTTTATAAATTCAGGCCCTGCTCTAAATCAAACGAGTTTTGATTAATTTCGCGATACATCAACTTGCTTTTTAATTTTACAGGTGATTTATTTCGTTGCATGCATGGCGAGTTTAGAATCACCCATCGCGTTAAATTGTGATGCAGTTACCGTATAAGTTGCAATGGTGACTTTAATCCGGTGTTCATTTTTTTGATAACTACATCAAAAAATTTTACATTGCTCAGAAATCAAGGCTTATCATAATAAATATTTCATTATGTAGGAATCAAAATATTGGAAGGAAAACCTGATACTACTGAAACTTAATGAAATGAAATTGGGGTATAAAAGTATTATTTGAACCCAATTGTTTATACATTAGACAATCATGACAGTAAAAGATGAGTCATCCTTATCCTTACTAATATTATAAATGTGAAAGTAATTCTGTCTGTCTGTCTGTCTGTTGTGCTTTCACGACAAAACTACCTCAAAGATTTAAATCATCTTGGCATACACATGTTCTAGAGCATGAGAAAGGTCATTGGCTATTTTTTCATGAGAAAAAAAGATTGTAAGGGGTTGAAAATCGCCAACCCGAAAATTACAAAACCCTACCATCACACCAAATATCGGTGGATCACAACCGGATTTATCTAAATTAAGCAATGTTAACGCATAAACACCGAAGCGGTCGCATGCGACCGCATAACAATAGAATATCCATTGTGTCTCGTTTACATATCGCTGGTGTTCGAGAATATCGACACAATTCAAAATTTTGTCGAATTAAGTTAAATATGCCATACGATCCTAAACCTGTGATATTTTATCGTGAACAGAGACGGAACGCAGATTTCGAGCCAGGGTTCGTTAGAAAGAGACAGCGTCATTATTCATTTGGGACAAAACACTCGAGCGTCAATCTTAAATACTGACTCTTCTCAGTTGAACCGAGGACAACAAAGTGAACTAACGTTTGATTCTCATGAATACCGACGAATTTAGAGTTGGGTTGCAATATGTTGATTTTTTGTTCAAGAATAGTGACATTTTTTGTGATTAGTCGTTGTTTTTGATAAAGTTGAGTGTCTTTTTATGTGTTATTTTTATTTACGTCTGTATTCTAGAGTGGATACGGATCATTTCCTATAATATCGTATTTTCCTCTGACTTTATCTTTACTTATTACGAAATAAGTCTGCGTTCAAGCGAGGGATAGAAATATTGAGTTATTTATTCATATCTCATTTATTGATAATTAATTATTTACGTTAAATTATTTGTTGATAGCTCGTTTATAGCTCGGCCAGAGACCCACGAGCTATCCTGACACGACACTACACCGAAGATATCCCGGACATCAGCCTCTACGAGATTAGGATGGCCCTTAAACAGTTCAAAAACAACAAGGCACCTGGCGAGGACGGAATCACAGCAGAGCTTCTGAAAGCGGGTGGAACACCGGTACTTAAAGTCCTTCAGAGACTCTTTGATTCCGTGCTGCTGGAAGGCATCACACCTGAGACGTGGAACGGGAGTGTGATGGTGTTGTTCTTCAAAAAAGGAGACAAAACCTTATTGAATAACTATAGACCCATCTCTCTCCTGAGCCATGTCTACAAGCTGTTTTCAAGGGTCATCACGAATCGTCTCGCACGTAGGTTTGATGACTTCCAGCCTTCCGAACAAGCCGGTTTCCGAAAAGGCTATAGTACCATAGACCACATACATACGCTTAGGCAAATTATACAGAAGTCAGAGGAGTATAATATGCCTCTATGCTTAGCGTTTGTGGACTATGAAAAGGCCTTTGATTCGATCGAAACTTAGGCGGTGCTTCAGTCTCTGCAGCGGTGCCACATAGACTATAGGTAAAGTGCCTTTACAACAACGCCATGTCGGTCCGAGTACAGGAGCAAAACACTAGGGCGATTCCACTGCGGAGAGTTGTGAGACAGGGAGGGAGGGTTTTATCTCCGAAACTGTTCACAGCGGCATTGGAAGACGCCTTCAATCTTCTGGAATGGGAAGGGATCGGCATCAATATTAATGGCGAATACATCACACACCTCCGATTCGCCGATGATATAGTCGTTGTGGCAAAGACGCTGGACGATCTTGGCACTATGCTCGAAGACCTTGACCGAGTCTCCCAACAAGTGGATTTTAAAATGAACACGGAGAAGACGAAAATTATGTCGAGCTGCCTTGTTGTACCCACTCCAGTATCTCTCAACTCTCGAAGTTGTCGACGAGTACGTCTACCTGGGACAAGTGATCCAATTGGGTAGGTGCAACTTCGAGAAATAGGTCAATCGACGAATCCAACTCGGCTGGGCAGCGTTCGGGAAACTGCGCAAGAGCGTCTTCTCGTCTCAATTACCTCAGTGTCTGAAGACGAAAGTCTTCAATCAGTGTGTGTTACCAGTGATGACATACGGATCCGAAACATGGTCTCTAACTATAGGCCTCATAAAGAAGCTCAAAATCACACAACTAGCGATGGAGAGTGCTATGCTTGGTGTTTCTCTACGGGATCGAATCAGAAATGAGGAGATACGTAGAAGAACTAAGGTAACGGACATAGCTTTAAGAATCAGTAAGCTCAAGTGGCAATGGGCAGGGCACATAGCGCGAAGAATTGATGGCCGTTGGGGCAGGAAAGTTCTAGACTGGAGACCCTTTGACCATAGACGCAGCGTAGGACTTCCACCAACAAGATGGACAGACGACCTTATAAAGATCACAGGATCAAACTGGATGCAGACCGCTAGTGATCGGTCGCTGTGAAAAGCCGTGGGGGAGTCCTATGTTCAGCAGTGGGCGTCTTTTGGCTGCTGCTGCTGATGATGATGATAAGGTAATCTGCTTATAAAAAAAGCACCGGAATCTCATAAATTAAGAAAAAAGGACTCGTAGATTTAGTAGACAAAAATATGATTCCAAACTACCATCGTCAATTTTACGAGGGTTTGTAGAATAAGATATTTATTTTACTTAAATATTTCCTTTTTGGAATTTGATCTCTCGGGTTTTGCATTTTATTGATTATTTATAAGCAATCGTTTTGTATTTATTTCATTTATTTAGAAGAATTCATGTTTATTTTGATTTCATTTATTTTAAAGAACAAAGTTAAATAGACCTTAATTTAACGTTTCTATTGTATATTATAGAACTTTTGTTTTATTTTTTATAAGTACAAAAGTTTTGAACACTGTTGTATCTTTTTTATTTGGATTTTTAAGAGGCTTTAAAGTTAATTAAATGGCATATCTTGATTTTTTAAAATTTGTTCTTTCGTGAATAAAGACTGATGTCGGAAACCCCCTTTAGATATCGATTTTTTTGTATAATTTTATTCAAATTCTTAATTTTTTTAAATGTGTTTAAATACCCTGATAAATATTTCTTTGATCAGTAAAGTCAAATCCTCGAAAAATCATTACAATTTTGCAATATACACTTAAACATTTGTCACAAAATTTAAAAACGTCATTCCCTAAAATTTATCATTTTTAGTTCCGTCGCTATTCTCGCAAACCAGCGATATGCTTGAGGGATTAATACCGAAACCCAAATTACTTTTAGAAAACGTAAAAAACCAGACGACAACGAATGCGGTTGTTCTACTGAGTTAAAGGAAAAGCGCACAGTGATGACCAGAATTAGCTCACTGCTGGAAAAATATGTTGAATCAAATGAAAATATTCTACAAAAAAAGCAAGACAATATTTCCGATATAAAAGAGCAAATATGTGATATGAATGTCTCCAATGAACAAACAATAAATACAATTCGAAATAATATGGATGAAGTCATGGCACAAATCAACGACATCAAAACATCAACCTCAAGTGTATTGACCGAACAAACAGATATAAAGAAACACGTGACAACTTTAGAAATGTCTGTTTCATTAGGTGAGACCAAAGTAAAGTCACTCGAGGCGGAAATAAACAACATGAAACAATTGTCCATACCCTTAGTTGGAGGTAATCAATTACATCAAGAAGAACAAATAATCCAAGAGATCCAGAATCGTAACAATAGAGAAAAGAATGTTATTTTTGTGGGGCTACAAGAGTCAAATCTATCCAAACGAGAAGAAAGAATATCAAAGGATGAAACTGATGTGATTAATATAATAACTTCTTAGAACATCCAAGTACCCAAACCAAACAAAGTCTTTAGAATTGGGAAATATAAATCTGGTAAGAACCGCAGCCTCAAAGTTTGCTTTGATACAATTGGACCCGCTATACACTTACTTCGCAATAAAGACAAACTTCCTAGAGATATAAAAGTTTACTCTGATCAGACTCCAGCACAACAGAATTACCTTAGAAATCTTAAAGATGAACTAAAACGCCGTGAAAATAATGGCGAGAACAACCTCACTATAAAATACATAAATGGAACGCCGATAATTTTAGAAACAACTCCAAAAAACTGAATCACTTAAACCCCCCCGCTACAGATAACATCGAAGCGGTAAATACCCATGAAATACTTACTAGTTACCAAAATTTTCCCACCAACAAATCTCGTTTTACTTTCCTGTACCTTAATGCCCGTAGCATATGCAAAAAAGGAAAATTTGACGAACTAAAATGCATTTTACAAGCTGTTCTAAATACTATTCATGTTATACTGTTGACAGAAACTTGGTTTCGCACAGAAGCGCAAGCATTGCAATATCAACTTCCAAACTATACACATTACTTCAATTACAGAACAGATTCTAAAGGAGGTGGTGTGTCAGCATATGTCCACAACGACCTAAATCATAGTTTATCAGAATCGAAATATGTGGGAGGAAACAACTATTTGTGGATTCGATTGGAAAAATACGAACTTGAGGTGGGAGTCATATATAATCCTGGCCATACAAACTTTAAAGATTTTCTCGAAGAATACGCATTACATTTAGAAAACAGAAAGAGAGCTATTATTTTTGGAGATTTTAATGTGAATTTATTGGTAAAAGACAAAGAAACTAAAAAATACAAACAATTACTCAAAGAAACAGGACATAAAATAATCAACAAAATTAACAAAAAACACTACACTAGAGAATGCATAACTCGAAAATCCATTCTAGACCACATTTGCACAAACTTACATACGGATAACTTTCACATGATATTAGTTGACTCTCCGCTGTCTGATCATCGACAGTTATATCTAGAAATAAAGAACATCAAATCACCCCTAAAAAGCTACGCACATTATAAAGCCATCAATTATTCTAAGCTGCATGAAACAATAGACCTAGTGGAACTACAGAATATAAAAGAATACGCAGAACTAGAGACACAACTAAAAAAATGTACAGCTGAATGTAAGGTTAACAGAACTAAGATTCTTAACTTACCAAAAGAAGACTGGATTAATAAAAAAGTGTTATTTGAAATTAATAGAAGAAATGACTTGTACTCAAAATTAAAGAATAATCCAGATTCAGAAACTAATAAGAAAGAATTTCACAAAAAAAGATCTGAAGTAGCAAAATTGATACAAAACACAAAAAAACATATTATCATAAGGAATTTTTAAAATGTAGCAATGACCCAAAGAAAATGTGGAACTTAGTTAACACTCTTACAACTAACAAACTTAAACAAAGCTGTGCTCCTCCAAAATTAATATTTAATTCAAAGGAAATAAAAGATTCACATGATATCTGCCAAGTATTTAATGATTATTTCTCCAATATAGGGACACTTTTAGGAAATTAAATACCCAGTAAGTTTCATGATAATGATATTCACGTATTACCACGACCCGTAAGGACCATCGCTCAGATGTCTCATTTCGAACCCTGTAATGAAAAAGAAATTTTAAACATAATTGATAGCCTTGACCCAAACTGCAGTATTGGTATCGATGGAATAAGCACCAAAGTTATAAAGTGTATAAAAAAATATATATCAAAAAAACTATCGGAATGTTTTAATAAACTATTGGATGATGGAATATCCAGATACAATGAAAATCGCTAAAGTCACTCCAATCTATAAATCAGGGTTAAAATCAGACCCCGGTAACTACCGGCCAATATCTGTGCTACCGGTGTTGTCAAAAAATTTGGAAAAAATTATACATGTGCGGCTAGAAAAATATTTAAAAAGTATCAACTTAATTTCGGAACGGCAGTATGGCTTTAGGTCAAAAAGAAATACACTAACTGCGACAACAGATCTTATCACTAAAATAAAACATAATATAGATGACAAAAAAATAGTACTCGGTATTTTTATTGATTTAAAAAAGGCGTTTGACACCGTTAGTCATAAATTGCTTTTGAAACAATTGGAGATGGTAGGAATTACTGGAAAAGCACTGCAGATGTTCGCGTCTTACTTAGAAAACAGGTCACAAGTTGTCAAAATAGACCAATATCAGAGCGACCAAATGCCTATATCGTATGGAGTTCCACAGGGTTCTATTTTGGGCCCACTGCTTTTCCTGATATATATAAATAATAAACAGGAGCTGGACCTAAGAGGACATCTCACCCTCTACGCTGACGATACCTGCCTTTTTTATTTTGATTCGTCTATACAGAAAATAATTTCGCATGCACAACATGACCTAAATTTACTATTTAACTGGTTTCAGTATAATTTACTAACAATAAACACCTCGAAAACGTGTTACATCTGTAAAGATGAAATAAGAAACCAAAAATTTGCGCACGGGCGGGACTTGAACCAGCAACCTTTTGGCAAACCGGGCCAAACGCTCTTACCAATTGAGCTACCGTGCTGTCACTCCGACCCTGCGAAATTTGTGGTTTCTTATGAAAACGTCAATTGCGTGACGCTTAGCGACATCTAGCCGTCTGTTTATGAAACAGATGGCCCAAGCAGTTATTCTTTACAGAATAAATTCAACTTGGAAATTGATGTCGCTTCGCTATCTAATGCTTTAGAATGTTTTTAACACTCACAGTGTCATATTTAATATTGAATAAAGATGAAATAAGAAACCAAAAATTTGTTTGCCAAAGGGTTGCTGGTTCAAGTCCCGCCCGTGCGCAAATTTGAACCTTTAATAGGTTAAAAAAAGTTAAGAAAGTCCGGACAGAAACGAGTAATTTTTGAAGCTAGAATAAGTTAGAACTTTTCTATGGCTTTTGATTAATTAAGTAGATAATGGAAATACAAATAAAATTTAAGTGAAAAAAAGATTACCATAGATACCATAGACCACATCCATACGCTTAGGCAAATCATACAGAAGTCAGAGGAGTATAATATGCCTCTATATTTAGCGTTTGTGGACTATGAGAAGGCCTTCGATTCGATCGAAACTTGGGCGGTGCTTCAGTCGCTGCAGCGGTGCCACATAAACTATAGGTATATAGAGGTTTTAAAGTGCCTTTACAACAACGCCACCATGTCGGTCCGAGTACAGGAGCAGAACATGAGGGCGATTCCACTGCGGAGAGGTGTGAGACAGGGAGATGTTATATCTCCGAAACTGTTCACAGCGGCAATGGAAGACGCCTTCAAACTTCTGGAATGGGAAGGAATCGGCATCAATGTCAATGGCGAATACATCACACACCTCCGATTTGCCGATGATATAGTCGTTGTGGCAAAGACGCTGGACGATCTTGGCACTATGCTCGAAGACCTTGACCGAGTATCCCAACAAGTGGGTCTTAAAATGAACATGGAGAAGACGAAAATTATGTCGAACTCCCTTGTCGTACCCACTCCAGTATCCGTTGGGAACTCAACTCTCGAAGTTGTCGACGAGTACGTCTACCTGGGACAAGTGATCCAATTCGGTAGGTCCAACTTCGAGAAAGAGGTCAATCGACGAATCCAACTCGGCTGGGCAGCGTTCGGGAAATTACGCAAGAGTGTCTTCTCATTTCATTTACCTGAGTGTCTTAAGACGAAAGTCTTCAACCAGTGTATGTGGTAACATAAAAAATAATGAATATCAAAAAACTTTATTTTTACAATACAATAATTGTTACTGGTAAGTGATGACATACGGATCCAAAACATGGTCTCTAACTATGGGCCTTATAAAGAAGCTCAAAGTCACACAACGAGCGATGGAGAGGGCAATGCTGGGTGTTTCTCTACGGGATCGAATCAGAAATGAGGAGATACGTAGAAGAACTAAGGTAACGGACATAGCCTTGAGAATCAGTAAGCTTAAGTAGCAATGGGCAGGGCACATAGCGCGAAGAACTGATGGCCGTTGGGGCAGGAAAGTTCTAGATTGGAGACCCTTCGACCAAAGACGCAGCGTAGGACGTCCACCAACAAGATGGACAGACGACCTTATAAAGATTGCAGGATCAAACTGGATGAAGACCGCTAGTAATCGGTCGCTGTGGAAAGCCGTGGGGGTGGCCTATGTTCAGCAGTGGACGTCCTTTGGCTGGTAATGATGATGATGATGATGATGAAAAAAAGATACCTTTTTAATATAAATAGTTCTATATATCGTTTAAACATCTTGCAAAACCTTCAGGTTCAATTGTCGTATAAACCAAAACCGTACCAAACGTTTTTTAAAAAAACGTTTTTTTTTTTTAAATAAAAAATTCGTAACTTTTTTATTTGGGCAGTTATAAAAAAAATACCAAAAGAAAACATTCTTAAATTTTGGCAATGAAAAAGTCTCAATATTCAAAACATGCTCATCTGCAGTAGTTTTAAAGTTAGCTTGGAGTTACGTCTTTAAAATAGGCACTCGGTGGTTTATACGACCCATTATATTGGACCTGAAAATAATTCTTTACGTCGTATTTGAATTTTTAGTAAACATAAGACCGATATTAATGGCTTAAAGACCATTAGATGTAGTTTTTTTGGTTTATATACCCATTGACATAGTGATTCATTAAAATGTATTATTAAAACTATGTATGTAAATAATGTATTGTTAACTATTTCCATGTTGTTGTTGTTTAGAGAATGTGCACAAAGACATTTAACAGTGTAAAAACTATATTTGGTTGAGGTAGATAGGTATAATAAATTTGGTTGCAGACAAAACATAACAATTTATAATTGTTTTCTTTTTTACAATAACGGCATAACAATTAAGATTTTTAATAATTCTAAACAGAACTAATCACCATAAATTTTGAACAAAAACAATAAAATTACAGCAAAACATTAAGACAGCTTTCCTGGTTCTCTGCTGACGCATATTGATTTCGATTAATAATAATGAATTTTGAATAAAGAGAAAAGCCCCGGTATGCTCAGGGAAGGATTTGTAACTTTTTTAGAATTTCTTTATGGAATTTATATCTTTACAAGAACACCAACTTTAAATTACAGCTAGAAGTAACAACTTCTGGTAACAATTAGTAATAAATTAATTACAGAGCATCTCAGAAGGGTATAAATAGCCGTCCTGAGCACACTGTGGCTTGTTTTCTTTCTTTGTTTAAAAGTCTTGAATTCACAACATTTAGTCGAGATCAAGCGTAAACCAATGGAACGGCCTCATACGCTCGAATTTATACCAATCGCAGACTAATTATTTTACTAACTGCCAATCGTGGGCAGCGCTTGGAAGCGCTATGAACATGGTTTATACGTCAATTCATGAGATTAACAAATGAATGATCATGGTCCATTAGAATTTACCATATTGAAAACGTGGACTTACGACGTCAGATACAAATAATCTAGACATTAAACGCCGTATGTTTTTAAGCGTAAAAACCATTTTAAATTACTTGAGAGTTTTACGTCCTAGCTTAAAAAAATATGGTTGTTACATCTTAGCAAAAATACCAAAAACAACCATTTGGCTTTTACATTGTTTTTATTGTATTAATTTATCTTTTAGGCTATAATTTTTTGGGGCGTATAAAAATGTTTTTAAACGAATTTCAATATATCGAATATACAGATCGATAGAGAAAAACTGATTACAATGGTATATATATCTCGATTTGGCCAAAATAGTTTATACGACAATTGAACCTGAAGGTCGAGGATCGATATGTATCTTTTTTGTAAAATCACTAGCCTAAATAATAATAAAAACTACTCAAAATCACTATTCCACACGGACGAAGTCGCGGGCACGGCTAGCTCATTATAAGTAAGCTTAATTTTGCCATTTTAAAAACAATTTACCGAATTTTCAAAATTCATTAAACAACAGTATCTGACAGACAAAACTTAAAAGGTAGTAAATTTTTTATTTAACAAATATCCTTTGGACAAAAAAAACGACCGTTAAATTTGTTCTAATTTGAAACCCTTAAATCTCAAATGTCATCTCCACAAATGCTCAACTTAACTGGATAACCGAAATAGTTCAAAAAAATCCTTGTTATCTTAGAAACAAAGAAAGCTTCATGACAGAGCCTTAAAATCGTCTTCCTATCACAAAAAGCTGCCTTGAACGCTCGTTCTTTGAGATACGGAAATACAGGGACGCAGTAAGGTGCAATATGGGTGCAATTATTTTTTCATAAATAAAAAGGTTTTAGTTTTGAATTTGTAGTAGACTATTAATGTACGTAAGCTTTGGATCATTCACCGTCTCTAAATGTTTTTAATCTCCTGAACAAAAAAATGCGTTATTTTTAGCTTTTAAGTGAGTTCTTCGAAGACAGTCTAATTCATTTATTATTTTAGATTGGTCATTTATTAAATGCATTGATGTAATAGAACAGTCATAAAATGTTTTTTTTTTTAATTTCTAACACAGTCATACTTGTTTAACTAAAGACAATAATTATAATCTTTCTTAAATCAAATTGCATTTGGTATCTTTGCCATGTCCCGGTTTTTCTAATTTCTTGCCTTAGACTTAGGTACATCACAAACTCCCTAATCCGTCCCTGGGTTACATAAAAAAGATAGGCGCAGCGTTGATGGCTCAGCACGTTGTGAAAGATCTCGTTATTTTTTCCAATCGAATATTCGAAACAGTAGGCCTACTACGGAAAACAAAAACGATTATCGTTTTTCGGATCCGAAACATTTCTACTATGTAATCCTTACGTCCAAACGCTTCGGATCCGCGAAACTGAATTCACTAAAATGAATTTTGTTTCTCGTAGTAGGCCTGCAGATACATCCGGTTTTATATCTTCGGAAAACAATAGAGGCGCGTTTTATTATAATTTTAATCTGCTACATTTTATGAGATACGAGAAGGGGCTCATGGGAGTGGTTTTTGGATTATTCGTATCGAAGTTACGGAGCTGAAGCGTAGAGGATATTATAAGAATAACGCTCAGAATATAGATTGGGGCCTAGACATAATGGCACCTTGGATGTTTATGCGGAAATTAGAATTGTAAGGTCGAAGGTTAATGTACTGAATATGAAAAACTACGTTCTTACGCTTTGGAATAGGTGATATAATGTACGAAAGTAGGTCCTGATTTAAATCAATTTATAATTAAAACTAAAAATGAATGCTTTTTATTTAATTTATTTATTCAGTGCACAAACAGAATTACAGATAGTTACGTAACATGGTATCTTAGGTATGCTATCTATACTAATATTATAAAGCTGAAGAGTTTGTTTGTTTGTTTGTTTGTTGGTTTGTTTGTTTGTTTGAACGCGCTTTTCTCAGAAACTGCTGGCCCGATTTGAAAAAATATTTTTACGTTGGATAGTTTATTTATCGAGAAAGACTTTAGGCTATATAACATAAAGATACGACTCATAAGACCACAGCAGCAATGAAAAATGTTGCGAAAACGGGAGAAGGATATTCCTTTTGAGAGCTTCCGCTGCGTTCGCTGCGAAAACCGCTTAAGTTACACAAAAATCATGTATGACAGGATTGTTCAACATAAGGAGTTCTATAATAAAGTCCGCGACAGCATATTTTTATATTTTATGGTTGACTTACTACAACCTATTTTATGTTAATAAATTTGTAAAAAAATAATGTATTATTTTTATAGGTGTATTATACACACAGGTATTTATTCTTATCAAAATAAATAGATTCATCATCACGAGCATTTCATTTAGAACCAAGTTGCCCTTTATATCATTTGATTTCCATAAATTTCTTAGGAGCTATCACAGTTTTAACATAACTCCGCACCAAAATAATGTTCGCAGCTAATGTACGACGTGCGCTTGCGCTTATAATATTATAAAGCTGAAGAGTTTGTTTGTTTGAACGCGCTTCTCTCAGGAACTGCTGGACCGATTTGAAAAAATATTTCTGTTTTGGATAGCTTATTTATCGAGAAAGGCTTTAGGGTAAAGAACATCACGCTGCGACGGGAGGGGAGGGGGCAAACTCAAAACGCGCGGACGAAGTCGCGGGGGACCGCTAGTCATTAATAAACTGTAACTCCAGTACATGTGCACATAGCATGATAAAAGAATAAAACATAATATAGAGGGAGCCAAATGATTGCAATTACATAACATTAGCGTAATTAAAATTGAAGAAGATAGGGTGAATATAACTTAACCGTTGACTGGTGACCTGGTATCTGTGGGGCGTATCTAGTGACGTGACGTCTTACAAACGTAAACAAAAAATGGACAATACAAAAAAAATGGTAAGGAAATAAGAAATGTTAGGTTAAAGATAGCACAAAATACATATTTTTATACATAATAAATAAAATGTGTGTTAAAAAAAACAGCATACTACGTGGTATAAATCAGTCTTTATTAATGTATGTCACTTATTCATTAACGTACGAACAAACTTAAAATGGACCTTCTAGCACCCTATAATTAACTTAAAAAACTTATTCGATATATTTATTTGTCTTTTAAGACATAAATCAACAAAACGTCATTATTTAAAAAAAACTGCAACAGTCAAAATAAAAGCTAGTAGGAATGGCTACGTACACAGTCTTCACATATTTGCTAACAACAATTTAGGCACATAGGTTTATCACAGTATGTACATGAGAATCTAGTACGTCTTTTAAGTCGACTAGGACATATGGCACAAGTACTTTTAGCTCCCGTATGATTTTGGCATTTAGAACTTGTTGGTCGAGGTAGTAATTCACTAACACCAATAACTCTTTGTATAGTCGAGCGCAACTCACGAGGAAGTCTGTCATTATAAACCCTGAGTTTCTACTGAGTTGAGACTAAAGATGTCTTCTCAGTATTGTCCATTTAAATCGATTTCTATATATCTATTCTATATAATAATTTACTATTTAAATCGATTTCGTCCCTAATAAAAATTTGGCTCGTTGCTCCCGTCATCATCTGCGACTGTTTCCAAATATTGCTCAGCATCCTCGCCTAATACCTGTTGTTCCATCGTATGCGCTACCTCTTGTAAAGAGCTTTTTTCGACAGTCGTGTTGATTTTTCTGTCCCCAGACTGCTCCGATTCTGTCTCATGCTCACTATGCAAAACAAAGTCAGGATCGTCTATGTCGTCGTCAAAATCACTGAACTCATCGTCGGTCTCTGTTAACAACTCTTGAGATATTTCTTGCTGGTTTAGAAACCTCCTCCTTTTTGCAGAACTTGCATGGCTATCGTGCGACATTCTATAAAAGAAAAACGTTACTACCGGCGTGACGATTTTCAGACACTATAAAATCGCGAACACTAAATGTGAGGTAACGATCAATAGACACTATGGGTAATATTACACTAGTACTGACCTGACGTCTTTGAGACGGCGAGAGGTCCACACTGGCGACACAGAAGTCGATGCGCGGGCGAGCGCTTCACTAAGTCCAAGGACACGCTAAACGCGGAAGGTACTGAGGCGCGCGGGGGTAAACGACGTACAGGTGAGGAGAAAGATCACAAAAATGTATCGCGGTGTCTGTGAGACGGGCAGGTCACCAGTTAAAGGTTAATAAATATATTTTTTCAGAAATACGTACAATTACAACTAATTATAATAACTATGTACATATACAGTAATACATATTTATACTCCACATGATTTTTTTAATCATTAAGACGAATGGATAATTTTTTGGAGGCCGGTTTTCCATACGCAATGATGATCCGAATATGTCAGGTACATGGTCCAGTCTGCGAAGTAAATCATTGCAATTTCGACACATTCTGTAAATTGGATTGTGAGAGGACACATTATTTTTACAGAGTGGAATTGAGAATGAACGATCATGTCTGGGGGACTTTTTGTGAACTCGAAGAAAAATTTCAGTCAGAAGGGTGGTGCTAAGGGAACCGTTCAGGATTTCGTAGAAATAAGTTAAATCAACTATTTTCGCCGAGATTCGACAGTTTTGAGTTTGAAATGATGGAGGCGGTCCTCGTATGTCGTATGCTCTTGTTTTTACTTACAGCGGAATGTAAGAGTCCTCACCATGCGTCTTGGGATGAATTCTAGCCTGTCAACGTGTTTTTTATATCAAGGAAACCAAATCGGGGAAGCATACTCCAGCTGCCTGAGGATTACAACATTACATATGGACACTTAAAGCCCGTTGCATTTTTAAATATTTATAGTAGTTCCTGAGATTAGCGCGTTCAAACAAACAAACTCTTTTGCTTTATAATATGAGTATAGAAAAGAGTTTGTAGTGAGTAAACCATATAAGATAGACATATGCTGTCCGGGACTTTATCGTAGAACTGTTAATGCAGAATATTCACGTCATACATGATTTTTGTGGTGTATAAACGGTTACGCAGCGTACGCAGCGAAAGTTCTCAATAGGAAAATTCTCCCCTCTGTTTTTGCAAAATTGTTCATTGCGGCTCTGGACTTATAAGTTGTCTCTTGATGTTATATAGCAAAAAGCCTTTCTCGATAAATGAGCTATTTAACGTAAAAAGATTTTTTCAAATCAGTTGAGTAGTTTCTGAGATTAGCGCGTTCAAATAAACAAACAAACTTTTCAGTTGTATAATTTTAGTATAGATTTGTGTACCAGACTCAAATACAATCATTCTAGGTACAGCCGCGGTTTCTTGCTCCCAACCAAGAGCTAGAATCTCTTTCACCTACTTTTGTATTTTTTTTTAAGTGGCACCCGCTTTTGAGTCGTGCGTGTGTGTATGCTTCGTTGAAAAGTGTTAAAACGTACCTCTATCGCACCTATCATTCTACAGCACACAGTACCTACTTATCTCTCATATAAACCAATCACGACCCGGTACTATCACATTATTAAAGCCCCTAACACAGTCTCACAGTCCCAGCTCATGCATACTGAATGTCACAGCGTGTGTTAAAACACAATGAGTGCTGATTCCACTTACTCAAAATGTATTGCTAACGATTGTAAACTATACAGAGTGTAACAATGAACGGTTTAACTTTAGTTCTTGGTTGTTTGTATATTATTTTGTTCTTTTATTTATAAAGCGCACTTTATTACTTAAGTGATATATTATTTTCAATATTTCGAAAGTCATTTCGGCAAATAGGATTAGAATGATCGACAGGCTTATATGTATATATTATATATTTCACAATTTATTACATATGATTTGTTTATTTTACAAACAAACTAAATGTGTAAAGTTCACGATTCCTAATGTCCGACAGGCATCAACTCAGGTTAAGATAAAAGACAAACCAATATTTCAGAATGTTGTGGAATCAATAATATCAAGCGATACTATTGATTCCACAACATTCTTGGGAATCACTTTAGACTCCAAACTACAATGGGGTCCTCATATAGAGGCTTTGTCAGGGAATCTAAGCTCAGCTGCTTTTGCTGTAAGAAAGATTAGACGTTTGACTTGTGTAGAAACAGCTAGGTTAGTTTATTATAGTTATTTCCATAGCTTGATGTCCTACGGTATTTTGCTGTTGGGCGCAGCTGCTGATATAGAATCAATTTTTGTATAACAAAAAAGAACGGTGCGAGCTATTTATAATCTTAAACCTCAAGATTCCTTACGAGACGTGTTTTAATAAATTAGAATATTAACTGTAGTCTCTCAGTATATTTACGAAAATTTAATGTATGTATGGAAAAATTTACATTCATTCACGAAAAAAGTGACATACCCAAATATAATTCGCATTATTTTCGGCTTACGTAAGTATGATCATGTCTCCGACTTCCGTACTCAGCTTGAGTGGCTTCTTATATCTACGCTTGCGACGTATAACGTGTATTATTTATATGTTTATTATATTATATTTTTATTATGTATATGTTATTAAAGTGTAATATTAAAATATTAGCTATATTTTTGCACACCGCCATCTACCTCACCAATAAACGTTATTTCCTCTACCCAATGGTTGTCTGGATGAGATCGTTTCCAGCTATAAGACCGCCAATATTGTACAAATGATTTGTCTGTAATTTTATTGTTTCTTGTGTCCTTACTTGTGCAATAAAGAATATTTATTATTATTTTTATTATTATTATTATATATAGTTTTTTTTTTTAATAAACTACCAGAACACATTGTGAACTTACCGATTAATAAATTTAAAACTGTTATTAAACCCTTATGACGAAATGGTATTATAAAGTAGATGAATATTTAAACGATAATAATGTATGGACTTGCGTGATCACTACAAAAATTGTAAACCTTTTGAAAAGAGGCATTGAAAATAGTGACTGAGTTTGTTGCGCAGCTTCTCCTCAGAACCAGCCCACAATTGTCCCGAAGCTGTGGTAGGGTTTATATTCTGACGTGTAAAAGTGCCCCTAGTGGGCTTATTTGCATAAATAAATGACTTTAATGACTTTTACTCCACTTGAAGAAAAAAATAAAGACATTCTATTTAACTTACTCGTGCAGTGCTGTCCCACGCTAATCTGCTGAGTTCATTATTCAAAATCGCAATACCAATATACTCATCCAATCAAAAGCAGAGCTGCTTTATTTACAACGCAACATCGCAATACACAACAAGCTCATAGACGTCTTTAAACGTCGCCAGGATACTAGTGCTTTTTGTTTCGCCGTTATAATAATTGCTTAGTACTGTCAGCTTGGAAGACCATTTTTTTTTAAATTATCACACAAACATAGAGCAAAGGCGCTCATAAAATAAAACCATGTTGATTATACACGTGTCTATCATTTGCTTAGTCACCCTGTATCTCATACAGGTAAGCTGCCGCAATGCAGCGCCTATTGGGAATACACAGTGTTAAATCAGAGTGAGTCAACACTGTCCTGTTTCGGGTCACGGGCCAATCATTATCTACCTTATTTGTATTACGCAAAAGGTATATTTTGTTGTACTTTTTGCAATATAAGGCACAGATATTCGAGTGGACATTATTAATACGAGTTGTATTAATCGTGTTTTACACATCGTTTGTTAAACATCAGTAAAAAGTTGGGTACGACAATTTATTTAGGGCCAGTTTCAACATCGTTAAATTACTAACCAACAAATAAACTCAAATCTAGATACGCCATTTTGTAGAAAGAATTAAATAAATGTTATATAAATATGATTACATAAAAATGATAGTTGAATTTCCGAAAAGGTATAAAAATCAATGTTCGAAGATTCTTACCCGCCTAAGATAGAGAAGGTATTTTGCTATCAATTCTAAGACTTACCTAAGCTTAATAGCTACTGACTTTTGCTATGGTTAAAGTAAAATGTGAACCATAGTTTTTTAAAATCGACAAATAGAAAACAGTTCCTATAGGAGCTAAATGATGTTATTGGCTGAGACAGGTAACTCTTACTGAATAGTTGTCAAGGTCGACTAAACACAGCAAATTTTTTTTTTTCATCACTAGCTTTTTTTGTATATTAAAAGAAAAAATAGTTTTGGGTTTTCTATAAATATAAAAAACCTTATAATAATAATATAACAACAATAACATAGTAATAATATTGTTTACCGTATTAAAAAAAAAAAAGATTTTTAATCATCACAAACTTTTTTGATGAAAGTAGATTAGATAGCTAGACCAAAAGCTTTATGTTATACATAGTGATTGGATAATCGGATGCATACTCGTATTTACCATTTGTTCATTTTCGCTTCGATATTATGGAGATGGCTTCTTAAAAATTTTTTTTCAATATGAATCGTGGGATTTCTGAAAATTCAGGAATGCGAAACTAATATGTAACATGGTGATAAAAGAAATCTTTGGCATGTGGTATCTATTTAAAAAAACAGGTTACCGGTATTAAATGTTATTAATGTGTATGTACTTGAAGTTAACTTTTCCCCCATTAATGTTTGAATATGTTGAGTGTAAGAAGGGCAGTAAACAGTACATACAAACATATTTGTACACCCGATTCGGTTCTATAATAAAAACATTAGATTTGTCGGTTTAGAAATCCCGGGATTTCTTCGATATAAAAATGCATTCCATAGTAGCCAACACCTTGAAACAAGCATATATATAACCATAGCAAATATTACCTTATTTTAAATTAATAGTTAAAAAAATATATAATTCTGCAACTCATTAATTTGAACACTCGAAATATGTCGTGGCTCTAAATTATTTTCTTTCGAAGTTTACTGTACTGCATTATTATGCATCGTTCTATAATCCCATCGTCCGAATGTGTCGCCTATACAATGCCATTGTGCTTAACCAGCCTGACCTTGATATATTTACTAAATTCCAAATGTCTTTCGAACGAGCATTGCTTCACTGTCTTGCTCCTACGATATTGTTGTTGAGTTATAGATTTTTTGTGTTTGTTTTCATCTTTGAAATTTCAATTTAGCTCATAAGGTCTAGTCTAGTATACTATATTGATTATTAATTGTAACCTGTTCTGCATCTTTATCCAATACAATAAAAAATAAAATCCCGGAAAATTTTAGTTTAATAAGCGCATTCCGTAATAGCCAACATCTCAATTTTAGGTAAAAATGCATCCGATTATCCGATTACTGACACTTTTACCTGCCTTCTGACTGCATTTGGGTGAGCTGGTTCTTAGTTGTTCTTAGTTTTGTGAGCTGGAGATCAAGGCCTCAGGGATAACTTCATTCAAATTTTCAGACACATAATTGAGCTGGAGATCAAGGCCTCAGGGATAAATAGAAACAACTTTTCAGACACATAATTGCTCGTTTCTTAGTCACTCAACAAGGCACTCATAGGACCTTTTCGTGTACTAAATCATACTAAATTATGTGGTAACCATTCTCCTCACTAGATACCAACACTTGGCAAACGTTTTAGGTGAAACGATGATATATTACTATGCAAAGTGGCTGGCAACGGTTGCATCCCGCACGAGATATGAATTTGGCTCGTCTCGAAGCTCCATGAGCTTTAGGCTCTTTTCGTTGCGTATTAGGAACGTGTCCGGTAAAAAAAAAACTTCGACTTGAAAACTATGACACCTTGCGCACTAGACTGTTCCGTTAAAGTCAAAGTCAAAAATGTTTATTGCCATTAAGTGTTACATAGGGCTTAAAGTTATAGGTACGAGTATTTAGGGCTTAATACTTAATGGCCTTGTCAGGTATTGCAACTTATATTCTAGGTTTACACTTAATCTTCTAAAAAATATTCGAAAATAATTACAATGTCATTCATGAGGTTACTCTTAACATGGAATGCCGTCAGTTAAATAAGTTAATGTATGTATTGCTATTGTTATTTGAGCTTAGTAACTTTTAAAATATTGTTATCATTAAGTATATAGTAGGTATACAGGCTGTAGTTTCGGTCAGTGACATCCAACTCAGGGTGATAAAATGAGTTGTACTTATTCTAAAAAATAAAATAAAAATAAATTCTCAGCAAGTTTTATACAAGAAAACCTATTCACAACATTCAAAAAAATGATAAAACGAATGGGGAAACTCGCACCCTCACGCGTACCTAGCGCGTATCTACGAAGTACTACACCAAAGAGATGGTAGTTTTGACTCGATCGCTGTATCGCATCAATAAATGATTTGTGGGTTTTTTCCATTTAAAAAAATAAATAAATGGCATCAGTATCGTTTGTACAGCCACCCCTGAGTCGCTGGTCGCTGACCAAAACAACACCCTGTATAACTTAGATTTATTAATATTTAGTAAGATCAATTTTATAATCAAAGAATATTTCGAGGGTATAAAAACAGTTGCAAATTAAGAATTTTGTAACTTTTTCGTCAAGGGTTTGCATTCGTTCTCTTTTTCAATATTATTAGGTAGTTTATTATATATCTTTATCTCTAACTAGCGGTCCCCCGCGACTTCGTCCGCGTAAATTTTGGATTTCCTGCGAACATTATTTTGGCGCGGAATTTTTATTTAAACTCATACCTTTTTTAAGATAGCTATTGAAATCAAATGATGTTTATATTTTGATTTAAAAAAATAAAGTAAAAGAGTTACGTTTCAAGGTTTGTTTAAAACTTTGTATGTGTACATTGTGGCTATGTAGTGCAGTTTGTAGTTCAATAATTAAATTGATTTTTAGCGTTGGAGCTATGTTTGACCGCAGCGATAGCTGATCTGCGTCAGAAATGAAATAGACCTACAAAAATTGAGGATTTTGGCCTGATGGAGGTAAAAGGCTACCTATCAGATTGTAAACTTGTCCTTCTATTTTGAATGTGGGCATAAAATACCTTCCCAAACGATGTCATTTGGAATAAGCTATTGTACCTACTCGTAAAAGAAATGTACTGATAGTGGATGATTGTTGGTTAAAAGACTTTTTATAGGTTGTGGCGGATCCTGAATACTGGGAAGGCTAACTTTTCCCGAAGCACAGCACATACCATTAGGTTCATCGGCCCATTTTTTGGTAGAGCACTTAGCGCAAATCTTATTCATGGCTCCAATTTGCACAGAAGACTGTTGAGCATAATCAATCTGTGGATTGTATCTGAAAGCTGACCTATTACTGTGAGCTAAAACTCGATTGCGAACTCTAGCCGTTGACAGCTGCTGTCTTTTTCTTTGATCTTGCAAGCGTTGAGAACGCTCTGCACTCAGTTCTCGAGCGCGGACGCAACTTGTCCTCGAATTTTGCACACTTAGCCGCTGAGAACGCTCTGCACTCGAATCTCGAGCGCGGACGTGACACGTTCTCAAATTTTGTGCAGCTAGCCGCAGTGAACGCTCTTCATTCGATTCGCGCGCGCGGCCTTGAGACGTTCTCAAACGTTGCTCTGCAAGCCGCTGAGAACGCTTGATACTTGTTTCTCTGGCTAGCGATTGCGACGCGTATTCAATCCGACTTGCCAGGCGATTTTCGTATCGTGATGAAGATTCTTCATGTCGACGCATTTTTGATGCCCTGGCTTGGGAACTACTTCTAGAAAGCTGTGATTTTCGTCGTTTAGGCATTTTGCATTATTGAGTTATAATATTTTACTCAATAAAATAATTAGCACGCAAAAATAAAAAAGTTTAATTATTTGCTTTGCGATTGTACAGGAATGAAATGGCGATATCAGCATAAAAAAACCGGCCAATTGCGAGTCGGACTCGCGCACTGAGGGTTTCGTGCCAACTTTACCTAAATGAGGGAATCCACTTACTTCCACTTAGTAAAATACCACAATATTTTGTTGACAGCAAATATAACTTTGTTTTTTATAGTGTTTGCATGAAGAACAAAGTTATGTTTGCGGTTGTTGAAAATGTCGTTGAAAGTTTTTGTTAAGATCTATATTATATATATTTTTTTCAAAATTTAGACTCGCTTAGTTTAGAAGTTAGATGGGGGGGACGCCCATTTTACCACTTTGGAAGCGTCTAGCTATGAAACGTTAGACTTTAAAAGAAAATGGTTATAGGAACCTCCATGTTATTTTTAAAGACCTATCCATGGACACCCCACATGCATAGGTTCGACTAAAATTTTTTTTACGGTTTTAGTTTCATGTATGGGAGCATTGGGAGCCCCTTTTAAAAAAAAATCGAAAAAAGAATCGTAAAGCGGTTAAAAGGATACATCGTTCTAGCAAATTTCAAAAGTGTGATGCTTATAGTTACAGAATAAATGGCTGTGACATACGGACGGACAGACAGACAGACAGACAGACTTGACGAAACTATAAGTATTCCGTTTTTTGCCATTCGGCTACGGAACCCTAAAAAGTGCCAAATATTAAACGGGAGTTATTTTAACCTTGATGTTTTTTTCATTCATTGTAATTAATTTTCATTTTAAATTTTTAAATTTCTCAATCTTTGTAATATTTCGACTATTAAAGTGCCACTAATTATAACATGTTTATCCACTTCGATCAAATCATTAATGTATCATTTTACAGGTTTACCAATTTAGCTATTTGGGAAAAATTGAGTTTTACCGCGAGTTAAAAAAGTACAGCGCCATCTATGGCTGATAAACTAAACCAGAGTCACTAAGAGCAGTAGTATCAACTGATGATTTTGATAAATATTAAACTCATGATATCTTGTGAATAGTATGTCCGATTTGAATAATTCAAAAAGTTATTTACAGGTATTGATATAACCTTGCATATGAAGTTGTTTATTTGGATAAGGATTAATACCAAGGTACGAATAATGTAACCTATTTTGTACCGTCCTTAATCTTACACATAAAAATAGTTATAGTGGAGTATCTGTTATAGTTAGACATATAGTATTGCGGACTTTATTGTAGATAATGATGTCCTCTACAAAACTGTAGTACATTATTTTGCTCTATTGTCAATAGTTTTCGCAGCGTTCGCAATTGAATGATTTTCCTTTCACACCTTCGGTTACATAATCGAAGTTTTCATACGGATACCTTACTTTTTTGATAATGTTATATAGCCTATGTCCATCGCAGATAAATCAGGATTCTTATGGTGAAAGAAATTTCTCAAATCGGTCCAGTAGTTTCGGAGCCTATTCGATGCAAATAAACAAACAAACAAACAAATCTTTCCTCTTTATAATATTAGTATAGATTAATTTCGTTGTCATCGTAGCATACTATATACGGAGCGTGTCGGCACCGGGAAAATACGTTCTCGCTCGCTCTCGCTCTCGCTCCATATAACGATGAGACAGAACGCTGTCAATCCGTTTTGTGAGCAAGATAGAACGTATCGCATTGCTTATCGTGCCTGATACGTTCCTAGCACGAGACGTTGCAGTGGCAAAATATATTGAAGCTTATTGAAAACAAGTATCTCCGGCTTCGTACAGGTGGAAAATGACAAAATGCAGCTTTTTGATTTGACTGAGCTTATGCTGTTGGCGTAACTTTCATGTTTACATTTGTCTACTTTAAGATGGGTTATATAATTTTCTATATTGTATTGTATAAACTAACGCCGAGTGGTATTTATCTGAATGTAGCGTAAGAAATATATGCGATAATAGAACTTGAAAAAAACATTTTCAAAAAAGGGAACAACTTTTACATCACCAAAAGCTGGCAATTTAATTCTTTCGTAAAGTGTTTTGTTACGTACAAAACACTTTACGCTGCAAAAAAAGTGCTAAAATATCCAACCAGAGAAGGTGTTAATTTAGAGCTAACCTAATGCGGCGATTACTCTAAATAGTTACATAAAGCGATTAAGCCCGTATTAAATGTGATGTAACATAGATTTCGTATTGCACTTTGTCAAAAACCCTTGCCAATTAATTAAACTTCCAAAGCTGTCTCATTGTGATTACTCAAAGCTTCCCCCGTTTTTGCTTAAATACTTGGTCTTTATTATGTCAAAATAAGGTTCAAAGTTGCATAAACATTATCAGCCGCGACTGTACGTAACGGTTATCCGTTTGGATTTTGTATAAAATGGCGTCCAGCGTGTAATGGTATCAAACGTGACGTGGATAGCGGATAGGCCAAGCGTGTGATTAATTTATTATCTGCCTTTAAAAGCCAAAGTTAAAATCCGAACCAGTTCTAGCTGGATTGAACGGATTTTTCAGCTAATTAGCGGAATAGAAACCACCATTGGTGGGGATGGAAATGGCTACTTAATAAACGCTTTTCAGGTCAAAACTTGCTATCATAACTGCGGTGTATTGTGTACAAGCAGCTTTCCGCGGCTTGACCAGCGTAAATATTTTGTAAGGCACACTACCTATAAATATATCACTTTGAACTATAATATTGTAAATATTCATCAAAATCCATTCGATAGATTTTGCGTGAAAGAGGAACAAACTACTGAACATCAAGCAACATTTACAATGTTTGATAGGTAAACAGTTCGATGTTATTATTTGTAAAAACCCAATATGCATTAAAAAGTCTTAAATAAACTCTCGACCCTTGAAAGGAAAGGAAGCCATTTTAGGCAAACAATTTCTTATTGGAGTCAAATTTTTTTGTGATTGCAGGAGAGGGGGGGGGGGGGGGTTGCACCTTAAGACTCTGTTCTTCAAGAAGCTATAAATTATCTATCATAAGTTCTGTCATTATAATTACTGAACTCCTAAGCGTTAATGAGTTCCACCATCAGCTTAGCTCCACAAGATGTTGACAATCAGACGAAGCAACACGTCAACATTAAGATTGTAGTAAAAAAAGACTAATTGTGCCTTTAAAATTTGAGGGTTTCCCTCGATTACACCAAGATTCCGTCATCAGATCCCGATTAGGAAAAAATGGGACCAACTAAAAGGAAGGTGAAAAAAAAAACAGTCGACGAATGACTGAATGAGGTAACATAGATACAAAAAAAAAACATTCAGTCAAATTGATGACCTCTTCCTTTTTTGAAGTCGGGTAAAAACGCTTACTTCTTTTAATCTCTTGTATTGATCAAAACTTATGTAACAAGTAAGTGTTTTATAACTGATATCATTTTATAGAATACTTCATAAGCGCAGGTGCGTCATTTAATAATTTGTGTTTAGGAACTAAGTCAATGATTAAGTTCATAGAAGTTGATTGAGACGAAAGTCTTATCGTCTGCTTTGAAGTATATTTTACTTTCTGTTTATTTTGACACTGAACAAAAATTTAACGTGGTTTCGCAAAGACGTCAAACACAGACTGCAAAGTTTCGATAGAATCACTCCCCAGAGTACAAACGTACCCGAGCCATTCGTAAACTGTTTACTTGTTTCTTTGAAACTCTATATTTTATGACAGGCTTAGCACAAAGAATTCTGAAAAGGTGTAAAAGGACACTTGAAAAATTAGATACCTTTAGGTACAATTATTTCACCAAAATATATAGATATAGATTTTTATTTATCTAATGGATCTATCTATGGGTATTATCTAATGATAAAGTATGTCGGATAATTCACTTAGGTATTAAGGGCTAATAAATTAAATAGTAAACAATAGTACAGGTTGTATTACAAGTTTTAATTTTAAATTACTTTTAGCCCAGCTTTGTACACAAAATTTGTGCCATATAGTCTTAAACAATATGAATTGATGATGATAAAAGTAAAATAAAAAAACGAAATTACCTAACAAAACGAAGATTAAAATTTTTGAGTTATTAGATTATAGCACTAGATGAAATGCCATCAATCTATCCATGTCATGTATGTCACAAGCATTTTTTCTCTAAAACTATTGAAACGTTAGCGTCGACGGTCGTTAAAAGTGCAGGTTAGTGATGCTATAAGTATGAATAGATAGGTAGGTATCGATAAAAAAACCGGCAAAGTGCGAGTCTGACTCGCGCATTGAGGGCTCCGTGCCAACTTTAACTGAATTAAGGACTCCACTTACGTCCACTAAAATACCACAATATTTTGTTGACAGCAAATGTAACTTTGTTTTTTATAGTGTTTGTATAAAGAAAAAAGTTATGTTTGCGGTTGTTGAAAATGTGCTATATCTCAAAAACTTCTCGTTTGATCCCATCCAAACCAATTTTATTTAAAAGTATTTGTTAAGGTCAATATTACATATTTTTTTCATAATTGGCACTTGCTTAGTTTAGAATTTAGATACGCCCATTGTACCACTTTGGAAGTGTCTAGCTATGAAACGTTGGACTTTAAAAGAAATTGGTTTAGAACCGCTATATTATTTTAAAAGACCTATCCATAGAATCTCCCCCCTCACACAAACAGGTTCGACTTTATTTTTTTTCTGTTTTAGTTTTATTTATGGGAGCCTATTTTTTTTTTTTTTTGTATGAGAATCGTAAAGCGGTTAACAGAATACATCTAACTACCAAATTTTAACAGTGTGATGCTTATAGTTACTGAATAAAGTAGCTGTGACATACGGATGGACAGAAACACAGACAGACTTGACGAAACTATAAGGGTACCATTTTTTTTCCATTCGGCTATGGATCCCTAAATACACGTTACTACGTGGATTGAATACTTAGACTTTTGACGACAACCGTGGCTAAGCACGCCGGGTTTCAAGGCGTCGCCGGTCCCGGGTTTGATTTCCGGTCGGGTCAAAATTGAAATCGTAATTCTCTATATAGTCTCGGGTCTGGGTGTTGGGATACCACCGTTGATTCTGATTCCCATAACACAAGTGCTCTAGATACTTACTTTGGGATCAAAACAATGTATGTGATAGGTGTCTTATACTCGTATTAAGTAAAATATTTATATTCGATGACTTTATTAATAACGCATAAATGCATAAATATGATATGCAACATAAAAAATAAGGTTTTACCTACCTATTCGAAAACGAAACCGTTTGCTTGCGTTGATACGTTGGATAGCTTTGCTAATCTTGTGGGCTAGGAACCAGCCAGTTTTATTAGTGGCAGTAACAGAATTTAGTTACGGAGCAATTTTTCTAAACAATAATTTAGTAAAAGGTTCCTACGGCCCAAACACTGTAACGCAAAACGGCACAAACACGTAGTCGTTTGCAAGTGAGACGTACTTGCGACGCTTGGCGTCTTCAGCCAACTCCGTTGCAGCTCCAGCTTTGAGGGCTATTTCTCTGAGATGGGAGAGGGCTAAAGTAAAGATACAAATGACATCCCAAAACTTAGGCCCGATCTCATTCCCAGAGAATGAGTGTGGCCATGCCAGTATCACGGACCAACGTGGAACATTAATGGTGGCAAGAGCTGAAGAGTGCGACGAGCGAGACGCCAAGCACTTCGCTGACAACAAAGGCAGTGGACACTAAATTCTTTAACCTTCTTACCACGAGGATACGTAAAGATTTCACAGTCATATAGGGGTACCAGGCGGAGTCACACACACCCGGAAAGACTCACTATCAAAGAGAGTGCTCAGAATCATTGCAGGAAACTGCCATGAGCCTAGCGCGACTACTATCGCGAAATTTTAAGGTAAAGAATTGAAGGTTTCCCTCACAACAGGAACATCCCAATATTTTTGCTAGAGACGTTCATTTGGGATGTCTTCTTTAGGACAGAAAACTCCTCCGCCTCTCCTACCACAGAAAGCTGGCGAGGATGCTCAAAAAATTTTCCGACTAAAATGGAAGTACTTTGCAGAGAGGAGTGAAAAGTGGGGAAGGCTAAACACTAGAAATTTGGAATCTTAATTTGACCCATTTTCGGGCTTCGATTAGGATACAATTTTGCACACGCTTTGAGTTCTGATGTCAATTAGGACTAGCTAAAAAACGACATTACAAATTTAATATGGCGGCCTCTTTTAGATTGCGGACAGGCTATTTGAAAAGCACCCCCATGATTTTGCTGTCTGGAATACAAAAATAATAGTCACGTTACTTAAATCTAACATGGCGGACATTCAAGATGGCAGATTGGCTATTTAATATGCACCCCCATGATAAAGGTATTAAATGAAAGGGTTTGTTGAATGGGAAAAATGAAAAAGCGTGTTTTTTAGTTTTTTTAACTGTTATAAATTTAATTAGTATCATCTCTCACTGGTGTCAAGCGACAGGATATACACTCTCTCGCATCGATACTTTCTAACGTTACATCACTTTCGCAATCCCGGTCGAGGCGTGGAGCAATATTTTTGTAGTTACAACACGTGAGCTAGCGAAATTTGCTAACGGGAAGCGCAGTCTAAACTCTAAAGGCGTCTATAATCAGAGCTAGCTCAAAATTTAATCTTCGTCAACCCTATCTTGTTTATAGAACGTTTCGAGAAACTTGTCGCAAAGTTGTAAGATTAAAGATTTAAGTTAGGTGTTTTAGTTTATAGGCAAGATTGATGAAAAGCCAATGTCTACCTCAAAGTTATAATTAGTTTTGATTTGTGTCAGTTTACTAAATTTTCTTGTAAAATTCTTTTGTAAAAAGAAGGGAATGATTCCTTGGAACATTTTTATAGCACATGTTTTAAACCTATCTCGTTTCTAATAATACAGTTTCTTCTTTTCTATTGTTTTTGACACTTTATATTTTGTTACTTTAAGTTTTACGTCAAAAGTTAAAACTTGTATTTCGGGAAAATATCCTTTTATTTTGCTAAATCCCCCCGATCCTTCTCAACGCGAACAGCACATAAGTGATTTTTTTTGATCATTATACTAATAATTCTATTTAGATTATTCTGTATGTATGTATGTTTAAAGGATATTATGATGATTGTTCTCTTAAAAGTTCTGTTCATCTTGCTGTCACAGCAAGTCGCAAATGTGCAATGTACACTTGAGTAAAGCTTAAGATACTACTGCCCCTATAGGGTGAGCTCTGACACAGTAATGTTATTTGTCCTGCCTTTGACTTTGAGATTTAATTGACCATGTAGTATGCCCTGCTACGCGTCTATTCACTCGCACACAGGTTTAGCGCAAGAAAGAGATCGCTTATTCGTGTCCGTGCGCGCGTGCCGTTACAACGCAAACACAGTATAAAATCGTTAAGTTTTTATTTCGTGCTAAACGAAACTTACCTTATAGCGATACGTATCTATACTAATATTATAAAGCTGAAGAGTTTGTTTGTTTGTTTGTTTAAACGCGCTTATCTCAGAAACTACTGGCCCGATTTGAAAAAATATTTTTACGTTGAATAGTCCATTTATCGAGGAAGGCTTTAGGCTATATGACATAAAGATACGACTCATAAGACCACAGCAGCAATAAAAAATGTTGCGAAAACGGGAGAAAGATATTCCTTTTTAAGAGCTTCCGCTGCGTACGCTGCGAAAACCGCTTAAGTTACACAAAAAACATATATGACAGGATTGTTCAGCATTAGGAGTTCTATAATAAAGTCCGCGACAGTATATGTCTATCTTTTATGGTTGACTTACTACAACCTATTTTATGTTAATAAATTTGTAAAAAAATAATGCATTATTTTTAGAGGTGTATTATACACACAGGTATTTATTCTTATCAAAATAAATACATTCATTATCACTAGCATTTCATTTAGAACAAAGTTGCCCTTATAATGATATAATAATTAAGAAATTTATTGAATTTAAATGATTAAATTCAATAAATTTCTTAGGAGCTAACACAGTTTTAACATAACTCCGCACCAAAATAATGTTCGCAGCTAAAGTACGACGTGCGCTTGCGCTAATAATATTATAAAGCTGAAGAGTTTGTTTGTTTGAACGCGCTTCTCTCACGAACTGCTGGACCGATTTGAAAAAATATTTCTGTTTCGGATAGCTTATTTATCGAGAAAGGCTTTGGGGTATAAAACATCACGCTGCGACGGGAGGGGAGGGGGCAAACTCAAAACGCGCGGACGAAGTCGCGGGGGACCGCTAGTTAATTCATAAAGTGAATGTGAAGTAAAACGCACTACCCAGCGTGGCTGCACCATGCATGCTTTACGCTTCGCGGCCGAGCTAGCACGCGATGCTAGCCAGTCCGCATTTTCCGCTCCGAATCAATACGCGATATTGATCTGTAGCAAATACTGGCCGAGCTGACACGCGATGTCAGCCAGTCCTAATTATCTAGATCATTTTTATCTCAGCTGAGACTTTTGGTATGCGTTGCTTCCAATATCCTACCCTCATTTTCATTGCGACTAAAGGAGAACAAGTTAAGTGAAATTACAGCCAATTTGGCTTTAATGCTAATAATGAATTACAGCCAGAGACATTAATGCATAATTCCACATACTAAGCAGCGCTGACGATGCGCCATCATGGCCCTTTAAGTATGAAGCAGCGGCCCTTGCCCGCACTCATCCGGCCCAACAGGCGCCTGCCTGGGTATGTTCTATCTGTGCGAACGCGACGGCCCATGATGCGCCGTGAATTACGTCGTAACGGTGATCTACCGTCACAATGTCAGCGTTTCATAATGTAAGCCATCACACTTACAAACAAAAATAGCAATAAAATAATACCAAGTACCTTTTTCGTAAGTACCAAAAAATAATAGTGGCAGATTTATTTCAAATCGAATAAATTTATATTTATTTTGTCCATTTTTGCTCGGAAAACAAAAATCGAGCGATTTGAAAATACTTTTACTGCCTAGACCTTAATCATAAATACACGTATTCTGCAACCTGCAGTACACGCTCCAATTTTATTCCCAAAGCTCTAAAAACGGTAGCATGGCATCCGTCCATAGCTCACGTAGTTATGGGTGGTTTTGGTCCTATATCCGCCATTGATTACAACTCTTTTGTACTTATTTCTTGCCAATGACTATAAAATTGTCTTATTAGACAATGCTATAGTAAACACAACATTGCTTAATAATACTACTTAAAATATCGAATTTAATAGATTGTGTAAAAAGATAACAATTTACTATTTTAGAAAGCAATTTTCTACATACATTTCTGCTTTCTGCCTATACCTATAACCATTTAGCTTGTGGTTGGCTCTTTGATTATAAATAGCAAGCAAGCAAGCTGTAATCTTGCCCAGTACGTACCAAAATATGGTTGGGTCCATATAAAAACCGGTCCGTTTAAAAACCCCCTTTTTGCTTTCAATTTTAACAGCTATGATAAAAATTAGAATGAGCTTTGCTCAATACCTGGCATATGTATGATTGTGAATGGTAAAAAAATTGACGTATTTAGTTTTGAAATCCAACTAAGATTTAGTCAATTTCTTAGTAAATAAATCGGTAAAGCTTAGATTTTATTTACCGACGCAATAACAATTAACTGGAAAGCGTGATTGTTTTGAAATGTATCTTATCAAATTCCGTAGTCAACATAGTACTACCGTCATATTAGATTTATTAAAGAGGGCGGTATTCCATTGTTTTAGAGTTTATTACATTTTTAGAAAAATATGCTGTGACAGTGATACGCTATTTTATGAATGCATTCATATAATCGATGCAAAGTTCGGTACTTAATCTCGAGTCGAGAAAACTGTGTCCTTTATCATTGGAAAAGTCAGCCACCACCCAGTAAAAATTGTGACAAACTTTGGTCACCTTTAATTGACTTTTGTTTCTATGAGCTTGTTTTTAACATATGCTTCCACAAGCACCACCGAAGAATAATTCAAATAAAACGTCATATTGTATGAAGTATCCGGCAGGTAGCACTAACCAGAATTAATCAACACATTGTTAAATATACCGTAAGAATTGGCAGCCACAAAATTGAAACAAGTCCATTTTGCGAAAATAATGCCTTTTTTGTTTTTTATGGATATGCATAAACAGAGCATATGAATTGGTAGAAATTCATTTTTTCAAGTTTAATATTATTATATTTCATATACTTCGGTTATTTATATTTGCCATTTGCCACATGCCACACGTTAAACGTAGGGGCGTTTAAGGTGAAATAAATACAAGACATGTTCAATATTACACAAATACCATTATCGATATTTTTTAACACAAGATAATTATTATATATTTAAAATAAAACTGGCGTATCCTAAATGCAATGCAGCATTAGACCCAAACTACACTACAATTATCTAATTCGAGTTATTGGAAATATGAACCATGTTTATTTTCCTACTATTTTTTCTGTGATTTCAGAATAAACTACATCAAGTAAATATTTTTATGAACCATGTATAAGAATGTTTTTAAATATGTATGAAACCAGTCCCCTTGGGTACTCGATATGACAAAGGTACTTGTATACGATATCTGTTCATTTTTAGATTTCTTGTCCAAATAGGTACCCTAATTCTGAATCACAATCAGATTTTTTTGACACTACTCATAATATTGACCAAGTCAATATTTGTCAAACTTAAATATTTATATTATATATAGTTAAATAAATAAAAAACTCATAGTAAGTAACTCGAAAGATAGGATTGATATTTATTGTAATCCTTAAAGGTCCAAAAATCCAGACATTTATCCAGGCAATAAAATTGTGAGTAAATTTACAACGAGAAATCGGACCATGTGCCGAATATCGAATACTCGGCGAACATTCCTGGTCGATTAGTCGAACATAAGATAAACGTATTTGGCCGGGGCCGGGTAGTACCAAAACTTCTGTCGGAGAAATCGTTTGCGGTCGTTTGCGCTTATAAAGTCACAAAGCACTCAGGAGCCGATTTTTAATCTTCTTCAGAAACATAACTTAAATACTTATAAAATTTTAAATTATATGTAAATATTTTTTAAAAAAAAATACCTACTTACTTGCCTTTAAATTTCTGATAACGATAATAATTCAAAGCCATTGAATTATCGTATCCTTTGTGTAACTCAGCATTTAACCATAATATATCATTGATAGTCACCTATGAATATTTTTACGATCTTATGAGAATTACATTCCTTAAAATGAATTTAATAATCAAGGCTTTTATAGCAATCGTCTAACACTTTTTACAACCAAATGTTTTCTCAGGTATTCAAAATTTAAATGTATAAAATATTATGAATATGTTTGGTATTTTGACGAATATCTTTAAAACAGTCGCATTAATACCTAAATATCGCATACTTAAAAGCAATAGAATATCATGTATGTATTTCAAATCTATAATTATAATATATTTTAAAAACTGCAAGACAAAGAAAACGATTTGTCAAACTTACCTTCAAACCCGTTACCTTACCGAAGATAATACGCTAACTAAAAAGTGTTTTCTGTATGTAGCTTTCCTCGTAATAAAATTATCATTTGTTTTACGTGCCAAATTCAGTGTGTAAAACTATAATATTCGCAAACCATCTCAGTTCAATAATACGTATTCCGTGCCGTTTTTATAACACGCCACAATAATAAAATAAAAAAAAACTATTTCAGTTTCAGATTACTAAAATAAATAAATTATATATTTTTAGTTAATCATTAATAAAATTAAAAAAAACTAACAAATATCTTCTTTCTTCCTAGTAAAAATATTTGTTTATAGTAGAAAGTTATAACTTATCATAGTTATCATACATCCATTCTTTTTTAGTAAAAGTGATACAATGTCTAAAAAAAAAAAATATTTATTTAATATGTTCGTTCTTATGATGAAACACTACTAACATCAGAGATGTCAACTTATCCTATTGTAACAAGATTGATTTTACTCCAAACATCTACATGGCCAATTAAATCTCAGAGTCGAAGGCAGGACAATTGGATGATCAAACGAACTTACCTTAAGTGAAGGTCGATCCAAATTGTCCTGACTTCGACGAAGAGATTTAAGGTCCCACCCTTCCCAATTCCCGTGTACGTTTTTTATGCAAAAATAATCGTCACCCTTACAATAAGTATAATCAATGTTGTACATCTCATACATCGGTCTCCTTGCTCTGAAATGAATGAGCGACAGGCGGCTGGCAGTGCTGTGAGGCGTGGGAGGGAGTGAGGTTTTTTACTTTCTCTTTCTTGCGCTAAACCTGTGTGCGAGTGAATAGACGCGTAGCAGGGCATACTTCATGGTCAATTAAATCTCTTCATCGAAGTCAGGACAGTTTGGATCGAACTTCACTTAAGGTAAGTTCGTTTGATCATCCAATTATACAGTATTGTAACTCGGCCGACTCTTTGAAATAAATACCTACAGCCGCTCCGTCCTAAAGGTGCGTTAAGTGGCATTGTAATTACACTTGCCTTCTTTTTGTTTCCGTTTAGTTTTGTGATTGTTATACTTTTTTATATAAACAAATGAAGTATTTTGTGGATAGAATAATATTCAACAAAATTGCGTATTGTTTTTCGATTAGCAGATTTAATAAAAAATCATTTTTAAGTTTAAATAACAAATCGGCCTTAAAAAGTTACTACCGAAAAATATTTGCGCCTCAACTGACGTACGGAATGCTTTATTATTAAATTTTAAAGTTTAAAACATCCGCATTCTTATATAAAGCTTCATTAAAAATTCATACAACCAAAAACAGCACAATACTATTCATCATTTTAAAATATACTTGAACTTATTTTTGAGAAAGACATCGCGACGCTCTAAATATCTCTATTTATCATTGTGCTTATTAATTTGTCTTCTGCGTAAACAAAAGATTGTTGGCGAACGACGACGTAAGGGATCACTCTGAAAAACTCGAAGAAGCCGGATTAGCTCCGTATGGATGCGCTCCGTTTTGAAACCGTATTTTGAAAATTGAATCGCCCCCAAAAACATACTTAAAGAGGAGTCAAACTACGCTAATAGGAGAAACAAACTCATTTCAAGACAAGGCCGGACGGATGTGCGTGTAGACTGCTGTTGTCCGTTAAGGTTGACATCATGCACTGTCTTCAAATGAGTTTGTTAGCGTTATTTTAGGCGTTTCAGTGTTTGTTTTAAAGGCGGTTTAATTTTCATGGAAATTTAGTTTATCCTCGTTTTAAGTTATTTTTTAAGTTACAATATACATGATTGTACTAAAATAGTTTTAAAACCTTTTCTTTAATGTAAAAAAACACTTTAGTGAAAACCGCATCAAAATCGAACGCGAGATATTCGCGGACAAACATACATACATAGAAACAGATAGAACAGAACTGAGATCCTTTTTTTGAAGTCGGTTAAAAATGGTTTAGAATGTTTTTAACACTCACAGTGTCATAATCGGTTCAAAATACAAAGTGTAATGATTTTTATTGACAAATGGCTTAATATTTGAGTGCCTATAGAGTTGTTGATGTTACGTGTGATGTTGTGCACAATAGCATACGTGTGGACTATTAATTGTCTCATTCACACAAAGTGTGCCAACATGCGGATGATTAAGATGCTTTGTCAGCATGTTGAAGCAGAGGTGACGCTTAACTGCTATTCAATGCGACAAATAGTTCTGTAATGCCCCACGGATAAATTATTTAGACAAACAAGACCTCACAAATCAATTTACATTTATAAGCACCTAAGTTTTCTTAAAAAACTGCAAGGTTTACCTCAAACAGCAGACCATGTCAAAATTAGAAGTTTTTAATCAAGTATCTACTTAATTTCCGTGGTAAAGTGGCTAAGCACGCTAGTTTGAAGGCGTCACCGCTCCGAGGTTGATTCCCGGTCGGGTCAATATAGAAATCAAAAATGTTCTATAGGTATATTGTCTCGGGTCTGGGTGTTGTGGTACCACCATTGTGTCTGATGTCGATAACACAAGTGATATAGCTACTTACTGTAGGATCAGAACAATGTAAGTGATTGGTGTCCAACAAAAATTAAAATCAAATTCTAGGCCTCAAAACGCGGGCACGAGATACCGCATATTGAATGTTCACAATCGTGCAAATTCGTGGTTAATCGGTGCAATTGATCATAAATGATAGCCGAATAATCACGGCGATCAACAGTTAAATTGGTGACGTAACCGAACCGCAAACGGGAAATGCCATACGTTGTGAGGCTGGTCTGTCACCTAAGAGCTAAGCTATAGAAGCAAATAGAAGGCAGGTATTCACTATCCACCATAAAGTCCTGTGGGGGAGACCTATGTTCAGCAGTGGACGTCCTTTGGCTGATAATTCTCTATAAAGTAAACAATAGCTTCGTGAAACGGATCCTCAGTAATTATAACCGATTCATCCAATCCCACAACCCATAGATTATCCGCTGAACCGTTGATTGAAAATCGTTTCAAATCTATCATTCTTCTGGAAATTGGAATGGAAAGTAGCAAATTGGTTTGCAGTGACATATCAACGAGCGATCATTGCTCCTATCCCTGTAACACGTTACATTTTCTGTGCCAACTCCTTTATTACAATGTAAATGAAAGCTTTTTGATCTGCATTTACACAACGCAGACAAATTATAAGTTTTTTTTTGTAATAAAACCAATACAAAAAATAATATACAAATAGTTACTAGGTGAAACAAAAACTAATTTGCTTTTAAAGTACTTACGTTTCTTACCAAAATATGCGAGTTTAAGTGCCACACAAATTTTTGTAGCTACATTGTTAAGCGACCTTACTGAATAAGTCGACTTTTGAAAAAGAACACGAGTACTACTCTAATTCATCGAAATCTTTCTCTATTTCCATTTTGTTCAGTAAAAAATAATGTTATTCTTGACTATGACATACAATACAAACAGAGGGTATAAAGTTTTCAATACTCCAAAATTGCCTTGCGGCGAACGGAGGCGACGGCTATGTTTGCATAAATATGAAATTTTCAACTGATCTCCTATTCGATTTCTATTCGAATATTTTGAGCGTATTTTGCGCTTTGATTTTCGGAGTTCCGTGTTTGGACGGTAATGGTGAGTACTTAGGAATTTCCTTTGATGTTTTATTCGTATAAACATTAAGACTACAAACATTAAGACAGAACATTAATAAGGTGATTGTCGTTGATGGAAAATGTGATTGAACAGAAGGAAATTTTGTTTTTTTTCTTTATTTTGTTAGTTAAATGTACTTTTTAATGACGCCTGTATTGAAACAATTATATTTTTGGCTTAGAATGTTTTTAACACTCACAGTGTCATAATTTATATTCATAAAGATGAAATACGAAACCAAAAATTTGCGCACGGGCGGGACATGAACCAGCAACCTCTTGGCTGACCGGGCCAAACGCTCTACCAATTGAGTTACCGTGCTGTCAGTCCGACCTTGCAAAATTTGTGGTCTCTTATGATTACGTCATTGCGTGACGCTTAGCGCCATCTAGCCGTCTGTTTATGAAATAGTGGACCCAAGCAGTTATTCTTTACAGAATAAATTCAACTTGGAAATTGATGACGCCTCGCTATCCAATGGCTTAGAATGTTTTTAACACTCACAGTGTCATATTTTATATTCATAAAGATGAAATAAGAAACCAAAAATTCCCGTACGTGTGCAAATTCTTGGTTTCTTTAATTATATTTTTGTTTTTATAGTGTTTTGTCACTATACAAACTTAATAATATAAAATGCCCTTGAAAAAAGCAACTGTGTCAGACGAGGAATCGAACCCCGTGTTTTACGCTTTCGTTTAGCATTCTCGTCGTAGCATATTCGTCTGACACAGTTGCTTTTTTCACGTGAATTTAATATTATCAAGCCTGTATTAGAGTACTGTTAGATTGAAATTTCGCATTTAATTTTTATTGATTGTACAATAACGTAGACCGCGAAATTAAGACCTCGCCTGCAGGGCACGGGGGTGCCAGGGGAGGCGAGGCGGGGTCAGTGGGGCTAATGAGAGTGACCCCTACAAGACCCGCTATTGTTTCCCCCCGCGCCTCGCAGGTGAAGTCTCAATCGGTTGACCCTTAGTCTAAAGAGAAAAAAAACGCATTTAAAGCTCCTTTATTGAGGCAGGAAACCAAAAATAAAATACCTACCTCCAGTTTCCAATTTTCCATAGCATCCGCTTTTATTTTTCTATGACACAAAACGTGACCAATCTGCCACTTAAAAATACCCACCCTATTGTCTCGCTTCCATTTTAATGTTTTATTTCTCGAATTAAACGGTTCTGACTGCCGTTGCGGAACGGATTTTATTCGTTTTTTTTTGCTAGATTGGCTGTGTTGTAAGCTGATGGTAAATGCACTCAATATTTTGGCACAGAACACAAATTGAGTTTTAATTCCATTGCTCTGTTCCATTGTATTAGTTTGGTTGATGCAAAAATATTGCTAGTGCATCTGTGTGAGGCGTTGCTGTTCCCTAACGTGCTTCCGAATGGTTCACGTCTGGTTGGTGCTATTCCCATTACGGGTTGATAAATATGCTTTACCGCATTAAGTAAGCGCTTACTAGCATTCGGCAGCGGTGACGACAAATCATAACACAGTAGAAGCGGAGGTTTGGCTAACTTACCTCAATTGGGCTTTCACACGTACTTTTTTATTCAGGCTCACATAACAAGTAACAGTCATATAATTTACAGAAATATAAAATATCTTTATTATAGAACTAGACTATAAGACTCAATATGTGGGCACAATATGTTCCAAATTTAATGAAGTGAAAGAGGGTGAAACTAAGTGTGTTAGTATTTATTGATTATGACAAACAATACCATCTGTTATTAGTTTGGTTTGTACAAAAAATAATTTATATAATGACAAACACAAATATAAGTGAAAATAGTTCAATAATGACATTGAAATCAAATTAAACCGCTAAATGTTAGGTAAATACGCCTGCGAATATATCCTTGTGTCGTCTAAATAGTTCAGTAAGAATTTTTAACCACGAATCCTAGAGCCATTAAGCAAAATCGATACTTGCTTGCTTAAAACCCAACTGTAATGCATTTATCTACCGAGTACCCGATAAACCGTCGATATTTATTAAGTACAATTTACTGATGAAGGCTTTAAAGTGATCAGTGTGTAATATTAATGTTGTTAGTTAATTTAATTTGGTAATTCTTAGCTTATAATTCTTAGATTATAATGGAGTGTTTTGAAATTCAATCACCTTATGAAGAAGCACTTAACAATTTTGATGAAATAAAATTTAATATGTTAAGTAATAATATTATCTAATCAATGAGAGCTTCAATGTGGATTTAAAGACAAATGACACAGTAAGTAAAATGGTTTTCAAGTCGCTTGTCAACGATTATAAACTAATTGTAAAGTCACATACATTTATTGTTTAGTTACATTTTGTGATTTCTTCAAATAAATCTATTATTATGTTATTATTTAATTTAACAAGAGGTTTTCCCGCCTTTCATAGTTCCCTAGCCGATTTCGACTACGGTGGCCAGTTACAAACGACTGACCGACTGCGCGGGACATATTATAGTGCACAAGTGTGTGCGCAAACACAGGACAGCAATCTGACACAACCGGAGTAAGATCAGATCTCAGTGTCTGTAAGAATTAAATGGCTCACAAAAGACATTAAAAAGTCTTGTAAAATCAAGTGATTGTTATATCTTAAGTACAGACAAGACACTTCAAAGAATAAATATCCTTTATAAATAAATATCCTTTGGACATTCCCACGCATCGCCATCTAGCCCCAAAGTAAGCTACTCAAAGCTTGTGTTATGGGTGCCAGACAACGGATATAATACTTAAATACTTTTTTTTTTTTGTAAATACATACATGATATACATAGAAAACACCCAGACCAATACAAACAGACATGTTCATGCACACAAATGTTTGTATTGTGCGGGGATCGAACCCGCACCCGCTGCGTAGTAGGCGATTTCTCGACCACTACACCAGACGGGTCGTCAAGAAGCCAATCAAAAAAGCATTTTTCAAAAATTATAGTGGAATTAAAAAAAATATGAACGCAGCTCAGAAGGCTACCAGCTATAATTATATATGTTCCGATGAAAACAAATGTAGAACCACTTAGAATACGTTCTCATCTTTCATCTCAGACACTAGTTTAAGAACTGACAATGCTAAAATCAATTTTAATGACCAAATTTATTCTAATCCACATGACCTTGCTCAGTTTTTTTACTTTATGAATTTGACGGAAGCAACCACTTTTGACAGTAAAATTACAACACAGATATGACAAACTTAATATGCACATAATATTTCTAAGACCCGTTAATGATTTGGCAATATACAAGATTATAATTGCACTCTTAAACAGTAATACTTGTGGCCTTGATAATATCGCCACGAAAATCCTAAAAATGTTTGCTCCATATGTAAGTCATGTACTAGCGCATATTATAAATCTTTCTTTCCGGATAAGCTTAAATTGTCCATAGTTAAACCCATAGAGAAAATAGGAGATAAGCATGACCCAAATAATTACAGACCCGTCATAACATTAGTGCCAATACTATCTTAAATTTTCGAGAAAGCCTTTCTCACTCAAGTTATTGACTTTCTGACAAAACACGATGTCCTGCATCCTAGGCAATATGGTTTCCGAAAAGGCATTTCGACAAGCCTTGCTTGTTTTGAGTTTGTAAGGATCATAACAGATAGCTTAAATAACACAACTCCTGTCTTATCAATTTTTTGGACATGAGCAAAGTGTTTGATTTCGTCAATCACTCCCTGCTTAAAAATAAATTAGGTTTTTATGGAATGAGTGGCAAGAGGCATTGGATTGGGTGGACAGTTTAAAAAAAATAGAAGTCAATGCACCGAAGTCTCAAAAAATTTTTGAGTCTCATCACATTCCCGTGAAACAAACATTTCAATCTAAACTTAAAGTAAACAGTAGTGGAGTTCCTCCAAAGTAGCGTGGACCTCTCCTTTTCTTAATCTATTCAGATTCTTGACTAAAAACTTTAGGAAGGTTGTTACACAGAATTATTTGCAGATGACACTTCCATAATTGTTAAGTGTAAATCAAAATACTCATTTGAGACCGACGCCAACATGGCGCTCACAATGGTGCAATTAAGTGGCTGAATGACAATGACTTAAAAATAAATATAAACAATACACAAATAATCCAATTTACATCATATAATGTACCTCTCCAAATAACTCATTACAATAAAATAATTGATATTGTTAATAGTCTTAAATTTCTCGGCTATACTGTAGATAAACATCTTAACTGGAATAAACATGTAGACCAAGTTTCTCTCGAATAAATATATTTGTCCTTGCCCTGAGAAAGCTCAGACAAACGATTTCTGTGGAAGCTGCCTTAGCGGCGTATCATGGCTATGTCTCGTCAGTTGTTAGTTACAGGATGATACTTTGGGGGAACTCTGTTGATTTAAACAAGGTATTTAAATCCAAAAAATGCATACGCGCCATTGGCAATGCAAGGTTTAATGCTAGCTGTAAGCCAGTTTAAAAAAAAAACTGATACTTCCTTTGCTATCTATGTACATAAGGGACATGACATGTATGTGTTTGTGTTCTCCCATCCAGAATATTGGAAAAAAAAACGATCAGACGTTAATCCGTGACCGACTCGTGTGAGAGTCATGAACCGCTTATACCATCCATCTTGCCACAAACAAATTTATGAGAAAAATGTATGTAATATGGGCATTGTGTTGCACAATAGACTTCCAGATGATATTAAATTGATTGACAGCCAAAAATTGTATAAAAGCAAATTGACTAACTGGCTATTACAAAATTGTTTCTACAGTATTAATGAATTTCTTGACTATTTTTTTTTGAAATAATATAATAAGGACATGTTAAACCATGCTTTGATTGTTCCTAAATAATATTTGCATGCTATTATTTTTGGCTGAATGCACTGAACGTATTTTATTTTTACCACCTTAACATATACTGTGTTAAACAATGATTCTGATTCGCGTCTTTAGCCATGCGTTAAAACAGCATTCTACCTCTATCTTCTCTTTTCCATTATTGAATGTAGAGTGATTTTATACTGGGTGGATTATTTAAGATAAGGAGATTATCTTATATTCAAAAGAAAGTCATGTTAGTTACACTATTCATAACTCAAGAACAGCTAAAAACTGGCTGAAATTAGTAGGAACTAGCTTAGAACCAGAATAAGGATATAAGATACTTTTTATTTTGTTAGACGGGGCCAGGGCTGGGTGGGATGGGGCCGTGGCGGGACGAGGTTGGGGGCGATCAAAGTTAAGTTAAGTAAAATGTTAAATATTTAAAAAAGACTGAGGTTTTTTCACAGTATAAAAACGGATTGTTGACAATTTAGAGCTGAGGTAGTACCGAACACAGTCCTGTGTAGTCAACGGGAATTGTCGAGACGGAACAAACTAGATTCCAAATACACAGTAAACACAACCTCATGTTATTTTGAAAAAAAACGAATGCGACGTAAGTCTACCGCCTAATTTGCATGCGGAATGTGACGTTTAAATAAGACATTGGCATATGCTATGTCTCGCTCTAACATGTGATAGGTTGCATCTTTGTGTGTATCGTTCGACCGCAAATAAAAAAAAACATTTATTCACAAAAAACGTGACGTGATGATATGATTGTCAATCGTGTTAATCTTAAGAAAGTCGGTTTTCTTAAGATAAGGGATCTCTACCAACAAAACTAGGATTTAACCTATGTCTTAGATGACACTGATTCCTGCAAGGAGTCAAAAGTAATTAAGAAAGAAAAAGGCTTGAGGTGAATTAACAATTGAAAGTAACAGACAAATAATAATAATAGACTTAAATAAATATAAGTCTATTATAAGTCTGAATATATAATATATACTAAGTCAGAATTAATAAGTCAGAATTCTTCCGCATGCGAATGCGTTGTTGTACTAATGGCATAAGATAATTTATTTAATTTTTACTTATACACAAAACAGTTTACAGTTTAAAGTTAGTGATGGGGATATAAAAGGAGCAGCTCGCTTACTTTTTTCCGCTGATTCTTTGGCACCAGATACACCAGAAACTCTCGCATCCCTGCATGACAAACATCCCCATCCGTCTAATAATATTACATTTCCCCTACCTACTGGTAATACCGATACTCATTTACAGTGTTCTTCGGAGGAGGTCCTCCGGGCGGTCAACAGCTTTAGGAGCGGTACTGCTGCTGGGCTGGATGGTCTCACCGCTCAGCATTTGAAAGACCTTTTGAATACGGGCTGTGAGACCAGCACCAATCTTCTCGAGGCTTTGACCAATTTAACAAACCTAATGCTGTCTGGTAAGGTAAATCAATCTATTGTACCCATAATTTATGGAGCCAACCTCTGTGCTTTAAAAAAAAAGATGGAGGCATACGTCCGATTGCTGTAGGCACCACCTATCAGTGCCTTGCTGCCAAAATTGGTTGTCGGGCAATGTCTGGTACTTTAGTTGATTTTTTTCAACCTATTCAGCTGGGTTTTGGAGTCTCTGGTGGTTGTGAGGCAGCCATTCATTCTGTCCGCTCCTTTCTAAATTCACAGTTTTCGATTAATAATATACTTCTTAAAGTTGATGTGAAAGATGCCTTTAATTCGGTAGACAGGAGTGTTCTGCTTTCTGAGATTCAGAGAAAGATGCCTTCTTTGTACAGTTTTTTGTGGCAGTGCTATAGTGCTCCCACCAAATTAATGTACAGGGAACATCTACTCTCTTCTGCCGTTGGTTGTCAGCAAGGCGATCCACTAGGTCCCGCTATGTTGAGTTTAGCAATTCACCCCATTATATCTAAACTTAAATCGGCTTTTAATGTTTGGTACTTAGATGACGGAACCCTCGGTGGTAATCATTCAACAGTTTTGAATGATTTCGTATCATTAGTTAGAGATTTCAAAAATTGTGGTTTAGAACTTAATTTTTCAAAGTGCGAACTTTTCGTACCACCTGATTGTGACCTACGTGACGAAATAATTAATAGTTTTAGACAGTTGGCACCCAGCATCAAAATTATAGACAAATCTTCCCTTCACCTACTAGGTTCCCCAATCTTTGAGGAATCTTTTCCAGATTTTGTTGCGGAAAAAGTAGCCAAATTTAATTATTTTTCGGACCGTCTCCTCAAAATTAATAGTCACTATGCATACACGATAATCCGTTTCTGTCTCTTTGTACCAAATTTCATGTACATCCTTCGTTCATCTCAACTTTGGAATCATCCCGACCTGACCTCAAAATTAGACGATGCTATCCAAAAAACAATTTCATCGACTTTCAACTTAAAGGTAAAGGACCAAGTCTGGACTCAGGCATCCTTGCCTATTCGGCATGGGGGCTTGGGTATAAGGTCGATATCCGCGGTCAGTCTTCCAGCTTTTTTATCATCATGTCATAAAAATTTTGGCCTTATTTGCAAAATTCTAACTAATTCTCATCAGTTCAATTCACATACCTTTTTTAGCCGAAGCTGTTGACGCTTGGAGAACTATAGCTCCCGAAGACATTCCAGATAACCACTCTATTCAGCGGCTATGGGACGAGCCTCTCTGCAGAGAAGTACGTAAAAATCGTTTAAGAAACCGCTACGAACTCTGCAGACCGTGCTCGTCTTTTAGCCGTTGGGGAGTGGGAATCAAATCTGTGGTTAACGACAATTCCCTCACCTGTCCTCGGCACTCTATTTGATAGGTGCTTTCAACACGTTGGCTCATCGCTGTACCTGCGGAAAGGTGGTCGACCAACTCGCTCACCATGGCCTCTCGTGTAGCAGAAGCGCCGGCAGGATCCCCCGACATGCCAGTTTGAACGATGTCATCCGTCGGGCGCTTGCTAGCGCACGTATTCCAGCCGTTTTGGAACCTAACGGCCTCGTGCGTAGCGATGGTAAGCGGCCCGACGGCATGACTCTAGTTCCTTGGATGATGGGCAGGCCCTTAGTGTGGGACGCTACTTGCGTCGACACTTTGGCACCCTCTCATCTTCCTTTAACTGGTAATAGGGCTGGATCAGCAGCTGCTTCTGCTGAAGTCCTTAAAAGGCGCAAATATGAATGTCTAAGTGAGACTTACATGTTTGAGCCGTTTGGGGTCGAAACTCTGGGGCCGTGGGGACCAAGTGCCCATAAATTGTATCGTGAGATTTCAAAACGCCTAGTTTTGAATTCTCACGATGCAAAGGCTGGCCTCTACCTTGGCCAGCGTATAAGCTTGGCTATTCAAAGAGGCAATGTGACCAGCCTCATGGGCACCTTTCCACGGGACGGTGACCTGGGTAAAATTTTTTATTTGTAGTTTGCTAATAACTTATAAATGAAAAATGTGACTCAGGCTCGTTTTAAGATTTTAGTTTAAAGTTTCTCGTTTACAGTTGAGGTGAAACAAATTTTATAAGTACATAAAATTATTATCATACTGACCTGTTAGCCATGACTAATTTAAACTAAACTAATCTGTTAAACATGTGTTTAAGGAATGTTCTTAAGAATAATTTACATTGTTTCGCAAATTCAACTCTTACTTACTATATTTTATTAGACACGAATCTGTGAGGATGCAAGCTTCTTACTTTTCAAACTGCTAATAACTATAATATTAATTTTACAAATTTGTTAAAAAATAAGATATTATAGCTCACAAATAAACTCACAAATAAACGTTGTTTCCTCTACCCAATGGTTGTCTGGAAGAGATCGCTTCCAGCGATAAGGCCGCCAATATTATACAAATGATTTGTCTGTAATTTTATTCTCTCTTGTGTCCTTACTTGTGCAATAAAAAATGTTTATTATTATTATTATTATTATTATAGCTTTTATACATAAGAATAGCACATAGGCTTATATCATATTTAGGATAACATATTTATACATGGTGCTGTTTTGGTCAGCGACAAACGTTCAGGGGTGGCTGTACAAACGATACTGATGCCAAAAAATTGATTGTAATGGTATAAACTAATAAAATCAATTTATTAATGCAATACAGCGATCGAGTGAAAACTACCAACAACTGGTAGCCTCTTCATAGATTACTAGCTACGGCGTAGTATTTCAAAGATACGCGCGAGCAAGCTATGCGCTAGGGTGCGAGTTTCCCCATTCGTCATGTCAGTTCTTAGAATGTTATGAAGAGGTTTTCTTTTGTAAAACTTGCATATAATTAAATGATTTTTTTGGCAGAAACATAACTCATATACTCATCCCTAAGTTGGATGTCACTGATCAAATCAACACCCTGTATAAATTGTTGCGTTTACTTGATAAAATTTATATCGACTGTGGAAACAAACAAGTATAACAATTACACGAAATACAAACTCCAGTGCTAAATGATTCAAGTTGCGCATTCATCAGGGAACAAAGGTCCCGCGAATACTGTTGTTGTGTTGTAAGCGATGTTAAGCAGTTTTTCCTGACATATATGCCACTTTGCAAGACGACTTTCTAGCGCTAATGAAACAAACTAGGCCCTACAGCGTACTAATACATTTCGTGGCCTCATCAGTGGGTACTGACATTTGACGCTTTATAGGATCACGTGATATGACTTCCGTTTTTTTTTTTGAAGAAAACAGTCAGAAATAGTCATGTAGTTTGCTTTTTATCACATAAAAATGACATCCTTTTCTAGTTCAGCAGTAGTCCTCTTTTGGCTGATAATTATGATAAATACCATAATTGAAATGTAGCAAATCTACTTTGCTATTTTTCATTGTGACTCCGGCGCTGAATAAAATCGACAAACAATCAGTTACTGTGCGTTATGGCGACGCAAACCGAATAGTATTTCAAATGAGGCTAGAGCAGGTTTTTGTTTAATTAAAAAAGTGGACATAGTAGCGGCATCTATAGTCGATAGATTTTGATCTGACTAATTTATTTTACCAACGTTAGGTAAGGAATATTCAGCGACTATAATACAAAACGCCTAATTTGAAAACGTCACCTGTTTGCTAACAATCATTTATACTAATGACATTTTAAAATCGGTCGCTTTATACTTATTCAATCGGTCTAAAAATTAATGCTAAAAACCGGCCAAGTGCAAGTCGGACCGCACTGAGGGTTCTGTGCTTACTTTCACTAAATTAGGGTTCTACTTACCTTCACTAAGCCAAAATACCACAACATTTTGTTGACAGCAAAAACAACTTTTATAGTATTTGTACGAAGGGCAAATTTGTTTCATTTCAAAGTTGGAAGGGGAGGGGGAGGGGAGAGAAGACGTTATTGGAAATCGTATCGTATAAGCGTTCCGTTTTTTGCCATTCGGCTACGGAACCCTTTAATCGAGCTATGAGGCAACGTATCATACTAAAATATTAAATTTTAATCCCTTTTTTTAATTAAGCTAGAATGCTTGCACAAAAACATTCTTAAGATTAGATTTGACCAAATATAGGCTTATACGAAGGACAATTATGTTCCTCGATTTTGTACTCGAATAACTCAATATCGTTTTTTGACGTAACATTTGTAACAACGCATACCGTTATTTTGTTATTATTAATTTTGAAAGTGATGTGTATCGGTTTGTTTTTGACACTGTCAGCTGTCAGTGTCAAAAACCAACTTCAGACTTATTCGTTCGGCCCGCCATCATTCGTGAGCGAGCCTTCGTGCAGTAACGTAAGTGAAATCATATTAATAATTATTTGGTGATAAGTGAACAAATAAATAAAAAATGAATATATTGCATAACTGTTGTTTAAATGGCAGACTCCCTTCTGAGATGTTTTACATCTCAGAAGTGGGATCTTGCAGAACAATTCTGTTTTGCAATACCACCCCACAAGCTCGACCGTTATGAAAATTGTTAGATGTTAAGAAATTAACATAGAATCAGTGAAAGTACTAGTTTGCCGAAGGTATTCATGGTGTTTTAACTACATTTTAAGTTGATATTTTTCGGATGCAAATGGATTATTTTTCTTTATCCTTACTTTTAAAATCTATGTACGCCTGTACTATCTATAGTAAAATATACATTAAATGGATTAGACATATCGATAATTAGCCAGAACAACTTAGCTTTCAATGGAAATATACAACCACCGACCCGATGACAACGGATTACGGTTTGCCATTACTTTACTTATCTAACGGATAAGTAAAGTAAAGTTTAGATTGATACCCCAAAACGTGATATTTATTGAAAATACTACCCGGCGAGGACTATAGACGTAGGTAAACACCATATTACCTCCATGCGTACTTATTTTGTAAGGTAGTTATCCCGATGCGAATGGATTTAAAAAAAAATATGTAAAGGTCAATACTATAGGTCAAGTATACACGATCTCATTATAACGGATTACAAAAAAAAACTGTTTTGAGTTTCAGAGAACGAAATTGAACAAAGCAAAAGAGAGCGACGACAGAGAAAATGCACCGCAACAGCGGGACGCGTCGAAGCCAAAGCCGAGGCCAACGGGAGAGCACGAGGCGAAGCCGCAGCCGCAGTCGCCGTGATGACGACGCGCCACAAAGCCGGCGATCACGGAGCCGCTCAGCAGCACGTGGTAGTCGGCTGAGCCGCCGTCGAAGCCGAAGCAGTACGAGTCTTCGTACCTTGCGCGAACGAGAACGCCGGCTATCGGAGGAGAAAGAACGCCTAAGGACACTTGGGAGGGAGGTACGTAGAGACCGTGATCGATTAACGGAACGTGAACGAGATAAGACCCGCAGGTGCCTTGATACATCTGAAACGAATCGTGAAAGGTATCATAGCGATACTAATAATAAACAGCGTAACCGGTCGTTGACAACGCCGACCAAGCGTCGTATGCCTAACGATGATTATGACAAGAACCCTAAGCAACCCAAATTAATGTCGGTAGAATTATTTGAAGACTTTTTGAATATATTTAAATCAAAGGCAGGGTATCGTGAATCTTTTGCCTCTATAGCTAATGTTATCCCGGATTTTGATCCACTGTCGAAGGAGCAGACAGTCAATGTTTGGCTCGACAAAGTTGACGAGTGTTCTGAAATCTAAAATTGGACCGACAGGCAAACGGTTCACTATGCCCTGCCTAAACTTACTGGAATTGCTAAGACATGGTACCAGGGACTGCCGTCTATTAAGCACAATTGGTCAGAATGGAAAATTATGTTAAAAGAGTCATTTCCTGCTACGGAAAACTATGCAGAACTTTTGACAGAGATGCTTAATAGGCGGGCACGCCCTGATGAATCTTTTGAACTTTATTATTTTTCAAAGATAAACCTTTTAAATAGATGTAAAATCTTTGGGCGGCAAGCGGTGGATTGTATACTTTACGGAATTGATGATATGGGAGTCCGTGTTGGGGCTCAAGCTGCTAAATTTGATAAACCCGAAGATGTGCTAGAATTTTTTAAAACCATTAGGCATAACCGAACTCAAAACGACACATACAAAGACCCTAGTCGAGATAAGCGCCATAACAATAGTTTAGGAAACGGCAATTCTTCAAGAAATTCGGATGTAAGCCAACCCAAAAATATTAACGTTAAGAGTCCAGTCACATGCTTTAATTGTAATGGTGTTAGACACCCTAGCTATAAGTGTCCCAAACCTCTAGTCAAATGCAGTGTCTGCAACTACCTGGGCCATGAATCTTCCCAGTGTCCAAAAACTAAGGAATCTGGTAACACCGCTAAAGACAAAAATGAATTTCCTAGAGGTTTCAACGCATGAAAGTAGTAATGATAAATACAGAATCGTAATCAACATTAATACCATCCCGAGTATTTGCCTGGTAGACTTAGGAAGCGACGCGACACTTCTGCGTGAGAGTGAAGCTTTGCGTTTAGGACTGTCTTGGGTTGTTGTGAATGGTCCCTATCTTTGGGGGTTAGGTAATGTACCGTATCTACCACTGGGTCGTACTTTGGTTAATATTGATGTACAAGGGATTTAAGAGACAAATGTTGAGGTTTTTATCGTAGACTAGCTGTGCCCGCGACTTCGTCCGCGTGGAATAGCGACTTTGGGTAGATTTTTTAATTATTTAGGCTAATTATTTTACAAATAAGATATACCGCGAATATGTTGCAGCAATATTCTCAAATAATAGCATTCAGTTTGAGACGGATGGACGTTGTAGACGTGGCAGACTGCCGAGAAAGCTGAGTCCTTTTTCTAGGCATTCTACTAATTAATTCAGTAGGTACTTTTTTATTAAAAAATATAATTTAGTAGGTAATTTAAAAATGGTGAGAAGATAAACAAAACTTAACAATTTTGTCATAAAAAATGTCCAAAACGTCAAAGCTTTGTAGAGATATAACAAAACAATACCCAATTACAATGAATCAAACTTTGCATTAAAATTGGTAAATATAAATTAAGTCAACCAACCTATTAATTAAGCATTAACCTTATGTAATCAACCACTTTACAGAGAATAAGAGGAACAATATCAAATCAAATTACCTACTACAAAATCGAATTATAAATGCACATTTAGATTTAATACCTACCTCCTACCTAATTAAAATGGTACTTATTACTAAGTCAGGAAAAACTTTTATTACATGCTGAGATGAGCTATCGCAGTTTCTCATACCTGCAAAAATCAGAAGAAAGAATAACAAAAGTAATTACATACTAAATCTATTAAACTTAATAATTAATAGATGCATTCAAAATTAAAACCTACTCAGTGGTGAAAAGAAAACTTTTACCTGCATAAATCTGAAGAAATAATTTTAACCAAAAGTATTACTGAATCTACCTTATAGAAAATATCTGAAATCAAAATAATGAGCTCAAGTCCTTAACTACTCAGTTCCGAAAGGAAAACTATGTATTTCGCGCTGAAATCACTTGAAGTATCGCAAAAAAAGCAGTTGCGCGGGACAACCGTTCCGTAGGGAGACGACTAAATTAATCTAATAGGTATGTATACGGAAAATATTTCAACGCAAAACACATATTTTAATGTTAGTGAGAAGCCACCAACCATACTTAGCGCAAGCTCGCGTTGTAAGTACTTAAGCTGCGAGTATTATTTTGATGTGGAGTTATTTCAAAACTGTGATAGCTTCTAAGATGATGAATCTTCTGAATGATGTGAACTTTGTTCAAAATGAAATGCTCGTGATGATGAATGTATTTATTTGGATAAAAATCAATACCCGTGTGTATATAACACCTTCAAAAATAATGTTCGAATAAAAATAGTAAAATATTTTAACGCAAAACATACGTAGTTTTATTGTAACTAAGAAGCCAGCAACCATAGCAATTAGCGCAAGCGCACGTTGTACTTAAGCTGCGAACATTATTTTGGTTATTTTGGAGTTTTGGTGGTTTTGGAGTTATGTTAAATCTGTGATAGCTCCTAAGATATTTATTGAAATCAAATGATATAAAGGGCAACTTTGTTCTTAATGAAATGGTCGTGATGATGAATTTATTTAATTTGATAAGAATAAATACCTGTGTGTATAATACACCTCTAAAAATATTGCATTATTTTTTTACAAATTTATTAACATAAAAAAGGTTGTAGTAAGTCAACCATAACAGATAGACATATGCTGTCGCGGACTTTATTATAGAACTCTTGATGCTGAACAAGCCTGTCATACATGATTTTTGTGTAACTTAAGCGGTTTCCGCAGCGTACGCAGCGGAAGCTCTCAAAAGCAATATCTTTCTCCCGTTTTCGCAACATTTTTCATTGCTGCTGTGGTCTTATGAGTCGTATCTTTATGTTATATAGCCTAAAGCCTTCCTCGATAAATGGCCTATCCAACGTAAAAATATTTTTTCAAATCGGGCCAGTAGTTTCTGAGATTATCAGGTTCAAACAAACAAACAAACAAACAAACTCGTCAGCTTTATAATATTAGTATAGATGATCACCTTATCACCTTATTGACAACCTCCGTGGTCGAGTGGCTAGCACGCTGGTTTCAAGCGTCGCCATCTCGTGAGGTTCCGGGTTCGATTCCCGGTCGGGTCAATGTAGAAAATGATCTTTTCTGTATTGTCTCGGGTCTGGGTGTTGTGGTACCACCGTTGTTTCCGATTTCCATAACACAAGTACTTTAGCTACTTAGCTTGGGATCGAAGCAATGTATGTGATGTTGTCAAAAACTTATAACTTAACTTACTTAACTTATCAACTTTGACGTACTGTTAGGTCATAGTTTCACCGAGAGACCAATATTAGATAGTTGAAACACCCATGTATTTAAAATTTAAGCGAATAGAACGCGATGACGAACTAAAACTACACCTTACAGCGAATTGTGACGTAACAATAGATGTTGGGGAAATGGCAGCTATTCCCGTCAAATCGAATATCCCTTGCAGCAGTAACATTTATGTTTGTGGGTCCGTTAGAAGTCAAGTTGGTCAGGAAATAAATAACAAAAGGTACGACAAGAATAGGAAAAAGGCAACAGACTATAAAGAGGGTGACCTTGTAAGAATAGCCAGGGCTATAGTGACGGGACCAGGCCGTTCTAAAAAGCTGGAAGCAAAGTGTCAAGGTCCATACCGGATTAACCTCCTAAGGCGCAATTGCGGTGGCGGTCACGTTTCCGCGGTGGACTGCGTGCGCGTACGCAATTCGCGCGGTGTCAGGATACACGTTACGTAAGCAGTTATAAAATCTTATTGAAACAAGCTATTATCATTCTGTAAAAAGCTTATTGTTACTGAATAAATAACCTATGCTTATAATAAAAAAATGTATTCAAAAATGAAAAAATAGAACCAAACAATTTGGGGTAGGGTGACGACATATACGAAAAAAATTGCAAGAAAAAAAAAACGAATTTTAATTAATAACTGACAGCAACCGGATGTGTTTGCGATCTATGGTGTAGAAACATGTATTTTTACTCATAAAGATCAACATGCCCAAGGAATAAGCATTTATACACCCATATATTTTTTTGCAAAAAAGTAATTAAAAAGCGCCCACAGGTGGGCGCTTGGAAAAATCGCGAAACTCATGCTCAGCGCCCACCATCGGGCGCTCTGGCTATCCAAGGGGAAAGTTCTACCCAATGACCGATTCCTTGTGAAGGACACTCCTTTAACGAGAAAAGGCGCATAATATGAGACAGTAGTTGCTATTGACAAAATATTTCCGTGGTTAAGTTTCAATGCCCCCGCTTGCTCTTCAAGTAATGATGATTTTGATAGTGATAATGATATAAATTAATATACTTAATTATACTACCTACCTATTTTACTTACTATAAAAGGATTCTTGTGGACATTAATTTCCTGTTATTCTGTTTATTCATTATTGAGTGTTAATTCTTGTTATTTAAGAAACCTCTACAGGTTATGAGATCATTTATAATTATAAAATATTCTAGTGATTAAAGAGAATAGTCACCTATCTTAACGCGATATATTGTAATACTACCTGATGATGATTTTAATGAGAAGTGATAGAAGTGAGGATGCCTCAAGTCGGGTATGATTGGCGTATGAACTCGCCGCCCGTGAATGACTTGAGCCATCGCAGTCGTGTCGAGTCGATGGTGAAGGAAGTAACTACGCTCTGCACGACTATAGATAAGTTGAGTGAGGATGTTTCATGTCAGGCGTATGAACTCGCCGTCATGAAGACTGAAACATGCGGTCGATTTGATGTGTAATGAGTGGCGAATGAAGTAGCCTACACATCACTCGGCCATATAATAATTTTGAGTGAGAACGTATTGAACCTGTTATTTTGATTAATTAAGTTAATGATGAAGTAATATATTCTAGTGAAGTAGTGTCAGGTCAGGCAGATTAATCTCTGTTAAGAAATATAGTTTTCTTTTAATTATAATAATTAAACACATGTCATAATGATACGAACAAAGGGACTTGTTCAGGAAGGATGGCCGACTGTAACAACGCATACCGTTATTTTGTTATTATTAATTTTGAAAGTGATGTGTATCGGTTCGTTTTTGACACTGTCAGCTGTCAGTGTCAAAAACCAACTTCAGACTTATTCGTTCGGCCCGCCATCATTCGTGAGCGAGCCTTCGTGCAGTAACGTAAGTGAAATCATATTAATAATTATTTGGTGATAAGTGAACAAATAAATAAAAAATGAATATATTGCATAACTGTTGTTTAAATGGCAGACTCCCTTCTGAGATGTTTTACACATTGTAATAGGAATTACACAACTTACATAACAGAACAAATAATTAATCTGTATTTTTATCTAGAAAATCAATGCAGCACTAAAACAGTATGGCGTTTAAGTATAAATCCTGTCAATTATACAATGTCGTATTATACCGTGGGAAAGTATCGAGCTGACAAAAGATTTGAATTCGACAAAATATTCTGGCATAATGACATAAATCGTATTGCAAGCGGATGTCATTACCTATGTTATACTTAGATTAACTCTTATTTAACGCTACATCTACGATATTCTAGAACAGCGGATGGTAAAATGTTAAATTGATATACTCTTAAATAATTAGCAATATATACTAATATTATAAAGCTGAAGAGTTTGTTTGTTTGTTTGAACGCGCTAATCTCAAAAACTACTGGCCCGATTTCAAAAAATATTTTTACGTTAGATAGTCCATTTATTAAAGAAGGCTTTAGGCTATATAACATAAAGATACAACTCATAAGACCACAGCAGAAATGAAAAATGTTGCGAAAACGGGAGAAAGATATTCCTTTTGAGAGCTTCCGCTGAATACGCTGCGGAAACCGCTTAAGTTACACAAAAATCATGTATGACAGGATTGTTCAGCATTAGGAGTTCTATAATTAAGTCTGCAACAGCATATGTCTACCTTTAATGATTGACTTACTACAACCTTTTTTATGTTAATAAATTTGTAAAAGAATAATGCATTACTTTTAGAGGTATATTATACACACAGGTATTTATTCTTATCAAAATAAATACATTCATCATCACGAGCATTTAATTTAGAACCAAGTTGCTCTGTATATCATTTGATTTCAATAAATATCTTAGGAGCTATCACAGTTTTAACATAACTCCGCACCAAAATAATGTTCGCAGCTTAAGTACAACGTGCGCTTGCGCTAATATATTATAAAGCTGAAGAATTTGTTTGTTTGAACGCGCTTATCTCAGGAACTGCTGGACCGATTTGAAAAAAATATTTCTGTGTTGGATAGCTTATTTATCGAGAAAGGCTTGAAGATATAAAATATGACGCTGCGACGGGAGGGGAGGGAGCAAACTCAAAACGCGCGGACGAAGTCGCGGGGGACCGCTAGTATATTTGTTATAGTATACTTTTTCAGTAAACCACGTACTCACTATGTCTGTCTTATGTAATCCTTATTTATGTAACATTTTTTTTACAGCTTAAATCACACTCATTCACTTCGTCATAATTTATGCCCCAATTTGGATTTACCTTCAAATAAATATGTTTGTAAATTCTCAGATACGGGAACGGATGTCGTTCCCTGTATAGTTCAGATGTCAATGGTTTAGATTTTTATAAAAGCGCGCTATACTTATTTTATTATTCTGGTAGAATATGTTATCTTTTATTATTTTATTTACATAAATTATTGAAGTAGGGTAGAAGTACCGTTTGTGGCCACTGTACCATTTATGAACATTTTTTGTCTAAATATGCTATAATAATAATTCCGCTTAAACAATACCATCATAATCTTGATTAAATTAGGCGTGAAAAGTTAAAAATTCAATAATAAATCATTTTAGTGTTATAATTTTCTATGAATTAACGCAAATTTCAACTGTCAACAAACGGTGCAAATGGCCAAAAACGGTACTTCTACCCTACAACCTAAAAAAGAATATAACGTGTCTGTTATTAGAACCTCAGACGTTATCAGAAAAGTCAAACTTACTATAGGAGACGACACAATAAATTAAATTTTTATATTCTGAACTCATGTGCTGGTATCATCACCATTAGCATTATCAGCCACCACTGAGCCATCCACTGCTGAACATAAGCCTCTCCCATGGTTTTCCAGAGCGACTGATTACAAGCGGTCTGCAATCTTTAGAATCTCGTCTGACGATCTATTCGGTGGACGTCCTACGCCGTCACAGGGTCTCTTATCTAGAATTTTTCTCACCCAACGGCCAGCCCGGCTCACTGCCACTAGAGCTTACTGATGCTCAGGGCTATGCCCGTTGCTTAGTTATTTTTTGTATATCCTCATTTCTGATTCGATCTCGTAGAGAAATCGCTCGCTGTGCGATGTTAGGTTTCCTTAAAAATACCATATTTAGAGACCATGTTCGGATCTGTATGTCATTACTAGTAACACGCTCTGGTTGAAGATTTTCCACTTCAGAAATGGAGGTAAATGAGACGAGAAGACGCTCTTGCGGAATTTCCCGAACGCTGCCCAGCCAAGTTGGATTCGTCGATTGACCTCTTTCTTTAAGTTAGACCTACCTAATTGCGTTACTTGTCCCAGGTAGATGTACTGGTCATCAACTTCGAGAATTTAGTTCCCAATAGCGCGTATGATGAAATTATATTATGTTAAATTCGGATCGATAGTGAGGTACTTCTTGTCTGCTCAATTTCCCGGTTTTTAGGGATTGGTCAATTGTTCATCCATTTCTGATATAGGACATCAAATCATAAAACTTAACTTATACTTATTCAAAATGCAATATTTAAAATATTAGATGGACAATATTAATTACAAATTGAAATATGTATATGAAATTATTCTTATGTAATTATAATATAAATTCTTATGTAATGTAATTATATTTATATGAATTTATTATATTTTGATTCTTTAAATTGTATTTTTAGATTGAATAGTATTGGGGTATTACTGACGTTCATAAGTGGCATTTTGTATCCTAATTTGAATAAATTCATTTTGACTTTGACTTTGACTGATGTAATAATCTATACTTTATTTTACATTTACATTTTATTATCCCCTGAGTCAAGTGGTAAAAGCCACCCTGCTTTTCTTACTAATAACAATAATTAAGTTAATACTCCATCAAAACATATTAACCTCTTATTTCTGATTCACTTTGATCTATTCTTAGTCCGACCCAGTTTGCATTGGCTACTTTCTTTGGGATCAGAGCAGTGTAAGTGATTGGTGTCCAATATTTATTTAGATGATACCTATTATAAAAACTATACTGCGGCCTGATTTTTGAAACATTCACATCGAAATCACTAGTTATTTTGTTTCGAAAATCAATTAAAATACTAGAAAAAAACACGCTTCATACATACGGAAGTAGTTTCATTTTTTTTTAATTTACTGCCGCGTGGACTTCTTCAGATATCGTTCGAAAATCGAACATTCATCGGGCAAATCACACGCCATATTGACGTGAAAGATTTAAAAATAAGGCCTAGTTATTAAGATTATTACATGCATAAACTTACCGCACTAACTCGTATATGGGCAGAACTTTCATCATCATCATCATTATCAGCCAAAGGACGTCCACTGCTGAACATAGGCCTCCCCCACGGCTTTCCACAGCGACCGATCACTAGCGGTCTGCATCCAGTTTGATCCTGCGATCTTTTTAAGGTCGTCTATCCATCTTGATGGTGGACGTCCTACGCTGCTTCTTTGGTCGAAGGGTCTCCGATCTAGAACTTTCCTGCCCCAACGGCCATCAGTTCTTCGCGCTATGTGCCCTGCCAAACTTTCGTCATTGAATGCAAAATTCTACTAAACAAAACAAAACTTATTTAAACAAAAGATTAAATAATCAACCAGACAGGAATTTATACAGTAATTATCGGAAGCATACACCAAAGCTTGCATACGCAGATGCGACAAAGTAAATTCCAATTAGACGGAAGATTATTTGTTTGGTAAATAAAACAGTATCGCGACGTGTTTGCCATTTTCTGCTCGTGTACGGTAAGTCAAGCACTCGAGTGTGTCGTAGTATATAAATAACAGCCTGTCCACAGATCATCTTCTTTTTTGATTGTGGTGTTCGATGAAAGTATAACATTCGTGTACAAACAACGTGTTTTCGAGCTCAGACTTTCGCGTATCGACTTATTTAGGTCAGGATCAGGTCTCTCCAATGAAGACGAACGGAGAGAAGCGATCGGTGCGCGTAGCGAGCAGACGTGTGCATCTATTCACGAAATATTTCTAAATATTCCCAAAACCAACGCGATCGAGTTTAAACTTAACACACCAGTCATAAGTGTCAATTACTGTGCGCGCTTGGATAAATAGTGCACGTGTGAAACAAGTGACAACTCTCTCGCTCATACCGCGATGAATAACCTGCAGCGAACACCGCCTGCTAATCCATTGACAAGCGGTAGCGGAAACGTAGGCGGCTCGACACCCAATCTGTCCACGTTTGATAATGAAGAATATAAAAACATTAATTCCAGAAAGCGAAAAGAACGCAGTCATGAAAGAGACTATAAACAGGACCTAGATGACTTCCGTGCGGAAATAATGAGTTTCTTTCGCGATTTTGGCAAGGCACAGACTGAAAGTATATCCAAGATTCATAATGATGTTTCGGAAATTAAAAAAGAAATTAAATCAATAAATATAGTGTCAGAAAGCTTGAAGCAAAAAGTCAATTCATTAAGCGAAGAAATACAAGGAATAAGGTCAGAATACTCACAGACGCAAGAAAAAATCACACTACTAGAGAGAGATATATTACAAATAAAACAGAATCAAGGAATGGAATCACAATCCTCTAAAACGCTAATCTCAAGACACGAAGACATCATCTCGGAAGTCAAAGACCGCAGTGATCGAGAGAAAAATGTTATTCTCGTGGGTATCTCTGAAAAACACGACAAGAATTATTATGTTAGAAAGACATACGATGATAGCATGGTCGTTGAAACGATAACTTTACTGAGTGAGAATTGTCCTAAGCCGAGCAAAATTATGCGATTGGGAAAATATTATCCCGAAAAGAGCCGTCCGTTAAAAGTGTGTTTTGACGATTCTAGCATAACCAGGCACCTGCTACGGAACAAATCGAAACTGCCAGAAAATATCAAAATGTTTGTGGATCAAACTCCATCTCAAAAGCTATACCTAAAATCACTAAGGGAAGAACTTAAGCGACGAGAAGACGGCGGCGAAAAAAATCTTAAATCAAATATATTAAAGGTACACCTAAAATAATTATGGATAATAATCAGCAAAAAAACTAAGAAACGTGCAGCAGGTGGTTGCTGCAAGTGCCATTGATAAAACTAGAAAGGTAAAATACTACATTTTAAACAAATACCAGGATCTGATAACAACCCCTTCTTCGTTGAGATTATTTTACGCCAACCTCCGAGGCATACACTCGCCAGGAAAATTCGACGAAATAGAATGTATTCTTAATTATACTACTCCAATGATACATATCTTAATTCTTGTCGAAACATGGATTACATCTGATACCGATGCCCAATTCTATAACGTTTCCAACTACAATCACATATACAACTTTAGAGCGGACAGAGATGGTGGTGGTGTCTCCATCTACATTCATAACTCAATAAAGTATGATGTAACAGAAAGCCTAGTAATGAATGGAAATCATTATCTATGGATAAAAATTAATAAGCTTTCTCTGAATATTGGTGCTATCTATAGACCACCTGATACCAGCGTAAAAGATTTTATTGATATATATACTTCTCAATTGGAAAGTAGAAAACGATCATTAATAATTGGAGACTTTAATATAGATCTGAAAACAAAAGATAACTCTTCAAAAAGGTATTTACGTGCAGTAAAAGACTCGGGCTATTACATTTTAAATAAAACCTCTAAAGATTACGGAACCCGTAAAACCTCAACTACGAATACTATCCTGGACCATGTTTGCACGGATATGGAAAATCACGAATTCAATCTATCTTTAATTGATTCAGCACTTTCTGACCACAAACAATTATTTGTTGAAATATCAAAATTGAAGGTTCAGACCAGAGAAGTCTTTGAATATGAAGCGCTTAACTATCAAGGGCTTTATCAAGATGCTAAAAGGATCGAGGATCTACGTAAAGTCGAAGAATACACACAAGTTGAACAAACAATTAAACAATTAATAGAGCAAAACAAGGCGACTAAAAGAAAAGTTCTAAATGCCCCCCGCAATGAATGGATTAATAAAGAAATATTAAATGCGATAGACAAGCGTAATTTAATGTGGAAGCGGCTGAAATCTGATTGTGATACTGATGATAAAGAAACCTATAAAAAACTCCAAAAGAATGTTACTCAAGTCATCAAATCTTCTAAGAAACAATATTACCTTGATTTATTCACTAAGTGTTTTTTCAACTCAAAAAAGATGTGGGAGCTACTAAACTCTCTTACTAGGAACAAAGTAAAACGTGATATTGCTGTACCTAAATTGTTATTAAAGTCAGGCGCTGTTTCTGAAGGTAGTGAAGTTTGCAAAGTATTTAACCAGTTCTTTGCGTGTGTTGGTAGTGAGTTAGCCAATAAAATTCCGATAAAGCACCACAGACACTGATCATGTTCTGACGTATGGAAGTGATCACAAACACGATAGTATACTTACACATATTCGACCATGTACTACTGATGAAGTATCTAAAATTATTGATGCTCTTGATACCAATACAAGCACTGGCATTGACGGTGTAAGTCCAAAAGCGATTAAATGCATTAAAGAAATAATCCTCCAAAACCTCACTGACAGCATTAATAATTGTTTTTCTAATGGCATCTTTCCTGACACACTAAAAATTGCCAAGGTGAGCCCCATTTTTAAATCAGGCACTAAGACAGATCCTAGCAATTATAGGCCTATATCGGTACTGCCAATCTTATCAAAAGTGTTCGAGCGAATCATATATAACCGTCTGTTTGAGTATCTTACACAAAAAAACTTCTTTTGCGATAATCAATACGGTTTTCGACCAAAATCCAGCACTCTTTCAGCAACCGTTGACCTGGTAAGCAAGATAAAGACAAGCATAGATAAAAAAATAATATCATTGGGTATATTTATTGACCTGAAAAAGGCATTTCATACGATAAGCCATTCAAAATTACTTCAAAAACTAAAAAACATAGGCATCTCAGGTCCTGCCCTAAAAGTGTTGGAGTCGTATCTTGCAAATAGGTCTCAGATAGTCAAAATAGGCCAGTTTAAAAGCAACCCGCAGCATATAACCTATGGAATTCCCCAAGGCTCAATTTTAGGGCCGCTATTTTTTCTCATTTACATAAATAACATTTGCAATATTGGTTTGACTGGGCATTTGACTCTGTACGCAGATGACACGTGTCTTTTTAACTTTGGTCATAGCATTCTCGATATTATTACTATAGTTCAAAGGGACCTTGACTTGCTTAATAGCTGGTATCTGAATAATCTGCTGACCATCAATGTAGCAAAAACTTCGTACATAATATTTGCAGCTAAAAACAAGAAAGTTGCTGACCATACCCCACCTAAAATAAATGACATTCCCATACACCGGTCTTTCAGTAAAAAGTACTTGGGTTTGTGGCTGGATGATAAACTTGCGTGGCGGTCACATGTTGCGCATGTTATAAGTAAACTACGACCGATTCTTAGATCACTACGAAAGATATCCTACTGCATACCGATGAAAGCGCGTGTTGTGTTGTATAATTCCTTAGTGAAGTCCAACTTGCAATACTTAATTGAAATTTGGGGAACAGCTTCTAAGACTGTATTAAAAGACCTACAAATCATTCAGAATAAAATTATTAAAGTTTTATTTTATTTTCACTATCTTACCGAAACGAAACAAAAACAATTTATAGAAGAACTAAATTATTAAATGTTGAACAATTATATCAATACCATACATGCATATTAATAAGAAAAATTATAACAAAAACTATAAAAAACTAACATAAACATCCCACAAAGGCAAATAAAACATAGCTTGAGAAATAAAAACAAATTATGGGTACCGGTACCAAGGACCGTAAATTATGGTAAAAAGAATATAACATACGATGGTGTGAACTTATACAACAAGTTACCAGAAGAAATAAAAAAATCCGTTAACATGAAAATCTTTAAGTAGAAACTTAAAACACACTTTTTGAACAAACTATAAGTAAGCGTAACCATATATTTTCACTTTGTCAGATTATCGATTTCAACATACCTAATACGTACCATATCATTAAGAAATAAAACAACATAATAATACTCTTATTATCATTATTATTATAATTTTGCAGTGAATGCGTGGTGTGCCTAATATATGTATGTATGTGAGGTGCGCTGCGTGTTTATTGTAGAATTGTTTTTCATTTTTCATTAATTAAAATAAATACTATTTAAAATAAAATATTATTATTTAAAATAAATACACAAAAACTAACTCATATAAAATACACAAAAAGTAATTTTCTTGAGTAATAAAGAAAACCTCATTTTTTTTTTTTTAAAAAGTCAGAAATAAAAAAAGACTGGGCGACTCCGTTCAGTCTATCTGCTTGTTGTCATCGTTGGACGAACTACGAAGCTTAATAACTACCTACTGAGCACGTCGCGTCGTGGCGGCCGACCACGCAACCTGTTTTTGCTCGCACTCAGTTCATTTGTCATCTTCGTTACACACAAAATAATGATGAATGCATTTATTTTCTATAAGTACCTTAATTGTGTCAATATTTGTGAATGGTTTGGGAATAATATGTGTGATGATGTGCTGCTAAACTAAACGAAATTTTGATTAATTAAATACATTTTGCATACCGTTTAAGCACATTTTATAAACTACATATTAAAATAAGTGATGTAGCTGCGCTGCACCAAATAAATTATAAATTTATAGTAATATAAGCATATCTCATTTTAAGCGAACTATGTATCCCTTAGATATAAGTTCTTATGAGAAATAAACTTCTTTAAACACAAGACGTTTATTATTATAAATGAAAATCTTCGTTTATTAAGATTTCAAAAAAATATACAGAGTTTGGTAGTGTCGGTTAACAGATAAAGTGGAAGTGACAATGCAAAAGTGAACGAAATACTAGTACGACGCGAAGTTCGTTGCTCGGCCCCACCAATGCAGCTGATGACGTCACACGCCGCAGATGTTGCAACTTCACTCGTGTACGTCTTTTACGTGTTGAAATAATAGATGGCGCCAACAACGTGTGCTGAATGTACCGCGAAAGTCACGTCTGTGCAGCTTTTACAAGGTCAGGGTTACAATGATAACCGCTGTTCATCAGTAGTAGAATCAGTATCATCAGTATGTCATGTTACTAAAAGTGTTGTTTACTTTGGAAAGGTAGCCAGTGGGTAGAAAAAAGTACGTCCGAAACATATGTATAGCTATTATAAATTTACTAAATTTTAAATGCGCGATGTGTATCTTTACCAATGAACAACATGTTTTGAGATAGGAAATATTTATAAAGCCATCTTATTTACTTTTTATACTTTATTACACAACCAAAATTTGTATAAAAGGTGGACCTAACGTCATATGGAATTTTCTACCAGCCTTTTCTTCAGGTAAAGCAGAAATAATTGACGTCATCATAAATGCTAGAATGAGTCCTCGTGAATCAAATTAATAAACTAACTTTACCACTTCTATCTTAAAATTTGCTGGAATAATGTTTACAAAAATATTTGTCAAAATATCATATATTTAGAACAGTCTTTAATAAACAGTTCAAACAAAGTGGACTGGCTGTTTCTTAACCGCTTGTGGTGCAGTGCAGATGTTTATTTTCATCAGAAAGCGGGCGTGAATAAAAAAAATGTGCACTATAATAAAATTTATTTATCGCCACCGCTGGCGTCCGGACTGGGAAGAAAGTACACCAACGACGCAACACCTGGAAACGTAATAAAATTTTGTACAAATTACGAAAATAGGAATAAAATAAGTATTAAAAAAAGCAATAAGATATGGTGTTGATGAACTAACGAGTAAAAAAAAGAACAAATCAATTGTGATCAATCAAAAACCTTTGAGATTTAGTACAATCTGGCAAACAAATTGTGTTGGTTTAACAATCACCTGTTGGCTTATTTCAATAGCACTAAAATGCTCATAATGTCATCTAACTAGCGGTCGCCCACAGCGTCGCATAAATTTCAGATTTCCCGTGAACATTAGACATATTGTATTGTAAGTAGGAGCTCAGTAACCATAGCGGTTAGCGCAAGCTAACGTGACTTAAGCTGCGAGCATTTTTTGGGTGCGGAGTTGTTTTAAAACCGTGGTAGCTTCTTTGTTTTTTTTTTTAAATAAATAAATTATGTAACGAGTAATTTTCTACAAAATGAAATGCTCATGATGATGAGTATGTTATTTTGATAATAATAAATACCCATGTGCATAAAACACCTCTGAAAATAGTACATTGTTTTTTATATAATTTTTGAACATAAAAAAGTGTGTTGTAAATAAACCATATAAGATAAACCTATTATTTTACTGCCACGGACTTTATTGTAGAAATTCTAAAGCAGAACAATCCCGTTATACGCTGCGTACGCAACGGAAGCTCTTTGAAGGAATATTTTCCCATTTTATTTAGTTTTTACAACATTTTTCAATGTTGCTCTGCTCTAATAAGTCACATCTTGATGTTTTATAGTCTAAAGCCTTCCTCGATAAATAAGCTATCCAACACAAATATATTTTTCAAATCTGTCTAGTCGTTCCTGATATAAGCGTCTTCAAACAATCAAAAAAATAAACTCTATAGATATTTCCTTAATATAAAACAACTCGTTACTTTATCAAATATCTATTAACCACTGCGATTACAATGACCTAGTATAACTAACTTATAGAAAACACTAAAAACAGGCAGTTATATATTTTTAGTTTACATGATGACGAAATGGCGTACTCGTACGTTATAATTAAGGGGACCGTTTCGTTATCACTCACGTCAATATGGCGTGTGATTGCCTTTGATGAATGTTCTATTTTCGAATAAAAATCACTTAATCCACACGGCAGTGATTTGAATAAAGAACAACGACTGTTTTAAACATGTTTTTTTTTTACTTTTTACTGATTATCGAACAAAAATCACTCTGAATATTGACGCAAGTGATTCAAGAATATATTCCCTGGCGCCGTGATCTTTATATAAAGATTTATCTCCTAGATAACTTACACAGCGTGAATATGGAAAGTGTTATGAATGGCACCATGCAACTATTAGTCAGCATCACTGGGAACAGCACACTGCCAAGCAAAGATCATATGCGACCAATCATGACGATTATTTGTATTGAGAGTGACCTGAAATTTAGATACAGTTTGATTAAACATATGAGGATATCTAATTCGACATCTGAAGAGAATTTACGAAAAACCAAGAGCCACTCAGTACCTTCAGTATTTGGAGCTTCATTTACTCATCACCATTCATACTAACCTATTCACATAAACACACTATTTTTTTAAATCACTATATTTATTTGTATATTGTCAATAATATTTTACTTTTTCTTTTATTTAAAAAAAAAGTTTACTTTTACTAAGCCATACTTCCTGGCACAGGAATATTGCTTCCCTAAAGGGAGTTTTGGTCAATATGTAAATGTGACTGTTTTTAAGTATTTTTTTTTATTTTTATTATTTATATATTTAGATACACACAATCTCTATTGTGTCCCTGAGAAGCAACCAGAAAGGGAGGGAGAGAGGAGCTTAAAGTTATGTCACATCTACTCAATATAAATAAGGTTGTAGGTAAATGAATTGATCATATTCTCCTACCGACGTTCAGTAATGGCGGCCCCTCTCAACAAAGATGGGCCAGTACGCAGGAAATAACAGTGCCCAGATGTGTGTGCAACACACAAGTGGACTCTCTGTTCATTCACTCTCATTAATTCGGGGAGACAGCAGATCTGACAGGACCGATTATGGATCTGGCGCAGGACCAAAGGCTTCACGCGCTTTCCGAGGCACGGAGATGTCTTCACCATCAACTTTCTGACTCCAAGTATTTTCAAGACGGAAGAAACAAAAGATATTGACCAAAGCCGGGCCCAGATTGCGTCTTATTAGTTTATATTTCAAAAATCTTGTTTGAATTGTAATTGTACTGGTATTTTAATGTTAACTAAGTAAATAACTATTGAATTACTTTAGTATAAAAAAGAAAAACTCTCTGTATCTCTAAAAATAAACAGATAAAATTAACTTATAAAAAAAAGTAAAAACCGACTTCAAACCATCACTTTGGCCATCAAACATCAACTATCACAGCACCGACTCCAAAAAGAAATTGTTTGCCTAAAGTGGATTCCTTGCCTTCCAATGGTCAAGAGTTTATTTAAGGCTTTTTGGTGCATTTTGGTTTGAAGTCGGTTTTTACAATTGACATATAAAGGACGATACCTGAGTTGGATGTTATTGACCAAAATAACACCCTGTATTTTTCACTACAATGTAGAGCTAAGTAGGTTCTATTCCATGATATTAAATTAATCTAAATTTAACTTAACACAAATTTTAATATCTTAAAAATAAAATGCGTGGTGGCTATTAAGGAAGCATTTTCTTAGAATCGACGCAATCGCAGCTTTACCAACATAAAAGTTTGCAACTCTTTTCGTTTTATTTGATATGACACCCGTTTTTGTGACGTGACAAGTGTGCAAGTGATTTTTGTTTCCTAGCGATGTAATCGATCGTGCGCTAAAATCAATAAGTCTCATTATGAAACTAACCTTAAAGTGGTCGGGAAGACTCTGACCAGCAGATTCTGTTGCAGACTCAAAGCGGTCTGCATAAAACCACACGTAGCTGATATGGGCAGAGCGATCCAAATTAACGAGTTGGTCCAGTATAGGGACCCTGAACATACTGCGCAGAAGATGAGGAGGGCGAACATGAGCAGTTTGTGGCCGAAGAAAGTGACGGCGTATGTGCTGATGCCAATGCCGACGAGTGACATGAAGCCGAGGATCATACCGTTGGTTTAGGTCTCTGAACCACTGATGTGCTGGAATAAAAGACAATTGGTAAGAACAGTTTAATTCAATTCAAATTCAAAATCATTTATTTTGGACAACAAAAAATCCATGGGTTAGTAATAGGTACAATAGTGCTTAAAAACAAGGTGTTAGTACTCACATACATGTGTATTAAATAATTCTATCAAATTAAAATAAATTCAAATTAAAACAAAAACAAATCAAATTAAATCAAATCAATCTTAATCAAAAAACAAATTAAATTAAATTATATGATTTAAATTAAGGTTTACTAATACATAGAAATATAAAAATAAATTTGTCATGTACCTAAGAGGCACTCCGTGCGGCCGACAACTAGAAGAATTATGGTCCACTGTATGAGTCATCAGTCGCACGAAATGCCTGACAATAGGCGCATGCGGATCATCTGCCACCGTTCTCAGGATGTTGTTGTCACTCCTCCTTATTCTTCCCATCAGCGACGCTACTTTTTTCCGAACTACGGCATTAAAGCCGTCAGTTCGGGTCTGCGCAAACATGCCAGATGCACTTCAGAAGCGGGGAAGTGCCAACATCATCCTGAAAACGTTATTATACTGCACTCGCAGGGTGTTAAGCGATTTTTTTGCATACCGAATCCACAGACCGCCCGTGTACAGACCCTGGCAATATGCTTTTAACAGGGTTATTTTGACCTGGCCCGAACAGCGGGCAAATCTACGGGCCAGCATATTGCCGCGTATCGCCAAAGCCCTTCGCTCCCTTTCGATGTCTAGATCATCTATAAGGTCGTCGGCAAGAATATGTCCCAGATATTTAAATTGATAAACCCTCTTTAGTTCCGAACCATTTAAAGTTATAGCGAGGGTAGATTCGGGACACTTGCCGGCGACCTTAAAGATCATGTATTCACTTTTATCGATGTTGTACATAAGACCATGCGAGGCGGCGTAATTTTCGCAGACCTTTAACATCTCTCCGATCGCATTCGCAGTGGGACCCAGCAACACCATGTCGTCCGCATAGCTGATGCTATTGATACTACACCACCCACGCGGCATCCAACACGCATGCGGCTGAACTCCACCAAGAGATCATTAACATACAGGTTGAAGAGCTTCGGAGATGATAACCCTCCCTGTCTCACTCCGCACTCCAACCTATATGCCTCGGAGAGACTGTTTGACCATTAACATGATTGGTCTGGTTTGCATACCAATATCGAAAGATATTGATCATCTCCGCTGGAATACCCCTGTCCTCCATCTTCCTCCAAAGCACATCATATGATACGAGATCGAAGGCCTTGGAGAGGTCCAGAAAACAGGCGTAAATAGGCGTCCTCCGATCTGTGTAGTATTGGACAGTATGCTTAAGGCCTACAATTGCGTTTTCTGTCGATAGTCCGGGCCGAAACCCGAACTGCGAGTCATGTAGGTGTAAGTAATTATGTAGGCAAGAGTCAGACTGACTATCCAACACTTTAGCTATCGTAGTAGCGAGGGAGATTGGGCGAGAGTTTTTCTTGTCTGAGATATCACCTGTCCTGTTCTTCACTATGGGCACAACAGTAGTTTTCATTAGATCAGCTGGTAAGTACGAATGGCTGATGCACATATTGAAAAACAAGGACAGGACCCTCGGCAAATGCACCCTAGCATATCTCAGGTGTTCGATACTAAGCCCGTCATGCCCGGGGACTTTCCTCTGCTCATCCCTTTTATCACACCCTTTACTTGGCTGGTTGTAAATAACAGCAAAGGCCTCTCCCCGCGCACGCCGGACCCAGACACGGGCTTCGTAACAGATAAACCAAGTGGTGACCGCACCTTAAAATGTTCCATGAACAGATTCGCAATATCCCCCGGGTCACTTTTGCCCTCAACACTCGCCGGGAGTCCAGGCCTAACATTCATTTTCCCAGTGGATTTCCAAAACCTGCTAAAATTATTGTCTGCTCTTAGTTTTGCTATTTGGTCCATTTTTATTTGCTCCTGGTTTTTAAGGCACCATTTTAGTCTGCCTTTAAAGATCTTACGCGTTTCGCACATTTGTTCGTATATTAGGCCAGAAGGAGGTCGACCATGCAAAACCTAGACCTGGAATCGAAATCTGGCCTCCCGGTGAGCTTCCCTAACATGCTTGTTCCACCCGGTCAAGACTTTAGTCCTCCGTGGTTTATCTCTAATCCGTGTTTTGGTCTGAACAGCTGCGTCCTGCAAAATATCTACAATACGCTTAATACACTTATTAATTATTATTAATACGCTTATTAAGTTTATCATTAGTGATAGAATCTCAGGGTAAAAAAATAATTTAAAAATAATAATAAACTGCCTTCTAAAAACTAACTAATAAGCTTAAAATAAAGCATTAATCTTCTATTTAGGAGAAACAAATGCTTTTAAAGTCGGTGCATGAAGTGTGTATGTAGACTAGTGGCATACTCGTAGGTACGTTTGACATTAATTTATTTATGATTTTTAACATTTTATTATTTAATGATTTTTAGCTATTTACCCATATCTCAAAAACTACTGGACTTATTTCGATGAAACTTACACTGTATTCTAAGTTGAACTATGCCCAATTGAACTAAAAATGAATCATCTCGCTGTAACTTCTCTTTTTCGAGAAATCCTGAGACAAACATACATACAGTTACGAAATTTTGCACACGCGTTAGGAATTTTATCCAATCCTGACGATATCACATACAAACGGGTCGAATTGATTACTTCCCATTTTACAGTCGTTAAATATACATGTATTGGTTACTCGTATTATAGAAAACAAACGAAACAGCTGGCGGCACACACGTTACAACACAATTGCCTTATTTTCTAGAAAACAAAGCTTAAACTTTGTCACCCCATCCAAGATGAAAATCGGTATACCTGTTCTCGATCTACAAGTAGTCTAACACTATTTGTTTTGCAATACACTCATAAGTATAGTGTGTAACTCAAAATTAATAATATAAATTCAGTGACAAATTCGGTAGTTTTTTTTTTATGAAACTGATCATTTGTTATAAATTTACGAATCTCTCCATTATCATAATTAAAAATTTTGATGAGTTATTGTTTACTTGTGTATTGGTCCTAATTATGGCTCACCCCACTTTTTTATCTTAAATAATGACAAAATATGCATGTTTAATGTGCTAACTGAAATCTTACCGGTATACAAACATCAGTTTCAGTCAGATTGACCGTGAGGTTAGTCGTCAAAAACGTGATATTCTTAGTATTATATGGCAACGATTGCGTGTAATCAGTTATCATTTCACAGAACCAATCCGTCTGATTGTGGTTTTTCTGGTAATTCTCCACAATTGTTGATATTTGAGGGTACCACAGCCGTAGCGCGCTATACCTGTAATTACATTATGCAATGATATTATTAAAAGCACATGAAAAATGAACGGAATTGTTATTAATAATAGCCAATGGTTTTTTAATTGACAATTGCGGCTAATTTGTGGCTGTTGATAATGGAACCAAATTATTTCAAAACGTATAAGTATATGCTATAAAAAAGCTTGTTTAAGAAATTGAAACACAGGTTTCGATGCAAAATAATAAAATATATTGGTAGGTATACGAGTATACCTATTATAATTTTTTTTTGTATTTTATTTTAGTTGTTATAATTGTCAAGGACAGACCTTTTTACTGATTTTTTGACTAACAAACTTGAAGATATAAATTGCACTTGTGACGCTTACGCGAAAGATACTTGCAAAATTTAATAGACTTGGGGTGAATGTGAACAAACACTTACGATAGTAAACAGACAAAAGTCATCACGGAGAACAAAATGAGTCTGCCCAGAAGATGCTTCCTGAACAAATTCTTGACCTCAAACAATGCGTTTGTTAGCTGTTTCTTGAAGGTTTCTTTACTTGATGGTGTGTAAGTTCCGCTTGCGCTAAGAGATTGAATCTGGAAAATACATTATTCCTTATATTTATAACATAGTCAACTGGATTAATCGTTAATTAAATGCCTAGGCAGTTCAAAATCCACCGTTTGACAAGAATATTAGCATCTGATTGAGCAAATATCGCTTGCCTTGCAAACACCGCACTGAGTCCGCGTGGTGGAGTATATCTGATACTTGAGCTTAGGTTTTTGCCCAGCGATGAGATGTGTAAAGACTACTTTACTCGCTAACTTTATGTAGCATCAAGCTACCAACATTTTTATCCGTAAAGTGGACTTTTTCGTATCTTTTAATAAATATACTAATAATTTAATCATGTTATTTCTGTAAGCTGATACCATGGTAATATAATATGATTCATCAGTCATAAGATAAATATAATAAACCTCAAAATCAGAGCTTCAAACATTCAATTTTATTTCTAAACGCTTTTACAATATCATATAGGATAGGCCTTTAACATACAGAGATATTAAAATCAAATACCTCATAACCGAAAGTGTAAATGTAAAATTAGAATTATTATCTGGATTCACTTTAAAAGGCATTATTATTCCATTATTCCGTAATCCAGGGCTGTTTAAACTTATCCCGTTGCGAGGCAAATATTATAGCCAGGGGTAGTCAGCAGTTGGTATTGAATTATCGTTAGTATAATATAGAATTTTAAATTCTGAGATTTATTCAACGACCGTAGTTAAACTATGTTTAAAGTACAAAATTAATCTCGTCAAGGCAGGCAGATAAATCCTCAATAATAAAAGTTGCCACACACATACTACAGCCTTCATAGACAGATAAATTAGACCGTTATATTTACGCAGTATAAATATTTATTAAGATAATAAACTTTGTACAGTATGTATGTTTTTGATGCATCAAATGAACCGATATCAAGTCTTTACAATTTTACGTTCAATTTCAGCTAATGCTAAAGATTTTTAAATATGCTAACTCTGTCTCAACTTTATTGTTAGAGTAATCTTTCGGCTGCAGGTTTCCTAAGTGCAATATAAAAACTTAAAAATATTTATTATAAGTTTTGTCTTCCCTGCCTTATTATTTTATTACTTACTGGGAACGTGCTCCTGTCTTTTCCCGTGTTTGTGTGGTATATATCTTTAAGTATATCTAATGCCTTGCCACGGGCATTTTCTTGCCCGTGTGAAAGGAGGAACTTAGGACTTTCTGGTAAATAGTAGTATGACACTCCAGCAATGAAACTCCATATTGAGCATACGTAGAGGTAGATGTTCCAAGCGTGAATGTCTAAAAAAATGAGATTAAATTAAAAGTTAGCTCTGAACACTGAATAAGTGGAGAGTTAACAGGGAATGGCATTTTTTGCACATTTAAGTAGGCGTTTTTAACAGAGTCCTCTGCACCTAACCATTGAGCAACAAAAATTGCTTGCACATAAGACACAAACGGCCATCACTTCTAACATAAATAACACGAGCGATTTCAGATCGTAAGGTAGTTATGTGCCAGAGACATGGACGAATGGCAAAAAACGGAACCTTTATAGTTTTGTCAAGTCCGTCTGTCTGTCTGTCCGTCCGTATGTCACAGCGACTTTATTATGTAACTATAAGCATCACACTATTGAAAATTGGTAGGAAGATGTATTTGTTAACCGCTGTACGACTCTTATACAGAAAATAAAAATAATGATATTTAAGAGGGACTCCCATACATGAAACTAAACCCGATTTTTTTGTCAAACCTATGCGTGTTTTAGAATGTCTGTGGATAGGTATATTGACATCGAGGTATTTAAGCGAGGTATATTTTGAAAAAATACATGATGTAGATCTTGACAAAGACTAAACAAAAATTGGCACGAGATCGAAATATTATTTTTCTAGATAAGGAACAACCGCATTTGAATAACCGAAAACATAACGTTGTAATTCATACAAATACTATGAAAAATAAAGATATATTTGCTGTCAACAAAATATTGTGGTATTTTGGCTAAGTGAAAGTGGATCTCTAATTCAGTTAAAGTGTCACGGTACCCTTAGAGTGCGAGTCCGACTCGCACTTACCTTTTTTTACAAATAAGCAAGACACTTAACATGTCAGTTGTGATACTGAAATACGATGTTTTATGTTACTTGGCCATCAAACTCAAAGTTAATTACACTTCTGCTTGTAAAAGAGAGGTGAAAAAACCTTGTTGATTAATTAAACAATTATTTTACACTAAGCGAAATACGTGAACTAATTTAATTTAATAGATTACGCCTTAGTGATTTCAATTGAACGTGAAGTTAGTAGGTAAAGTTTTAGCCCTTTTATTAGGTTAGTTGTGCTTCAATTTTGATCAAAGTGAAATCATAACGGAATTTACTATTTTAGGCTCAGTTTCACAATTCAAATTTTAATTGAATCACCACCAAATTGTTAAGTTCAAAGCAAATTACACGCCCATTTTACCACTTTGGAAGCGTCTATCTATCAAACGTGAGACTTGAAAATAAAATGGTTAAAGGAACCTCTATGTTATTTTAAAAGACTTATCCATGGACACCCCACACGCATAGATTTGACGAAAAAAAATGTTTTAGTTTTATATATGGGAGCCGGGCCCCTTAAGTTCATTATTTTTTATTTTTTTGATAAAAATCGTAAAGCAGTAAACAGGATATATCTAACTATCGTGTGATGCTTATAGTTTTAAAATAAAGTCGCTGTCACATACGGACGGACAGACAGACAGACAGACTTGACGAAACTATAAGTGTTTCGTCTTTTGCCATTCGGCTACGGCACCCTAAAAAGTAAAAACGGACTTCAAAACTCTCGGCCCTTAAAAGAAATGAAATTCATTTTAGACGAACCATTTCTTTTTGGAGTCGGTGCTCTGATAGTTAAACCTTGAGATAGTTAAAGTGATGGCACCGTCTCTAAAAATAAATTGTTCGCTTAAAATGGATTCCTTTCCTTTTCCTTTCAGTTATTACAGGGGGGGTTTCACCTTATGACTTCATTCTTTAAGATGCTATAAATTATCCTATCATGAATTCCGTCATTAAAATCACTGAACTCCTAAGCGTTAAGGAGTTCCATCGTCAGCTAAGCTACACACAATGTTGAGTATCAGACGTAACAACACGTAAACATTAAGATTATAGTATAAAACACTAAATGTGTCATTAAAATTTGAGGGTTTTCCTCGATTGCACCAAGATCCCATCATCAGGTCCAGGCTTGGCGACAATGATACCAACTAGAAGGTATAATCTCTAAGTTCGCGAGAAAATGATCAAATCGGTTCACAAAAGACTGAGGTTTGAGGGTACCTACATAAAGTTAATGTATTCGTATCTTGAGAAACACGGTGTATACAAAATATTACAGTCGAAATGATAACCTCCTCCTTTTTTGAAGTCAGTTGAAAAACAAACATGATTGACGCGTCATGACGCTTAGTACGGTATGGTAGTCGCAATATTTCATCAATATGCTGCATCGAAGCTTAAGGATAAAAATAATGATATTTAATTTTAGTTTTAGTTTTTTTTATAATGATTAAGATGTAAGATTTTCCAACCAAGCCGAACTAATTTAAAGTTTGCTTCTTGTTAAAAGAATGTTGTATTCAGACTGTTGTTTTGGTTAGTGACATCCAACTCAGGGATGATAATACGAGTTATCCTTTTTTTTTAAACTCAAATTACATGCAAGTTTAACCCAGATATTCCGGAAAAAATATGTCTTAGATACTTATGTATCTAAGACATATTTGGCACATAGTACCTTATGGTACTATGTGCCAAATAGGAACAAAACTTGTTTATTTTAAATAAGTTATTACATAGTAGTAGAATATTTTCAAAAGATCATATTTATAATAAGTGGGTTGGTTAATGTATTAGGAACATAGAATAGTTAATATTTTGAACTTACTTAATATGGAAACACACGTAAAAGTGATAAATAGTCAGCTCCTTGATAAAACTACATGTCATTTCTAATAACTAGGCTGGATCTTTTAAGGAACAGTAGGAATATCTGGGTTAATAAGAAACCCCTTCAAAACAGTCTAAAAAAATCGCACCCTCGCGCGTAAATCGCACTTATCTACGAAATATCACGCTGTAGCTAGTAAGCTACGATGAGGCGACTTGACGTTGGTAGTTTTGACTCTCTCGCTAGTATCACAATGATAGTTTGGTTTGTGGTTCTTTTTCCATTATTTAAAAAAAAAATGGCATCAGTATCGTTAGTACAACTACCCCTGAGTTGCTCGTTGATGACCAAAACAAAATCTTGTGCATCAATTTATTATTTTACATTGAAAATCAATGTAAATTATAATTTTCTTTTAATTGTATTCAAATATGTAGTTATCTATTTATAACTGACATCTGACACCTGCCAAAGATAAGTATTTGTCGTATAGATTTTTTCATTTTAAAAATATTTTCCTCCTTTTTTCCTCTTCCCGGGGCCTATCCATAGTCTTCTTATTGTGTTTAGAGGCAGTAAGTTTGTGGGCAGGCCTCCAGAAGACCTCTCTGTATCATATTAAATTCTTGCATTTTTATGTTCCAGTTGACATTTGGCGTTAGCAGGGAGTCACTCCGGTTGCTAAGGCAACCAGACCTGCGCATCCCCTGCTGTCAGCGTCCGTCATCCTAGTTTATTTACTTTTAGTTTTATTTTTATTACGTGTTTTTGTATTTGATATTGTCTCATAAGTTTTAATTTTGTGTTTTGGCAGGTTTTTGCAAATTTCTTTTTGTGATCAGTGTTAAGGCTTATGAGTACTTTATCTCCATCGGTGGGCACCCACTCACAGCCGCAGTTCTTTCACTGTTCAATTTGTAATTCAAATAGGACTTTTAAAGGTAAGAGAGGCCTTAATATTCATATTGCCCGTAGTCATAATAGCACCAATTTACCCGCGTCTCTCCCTATTTCCTCTATTCCAAATCCTCTATCTTCTTCTCAATCTTTTGAATCTATCATCACAAACTTTCACCAATCTACTCCGCTGGTTAAACGGATCCCTAGGGGAGCGAGAATAGCTTTAGCTAAATGCCTTTCTTCTTGTATTGAAAAATGTTTCGATAATACTGAAACTGCCTGGCAAAATCTTTTTACTTTTTCATACTCATTTTTTCACGTAAACTCTCCTTCTAAAACTTTAACTCGGGCGCTATTAGATAATGCTTCAAATTTCCACAATCCGTCCCTTTCATTCAGTTTGTCTAGTACGATATCTTCCAAATTTAACGTTTATCGTACCGTTGAGAACAAGGTTATGGACGGCGACCTGAAAAACGCAGCCCGAATCTTGTTCTCCGATGACACTCTCGCTCCCCCTAGTCAGGAAACTCTCGAGAGCCTTCGTAGTAAGCATCCTTCTCATCCAGATTCTCCATCTTTACCTGTTCCTCCTCCTCAAAATTTCCAACCCTTACAGATACTTGATGACGGTGACACGTTTGCTGCCATCATGTCATTTCCGGCTGGTTCTGCTGGCGGCATCGACGGCATCACTCCCTAACACCTTAAGGACTTGGTGAGTGCTTCCGCTGCTGACGCCGGTAGAATTTTGCTTTCCAACATTACGAAATTGTGCAACTTTCTCTTATCTGGCAAGGTAACTGAAAGTTTTGTCCCATTTTTATTTGGTGCTAGACTTTGTGCCTTTCGAAAAAAAGATGGTGGCATTCGCCCTATTGCTATTGGCTCAACGTTTCGTCGTCTTGCAGCCAAATTAGCCTGTCGTGATCTTTTTTCTCCTTTGAAAGAGTATTTTCAACCCATTCAACTTGGTTTCGGCAGTAAGGGAGGTTGCGAGGCCGTGGTTCATTCCGCTCGCAATTTCCTCTCCTGTGACGAATCTGAAGTTTTTTTGAAAGTTGATGTAAAGAATGCTTTCAATTCTCTTGACAGGTCTGTCTTGCTGAATGAAGTTCAGACTCACACTCCACAGATTTATCCCTTTGTTTTTCAGTGTTACAATAATCAATCAAAATTACTTTACAATGAACATTCAATTGTTTCTGCAGTCGGTGTTCAGCAAGGCGACCCTTTAGGTCCAGCCCTTTTTAGTTTAGGCATCCATCCTGTCATTTCATCCTTAAATTCTAAATTTAATGCCTGGTATCTGGATGACGGCTCCTTTGGAGGCAAAGCAGATGTTGTTTTCCAAGACCTTGTCCAGATTATAGAAGGATTTAAGAAATTAGACTTGGAACTGAACCTTTCAAAATGTGAACTTTTTATTAATGATCACGTTTCGTCTGGTTCCCGTCAGGCAATCATTGATAAATTCAATTCCCTTGCTCCTAACATCAAAATTCTGAATTCTGAATCGCTTTGCCTCCTGGGTGCCCCTCTTCTTGATGCCAGCATCGAACCTTTTCTAGATAAAAAATTGAATGATTTCACCCTTTCAGCCCCTAGATTAGAACACCTAAATTCACACATTGCATTTACTATTCTTAAATCGTGTCTTTTTGTGCCTAAATTTACATATTTCTTACGTGCTAGTCCTATCTGGAAAAAAAATAATTATTTAAAACTATTTGACACCACCCTTAAAAATAGTTTGGAAAAAAAATTAAATTTACATTTCGATAATAATTCTTGGGCTCAGGCTTCGCTTCCTATTCGTTTTGGTGGTATCGGAATTCGCCAAATTTCTAGTATAGCCCTCCCCGCTTTTCTCTCCTCTTTGCATAGCACTTCCGTTTTAGCCGGAAAAATCTTTGAACATCCTCGCCAACTTTCTGAGGTGAGAGAGGCGGAGGAGTTTTGGCAAGGCCTCTGTCGTAGAGAAGACATCCCAAAGGAACGTCACCAGCAAAAACTTTGGGATGTCCCTCTTGCGAGAGAGACCTTCAATTATTTACTTCAAAATTCCGTCAGTGACAGTGGTCGCGCAAGGCTCTTGGCAGTTTCCTGCAAAGATTCTGGTCATTGGCTTCATGCTTTACCGTCGAAAAATTTGGGCACTCTTTTCGATAGTGAGTCTTTCCGGGTATGTGTGGGTCTCCGCCTTGGTACCCCTATATGTGAAATTTTTACGTGTCCATGTGGCAAGGAGGTTGATAAATTTGGTCTCCACTGCCTTTGTTGCCAGCAAAGCGCTGGGCGTTTTGCCCGTCACGCTACCCTTAATGACGCCATCAGAAGAGCTCTTGCGACCATTAATGTTCCTTCCACGTTGGAACCACGTGGTTTGGTCCGTGATGATGGCAAGAGACCCGATGGCCTAACGCTTATTCCCTGGGAACGGGGTCGGGCCTTAGTTTGGGATGCAACTTGTGTCGATACTTTGGCCCCTTCCCATCTCAGAGAATCAGCCCTTAAAGCTGGAGCAGCAGCGGAGTTGGCTGAAAACGCCAAGCGTCGCAAGTACGTTTCACTTGCAAGTGATTATGTGTTTGCGCCGTTTGGCGTTGAAACATTTGGGCCGTGGGGACCCTCTGCTAAATTACTGTTTAGAAAAATTGCGCCAAAATTAAATTCTTTAACAGCCAATAATAAAGCTGGCTGGTTCCTAGCCCAAAGGATCAGCATAGCTATCCAACGCGGCAACGCAGCCAGCATCATAGCCTCCTTGCCGCAAGGAAATGGTTTCGTGTTTGAATAGGTATTAATATTAAGTAATTTTTTTATGTTGCATGTCTTAGTTTAATTTTTTCTTGTTTGTTATTAATAAAGATATAATTATCTTGAATCTGAATTTGAAATAAATCATGGTATAAGGTATAAAAGAATGATTTAAAAAACAATTATTGTAATAAAGCGATTTGTTTGCCACAATTGTTATCTATTTATTTAAATATTACGGAAATATGTTACTGTAAATATAGGGTGAGTTATTGTGTTTTAGTGTTAGTTGCATTGTAGATATACTCAATTTCTAATACTTGTTTTTGTTCTAGCTAATACTTCATATCAATGTTGTTATTGATACATCCTTGGGGATCCAAGCTGTGATGAGAGGGGTTCATGGCTACCAGTCATCACCCAACAACAAACAAGGATGTAGGGAAGATTTAGGCGTGTTATTTTTGGGGTAATTTTATATAAATAATGGGATATTTAATAAATATAAGGGAGTAGTTAGGTTAGTAAGCTTAGTGGTTATTTATGTGTAAGCCCTTTGTATTCGCATAGCGATTGGGTGGTGTCTGTGTTGGATACTATACACAATAAATGATTGCAAGGTTTGGGAGATTTTAGCAAAGAGATTTCATCTCTTTGCTAAAATCTTTAACCTTTCAAGGTTACTGTATTTTCAGTTGGAAGAAATGAGGGGGAAGAGTCTAGTGAGGGATTTTTTCATCACAGGTCTTGGATACTCAAACGGTTGGATGTATTATCGGATTTACTGGTTTCACAAGTTGTCAATATTTAATATCAAGTCTGACTGGTTGATTTATTCAGTGTAGTGTTAGGTAGGCAGTGATTTTTTTTCTAAAATCATTGAAATGTCTGATTTGGTTTAATATGTAGACAGCAATGTTAATTATGTGGTGTGATTTTTATGTGGGTTTTCTCATGCTGAAATTTGAACGATTTTTCTATTTTCATTTCGTTCCTACTAGTTGCTAGCTGCAACCTTAAGAGACATTGCTGCGTTGTAAATGATATTCCCACATAGGTAGGTTTTAAAAGTTATTGATAGGTAAATTTCTCAGCTGTGCTTTGAAATTTTACCGATCGGGGGATGTAGAGGTTTCAAGCTACGCGTAAAACCTCTACGTCTTTTTCGTTCGACTCTTCGTATTTTAAATGTAAAAAAACTTAGACGTTTGTCATATCGATTGTCATATTCATACAATTGTTATATTCCTACGATATCAGATCTTTGTGTGTCGACGAGAAAATAATATTATACGAACAATCTTATGTGCATTACAATTTATAGCTAATGGAATTAAAACAGAGAATACCTGAAGTTAAGTATATTATTTAATCGTAAACGTTGAAAACATAACACAGAAAACATAACTCATATCATAACGCATAAACTCGTATTCATATCTCCAAGATCACAACGACGCTACGCTTTCTTACAGTACCTACCTACAGTTATTGAGAGGTAGTTAAGGATTATCAACTAGTGTCGATAGCTTGAAAGACAATATATGGATCTGTTACAGTACAAGCACAGGTACTAGTTAAACATACATAGCACAAACAAAAATTCTGTTGTTTTTTGTATTCATATTGACGAAAAAACAAATTGCGCTATGTGGACACGCGTACAAATCTTGGCGTGTCCAAATGAAAAATAATAAATAATATTTTTTTTTTAAGTTTGATCAACTGGCACACATGTGACCAGTCTCGTGTGTCCAGTTTGCGAAAAACTCGGCGCGTGAGTTACATCACAGTCTCACTCGACTATCGCGTCCTTAGATTTTGACAGTGTGTGCGTGTGACAAACGACGCATGTGAACTAAACGAGGTACATTTGTATGAAATTACTCTACTTATTCGATTCTACTATGTCATTAACAACAACGAGTTAGCGATTTTGATGTACATTTAGTAGGGATTATAAGTTTGAATAACTATATCTGTAAGCATTGAATAGCACAATTGGTCACAACGTATACTCTGTAGACTCATTACCTAAATTTTTTGCTCCTATTTCGGATATTTGCCACACGTTGTATGATGATATTTTTTTTCAAATTTTAAGCCGATTAAAATAGTTACAATATTCCCTCTATAAGTTTCCCAAACACCAGCATTCCGAAGTTTTGACTAGAGCTCTCTATGATAGAGCACAGAAATATAATCAACATTGTCAGAAAAAAAAATGATATTATAATGTTCAAAGAGAATAGTTGAGTATTCGTTACTGTTAAAGAATCAGATATCATTGAAAAAGAAAACATTGAAAATTAGAAATAACAGGTGCTTTGGTAGGCGCTTAGAAAAAAAGTAAGAGTAATTGTGATGTCTTCAATCAATAAGTTTAAAAAAAAAACTATCGATTGAAAACATTCATTCATTTAATTCGTAATTATTAGTTAACAAATAGTAAGATGTACCAAGTTGAAATAATAAATCAAAACTTTGCGCGCGAGCTGGATTCGAACCACCATCCTTTGACTAAAGAGGCCAATGCTCATTCCAATCGAGCTACCGTGCAGATAGCTCAACCGCGCAAAATTTATCTTTTAAGAATACGTCATTTTACACCATAAAATTATTATCCCTTTGGAATATTAATTTAATGTTTTACACGTAACGTCAACACCATCTACCGACTGTACCGCAAGAGAATAAAAACAACTTGAAAATATTGACGCTTCGCTACCACACTTTGAGTGTCAAATATTCATAAAACCATAGCATATTGTAAGACTTGATTGTTAGGACTATTAGATCTCCTATGTAGTTATATGGTGTCGGTCCTTCTTCACTTACTTAAATGTTATCTCCACTCCAATCTATAATGAATATACCTTCGGAAAGTGTGTCTCAATTCTTAATTGCTTTCCGCACCAAAATCAAACACTAAATAAAGCTAAATTTAAAGTGGTAACAATATTGCTAATAGTTACAAACTCAGTGCCACCTGAATAACAGTTTGAATATATGAAATTCTGTAACATTTCCCAGAAAGAAGATGTCGCTAGACAAATGGTTTCAATATTTGGTCTTTTCCACGTTGCAAATGGAAAGCAATCGCGCTCGCTTATTAAATCTGTGTTGTTCACTCACCAGCACTTAAAACAATACAATTTTGCTACAAAATTGTCTCTATTTCAATAGAAATAAATTCTAAAATGTTTAGCTTGATGTGCAATCGTCTTTACTATTTTGTTGGAGCACCGGCATTGTTCATTGCGTTGAATTTGCATTAGATAGAGATTCAAGTGCATTTTAAATTCTTTTTCTAGAAAATTCCTTACTTTTATAAGTGTTAGATATATTTTATGTCTGGAAACGCGTTTTATTGGAACGGTGTTGTTATTTAGGGGCCGATTTTTCAATGGACAGATAAAACTTATCAGGCTGATAAATTATAAAGCGACAGATTTAAAAAATGACATGTATGTAAAAATGACATGTACCTATGATTGCTGACAATGACGTTTTCAAAGTAGCCATATTGTATTTTGTTCGACGAATATTTCTTATCTGACTATTGAAAAAACAGCCCTAAAACATGACATGACATAAATTGATAGTTTTAGGTAATTTTGATGCACGAACGAACGCGAATGAAACGTATGTGAATCCCATAATGAATTTTAAAGTCAAGTCAAGTTAGTAGCTCGTTTACTACAGGCCGTATACTACAGGCAAATAAAACCTTAACTAGCCACTCTCTTCCATTTAAAGTTCATGTTTATCTTATACGACTACACAGTATAATATTTCACGACGGATGACCACAAAAACAGTTGGAAAAGGTTAATTTACTCAATGCTGTAACATCGGCCTGAGGGCGAGTCGTGGTTAAATGCACGCGGGAGACCGCAGTGGCTTACTGGTAGGGCGACCACAATAAACTCGAACAGAATGTTAAAAAATGCCTGTTCAATTTTGAAAAAAATGGAAACTTATAATTGTGTAGATATTTGAAATTTACGGCCTGTTTTACAATGTTCTAATAAGTTTTGGTTACCGTTAGTTATATGTCCAATGCTCCATACGGAATTATTTGTCGATGTGACACTTGTGACACTTGCCATTAGCAAAGTAAAGCTACAGTAAAAAATAAGTAATAACTAATGTGCTTAGATTAAGTGACAGTCATGATGAATGGCACGATTACTCATCAATTAAAACACCACGTATTTCATAATCTATACTTGTCAAACAAAATAAGGGCCACGAGGTATTTTTTCATTTTGGTGTAAATTATTAAGCATTTACATATTGAAAGTCGTAAAATATTGGGTATTCAAACTCTTTGATACCTAAACTTATTAATATTGTAGTATTCATCTAATGCTGGCAACAATTTCATATAAAATTTGATTTAAAATTCTTTTTGAAAATTTTGATACTATTTTCTTTGACGTTTTGCTTTTCTTAGCTTCTTGGTTTATTAGAAATTTTCAGAGTTCATTGATATCCCGAGTCAGAAACATATTTTGCAATATGCCACAAGCACGCAGGCGTCATATAGACTCGCTGACAGCAACCAGAGCCGTTACAATGATTGAAGAAGGTCATTTGCAGCGATCTGTTGATTTGCAATTGAGATTTTTTCGAAGAGCTATTCAAAATCTATGGAATCGTTTTCAAGAGACCGGCAGTGTTAGAAGAAGACCTGGTTCGGGCAGAGTTCGGATTACAACAGCTCAAAAGGGCCGTTACATTCGATTAAGTGCGCGCTCACAACGAGTACTCTTGTCAGTGACCAAGTATTCATAATCGATTGCATGAAGACCAGCCGGCATCAAGAAGGCGAGTTGTCCGTGTTCTATTAACCAGAAATCATTATGGACCGGTGTCCCGGTCCATCTTGTTTGCGATGAATTAACACTGAGTCCATTATCTCTTGGGTGATATACGGAAAGGAAACAGGCTTCAGATTATAACTAGGAATTTATATTGCACTTTGAATGGTTACAAGGCGTATTTCTAAGTATTATATCAAATTACAAATCTTGTAGTTCGCGCCAATATGAGTGAATGCCAGGCCAAACCCCCAGCAGCCGTCTCATAGCAAGACCCCTAGGTGGCAGCACCATCGACGCGCTGCCGTACCATAAACTTACAAAAGTTACAACCATGGCACATTGGCGTTTCGCCACAGGGGTACTGTGGCGAAACGCCACGGAGTAATATAAAATATTCTAACTATGACATAAACTAACTAAAATAATATTACTACATTTGTACATTTATATAACAGCTTATATTCTAAAACAATTTATCATCTATTATTAATTTACCAACAAAACGAAAATTATTAAGTGGTTGCATCTGTTTATAAATTGTATTTTACTTAAATTGGTAACAAAATTTTGAAATACATACCATCTTTTTCAAATCAAGGTGGTATAAATTGTTGTAAAATAAATACTTAAGTTTACCTAAACGTCATAAGGGGTTTTAAATTTGACTGTTCGACCTGACCTAGTAGTCACAGCCTTTCGCATATTATCAGGATGATCTGGTGTATTAGAAGAAGGGCTAACTAATGATGAAGGCATTATGGCTGGAACAGTCATTGGTGGTGCTATGTCTGGAACTGAGGGAATACAATCAGATGTTATATAAGCTGGTTTAATGCGATCAATGCTAACTTCGTGTTTTTTTCCGAAAATGTCAATGCTTATAGTTTTATTATTTCGGTCTAGCACTTTGTAAGGCCCTGTATACGGAGGTTGAAGTGATTTACGTACAGTATCATCTCGTAGAAAAACATGCGTTGAGTTAGGGAGGTCTTTAAAAACGAAAGATTTTTGTACGGAATGATCAGACGCAGGAGTAGGACGTAATTCAGCCATGATTGACTGCAGATTAGCAATGAGAATTAAGTGCCGATCGTATGCCAAGGAGGACCAATGGAAGAGCACGATACCACGACTCTTGGTGACACATAAGAGCTGTTTTAAGTTGTCGATGAAATCGTTCTACCATACCATTTGACTGAGGATGGTAACTGGTAGTCCGAATTCGTTTAGTGGCACCTAAAGTCAAAAGCTTGGTAAAAAGAGCCGACTCAAATTGTCTTCCTTGGTCAGTAGTAACTATTGCTGGAACGCCGAAACGAGCTATCCAACCATGCATAAACCGTTCGACAACTTCTTCAGCCGTGATACTCACCATTGGTAATACTTCTGGCCAACGCGAGAACCTATCGATGACTGTCAAACAATAGTTAAAACCGCAAGATGCTGGCAAAGGGCCGATTAAATCCAGGTGAACATGTCTAAACCTCGCTGTTGGAGTGGGAAAAGAGCCAAGAGGAGTTTTCACATGCCTGCTAATTTTAGTTTTCTGGCATGCAAGACATTCTTTTGTCCAAGCGCGACAGTCTTTGTCAATCCCTGGCCATACGAAACGATCTGATACTAGTCTAGCAGTGGCAGCGGTACCAGGATGACTTAATCCGTGGCAGTCATTAAAGGCTGCTCGTCGGAAAGGCTTTGTTAAGAAGGGGCGCGCTTTACCGGTGGAAATGTCGCACAATAAGGAAACACTAGTCTCAGGTATGATAACCTCAGTCAGCTGCAGGCTCGAGCCACATTTGAGAAGATCCGAAATTTCCGGATCTGATGCTTGAGACTTAGCAAGCGCTTCATAATCCTGACATAACGAAATGACGTCAACTCTAGATAAGGCGTCGGCAACGACGTTTTCTTGTCCTTTTATGTATTGAATGTCTGTTGTAAACTGACCGATGAAAGAAAGTTGATTTAATTGTAGTGGTGGAAGTTTTTCGCGTTTTTGACTAAAAGCGTAGAGAAGTGGCTTATGGTCCGTGTAAATTGTTGTGTGTTGAACCTCTAAAATGTGTCGAAAATGTTGGACACTTTCGTACACCGCTAAGAGCTCTCTATAATATGTTGGTAATGTAGCTTGTTTAGCCGATAATTTCCTGCTAAAAAATGCTAATGGTTGCCAAACTTTATCAACCTTTTGTTGTAAGCAAGCACCTATGTGGGAGTTAGAAGCGTCAGTGAAAAGGCCTAAAGGGACTCCAGATTTAGGATGGGCTAAACTAACGACGGAACACAAGCTATTTTTACAGTCTTCGAAATTTTGAAGTAACTGATTAGTCCATATAAACGCTTTTGACCCTTTTCCACCTATGGCAGTAAGTGCATCGATTAGGGGTGCTTGTTGCTGAGCTGCCTTTGGCAGAAAACGACGATAGAAATTTATCATGCCAAGGAAACGCCTTACACCCTGAACTGTTTTGGGCGGAGGGAAATCGCGCAGGTCTTTAATGCGATCGACCGGGGGACGAGTTCCATTTGCACTGATATTGTATCCCAAAAAAATTACTTCCTTTGCTCCTAAAACGCACTTTGTGGGGTTTATTACCATACCGTATTCATTGAGCCTCTCGAATAAAATTTTAAGGTGCTTTTGATGATCAGAACTATTTTTTGAAAAAACTAAAATATCATCAATGTATGCAAAACAAAAATCTAGACCCCTAACGACTTCATCAACGAACCTTTGGAAGGTTTGCCCGGCATTCCTTAATCCAAAGGTCATGAAGGGAAATTCAAACAGTCCGAATGGGGTTATTATTGCAGTTTTGCATATATCGTCTGGGTGTACAGGAATTTGATGGTACGCTTTAGCTAAATCTATTGTACTAAAAATAGTTGCGCCATCCAAGTTGTGACTGAAATCTTCTATATGTTTAACTGGGTAGCGGTCAGGGATAGTTCGTGCATTTAATGCTCGATAATCGCCACAGGGCCGCCAAGAAGAATCTTTTTTGGGAGTCAAAAGAAGAGGAGAGGACCATGGGCTATTTGAAGGACGAACTGTTCCACATTTCACCATGTCATCAAATTCTTTTTTCGCAGCCAACATCTTTTGAGGTGCTAGTCTGCGAGGACGGCAGCAAACAGGAGGACCATCAGTTGTTAGGATGTGATGAACAGTTTTATGTTTAACTATTCTGGGAAGACCTGGGGGGCGCGTTATATCCGGAAATTGTCGTAAAAGATCAGCAAAGGGTGAATCGTTGTGAAAAACAGCTTTAACGCTGCTTTGGCTGTGGCCACTAATAGATGCTGGACTTGTTAGACCTGTTCGGCCATCTCGCAGGAGTTTGTAGCGGCAGTCAGGAAGAAGATTGTAATATGCAAGGAAATCAGATCCTAAAATTGCCATGTCGACATCAGCAATGACAAAATTCCACCTGAAGTCGCGTCGTAGACCAAAATTTAGCACTAAAGTGTGGCAGCCATATGTATTTATGGTCATGCCATTAGCCGCGCTTAACTGAAATCCGGTTGTTTTTAACTTAGATGTAATAAGTTTCCGTGGAAAAATACACAAATCAGATCCAGTATCTACTAAAAACTGTATTTTAGTTATTTTATCAGTGACAAAAAGGCGGCGACCGGAAAAACTACAGTCAGAGGTCGCCATTACTGACTGCTGGAGGGGTTTTCCGAAGAGACCCAAGAGCACGGTTCAATACACTTCTTTGCCCTTACACCAAAGCGATAATGGTACCAACATAAACGCTGTTTACCTGCAGAGCTGGCTGAAGATGATCGCGACCCTGGACGTGACCTTGATGGATCTCTAGATTTGCGTTGAGCAGTAAGAGCAGCAACTTGATTGCGCAGAGCTTGAATTTGAGAGGTTATCTCTGATAAATTAAAGGGTGTTTCATGAGATTTAAGGGCACTAACATAGATTGGCGAAACTTCTAAAATTTTATCTGCGATTTCCGCAACCTTTTCTAGTGGTAAATCTGCTTCGATTGCCAAAATTGCTTGAACATTAACAGGTAACCTCTGCAGCCACAGCTCACGCAAAATTTTGTCATCAGATAGGTATGTGCCTGCTAGACACTTTAAATGTCGTAAAAATTGACTAGGTTTGCGGTCACCAATTTCTTCACCAGATATAAGTTGCCTCACTCGCTGTGCCTCGGATACCGAAAATCTGCGAGTCATTTCCCCTTTGATCCAATCGTAACGTTGCCCTTTGGGAGGGGGGCTTACTATAAGGTCCTCAACCTCCTTTGCTAACCTGGAGTCAATCTGGGCAACTACATAATTATATTTGGTTTCGTCAGCTGATATTTGAGCAAGAGCAAATTGTGCCTCTATATGCGCAAACCACGCAGCTGGGCGGTCTATCCAAAAGGGAGCAAGTTTCGGACTAACTAAAAACGCTTTAGGAGCAGAGTCCGTTATTGATTCTGACTTGTCGGTACCTAAAACAGAGCTAGGTGGCAAAGCGAGTCTATTTTGTAAGTCAGCATTTTGCTGCATAAGTGCATTGTTTTGAATTAGTAATTGTTCGAGCCTATCTTGTAATTCCCTTAGTTCCGCCATTATCAAGGAACTATATCGATTTAAACTTAAAATTTAACGTTTAAAAGATTTAAAATTTTATGCTCATTAAACATGTACTTTCTGACTTTGATTATTTCAATTTTAAAACAATACTGAAATATAATTACAAATTACAACAAACAGACACATAAAAAAACACTAAAACAATGTGTAAGCAGTTGATAAAACAAAAGAACATTTAACACTTCATGTCTTTGCTAAGAAAAAAAAAAAAAACTTTATGGTATTGCTCTGGTTTGTTATCACGTAAATCGGAACGTCCCGATTTCGCGCGAAAAGTAGATGTAAACAAATAAAATTGGCGGGAAAACTTGAGAAAAGGATATTACACCATAAATGTACTTGCGATTGATGTTGGTAGAATGCTGATTTTTTCTTCCAAATCACCTTAGCAATATGCAGTCATGCACGAATATTTCGATGAATCGCTGTCCAGGAACTGGAGGATGAAACTTGCACGGCCGTAAAATGTAGTCTTCACAGAAACGCACTGGTTTTAATTACACCACACAGTATTCACACGGAGCCATCGTTGTTTGAAATACCCATTAGGACGTTTTCTTCGCGTTTTCTTAAAAAATTCGTGCCGGTTTCAAATCACGTCGATGGTCACCAGTATGGACCGGTGTCCCGGTCCATCTTGTTTGCGATGAATTAACACTGAGTCCATTATCTCTTAGGTGATATACGGAAAGGAAACAGGCTTCAGATTATAACTAGGAATTTATATTGCACTTTGAATGGTTACAAGGCGTATTTCTAAGTATTATATCAAATTACAAATCTTGTAGTTCGCGCCAATATGAGTGAATGCCAGGCCAAACCCCCAGCAGCCGTCTCATAGCCAGACCCCTAGGTGGCAGCACCATCGACGCGCTGCCGTACCATAAACTTACAAAAGTTACAACCATGGCACATTGGCGTTTCGCCACATCATCGTGCAAATCATTTAAGATTTTCCCGTCAACATTTGGACCAGTGGGGCATGGTGCTCTTCACAGACGAGTGCAAAGTTAAATTTCTTAACGACGATCGGCGTATTAGAGTATGGAGAAGACGCGATGAAAGAATTTCAGAAGCCTGCATCCATGAAGGCGATCGTTTTGGTGGTTTAAATGTAATGATTTGGGGCGGAACAAGCTTACACGGCAAAACTGAGTTCGCTTTTTTAAATGAGGGTTCTGTTACTGCTCAGCGGTACATTGAGGAAGTTTTCAGACCACATGTGATCCCATTTGCCAAGCGAGCGGGTCCTGGATTCATCTTGATGCAAGACAATGCTCGTGCACACATGGCTTAAGCGACTCGGTTTGTAGGTACTAGAACCCTCTCAAATTCAAGTATTGCCGTGGCCGTAGAACAGTCCGGACTTAAATCCAATAGAGCAAATGTGGGATCAGTTGAAACGAAGAGTTAGAGACAGTGATTAGGAAATCCACAACCAACAGCAACTCATCATCGCTGTTAAAAGGGCCTGGGAAGAGATTCTAATGGAAAATGTCAGGCATTTGATTGAGAGCATGCACTCCAGGCTTCAGGAGTGCGTAGCAAAACGAGGGGGGCATACCCGTTACTAAAAGATGAGCATGGAGTATATTCTTTTGTTTTCAGTAACTTTACATTGTTTTTATGTTGAACCTTAAATGTGTTTTTTCTTTCAAAAGCAAATAAACTTTTAATTTATTATTATTGGAATAAATTTATTGGTCTACATGGTAAAAACAACATTAGTTTTCGTTATGGAGACAAAAAATATATATTTGTTTTATTATTTTCATGGTACAGACAAAATACTTCGTGGCCCTTATTTTGTTTTGAGTAGTTTATATTGAGTCAAATTATTCTTTATTTTCAATATAGTAAGTAAAAAATTTTAGTGGTTACAAGTATAACATCTAAAAAGCTTGGTTACCCTTACCACAGGAAAAACAAGGTCCTTATCCAATGTGAAATATTAGCTACTTTGTTTTAAAACGAGGGCTTTGCGATCTTAAATGCTTTTTTTGAGATTTGAATAACTTCATTAGACAAAACTCCTGTAGGTTCCTTTCCACTCTACACAGATTTGAAGTTGTTACCTATAGTTATATTTTAAGGCTGAATAGTTTGTTTGTTAAATGGCGTAGATCTCAGGAACTACTGCACCAATTTCATAATATATTTTTGTGTTTGTTTATTTATCTGGGTAGCTTATTTCCCATGTTTGTAAAACTATAAGAACAATAAGTTTGCGTTCTGATATAAGGTATCTGGTGTAACGGTACATTTTTGAAGTGAAAACTTCTTTAGCGGCGTTGAGCACTTTTGTGGGATGGGGGAAAAATGTGAAACTCGCGTCAGGACACGTGGGCTGATCGAAAAACCGTAAGACGGTTGGCGAAATTATGGATGTAAGTTGATTTTTCTGAGGGATAAACTTTTTAATGTAATTTAATATAATATAAATTGTAATGTTTGTGTACGATAGCAAAATAAATAAATATTGTAATCTATAAAAATATTATATTATTATTATTATTATTATAATTATTATTATTGTATTCTATCACAAAAATGATAGTACTTTAATATTGATAATAAGAGCAATTCATTCAAAATTATTCCCTAACTATTCCAAAAAATCAAAAATGCACAACGTTGATATTCAAGTTTTTACTTCTGCCGGCACTCCCGGAGTGCAATTTTTTTTATTTTAAAGTCCTAATATGAAGTAAAAAAACCTTTTCGTCTGCAATCAGTTTCAGCGCATTCTAATTATGCTAGATTGTGAAGCTGCTCTACATCCAAGTTGTTAAATAAACAGGTCAACCGGAAGGCGCAAAGATGGGATCCTATTCTTTCGAAGACCCAGGCAACGTCACATACTGCAAGATCTTATGATATAGTAAGCTCTTTCTGCGTGGATAGGAATATCAATCAATATTAATGAGTGATGGTATTTTTATTGTTCTTGACAATGTAATGACAAAAAACACCTTAGTCTTGCCTGTGACCACGAATGCTGTAAAGCATTCGAAACGTCAGGCATAAAGTTTTAATTAAATGTGCGCGAAATAAATCCGTATAGTCCTTTATTTCAGTGTATGATTCATTACTAAGCCAAGTTGGAAATAGAAAGATTTTTTATACATAAATAGGTAAAGGTAATGAATTAATTTTCCCTAAAATGCTTACATTCAGTTTACAATAACTATTATTATTTAGTTGAGCACACCTGTTACGCAAATGTCTTGCCGGTACTGTTCATACGTGCCTTAAACTTTATTTCGTATGACAAGCATCTTAAAAAACTTGACACTATTATCATGTCCCGCAAGCCTAAGATGCGCGCCTATTTATCATTTGTCACGGCAATCGATATATTTCAAACGTCATTTTAATCATATTTAAAAAGATTTTTCCTAATTTTAAGGTAATTATTTGTTCATTAAAGCAATTAGAATTACCTTATAAGTGATAAAAATGTAGGACAACATGTTGTTTAGGAAATAAAATTATTTTGTCGACGCGATAAACGGTATCGAGGCGCGCATATTAGGCCTACAGATCGTGTTTAGACTTTCAAATTTTTTTTCGGGTTACTTTTCTCGGCGTTGCGTGTCCCATCACCACAATCAAATCTCTAAACTGCTTTTAACATATAACTTTACTTATAATTTTTTCAACCATAAAATTTCCAAAATTCGGAACCAATCTCATGTCGCAAATGATAGAAAGATATGGGATATCGATATTCAATCACGTGTCACCAACGCCATAAATTTGATGTGACCCATTTCGCCACGTATCCTTCTCCTTTATGCTGCTGATTGGGTGCTATTAGTAATTTATGGTGGCAAGTAACGTCCTGTCCACCATGGCCAGATTGATTGAAACACAATTTGTAACTCTCACACAATGTACGTAGGTACAGTATAACACTGTCAATGCCCTAAAATGTTACGAAGAAACTTCAAGGAATCAGCAATAATTATAAACGTTTACTGTAACAACATTATTAAAAATATAAACATTACAGGGTTCGGCACTCGAAGTATTACTCGCTAAATTTACTGTGGCAATAAAACGGTTTAAGTCAGTGCGCCAATTTTTGTCGATAATTAACATGGTAAGTTTTTTTACAAGCTACGACATAATCACTGGTTTTGGTCGCAGTTCGACGACGTTTTTTTACTGTTGAGTAATATGTTTGCTAACAATTTTATCATAGTTTTTTTTTTATGACCATGTTTCCAGCTAAAGTTCATCAAAGTGTTTTTAGTTATAATTTCATTGATTTTCGAAAAAAAGACACTTGTAAAACTGACGCGAGTGATTCGAAAATAGGGCCTCTGGCTACATATTTTTTTAACATAAAACAGTGTTTTACTAAAATCTCATAACATTATCATACCATCTAAGCGAGTGCATATTTCTAACATTTTTTGAACATTCTGATCCTTAAAATAAGAATACCCATCATCTGAACTTGGTCTCGTATGAGATTGTATTTTTATGTTCATGAGATGTTGCTACTATCAGTGAAAAGGTGTGTATTTACAGTGAAAAGGTGTGTATGTACATACATTAACAGTGCGTAACAAAAAATCTACTAAACACAGAATAGCTTTGAGATACGTTGTGATGAGGCTTCTTTGTACAAAGGTAATTTAGCGTAAAATATAGAATGATTTTGCCAGGTGCTACCAACTTTTAGGAGATGAATAAGACCATCCATACCTGCACTCTTACTATCGGGCCATCTTTTGTATTGGACACCAATCACATACATTGCTCTGATCCCAAAGTAAGTAGCTAATGCACTTGTGTTATGGAAATCAGACACAACGGTGGTACCACAACACGCATACCCGAGACAATCTAGAAAATTATGATTTCTATATTGACCCGACCGGAAATCGAACCCGGGACCTCGGAGCGGCGACGCCTTGAAACCAGCGAGCTTAGCCACTACACCACGGAGGTCGTCAAATTATTATTCTATTGTAATTATTCTGTTTGCCTTTCCATGCATTATCGTCAATTAAGCTTACTGATTTTCAATGGGACACCTGAAATTTTATTTTAGACTAGCAGACTCAGAGAACTTTGTCTAGCCCCCGGCTCCGTCCCGCCTCGGATCCGTAATTCTAATAATTATTGTCTTGCTCAGGACGGTAATGAATCTGAAAAACATTGCAAAGTAACCCTGTATGATAAACTTTTTATGATATATGATTTAGCTAAGGTGGACTTCCATGGTTATTTATTAATTACAAACAAGAAAAAATAAAACTAAGACATGCAACATAAAAAAAAAAAACTTAAAGTCTACCTATTCAAAAACGAAACCATTTCCTTGAGGCAAGGAGGCAATGATGCTAGCTGCGTTACCGCGTTGAATAGCTATGCTAATCCTTTGAGCTAGGAACCAGCCAGCTTTATTATTGGCTGTTACAGAATTTAATTTTGGCGCAATTTTACCAAACAGCAATTTAGCAGAACCCCACGGCCCAAATGTTTCAACACCAAACGGCGCAAACACATAATCACTTGCAAGTGAGACGTACTTGCGACGCTTTGCGTTTTCAACCAACTCCGCTGCTGCTCCAGCTTTAAGGGCTGATTCTCTGAGATAGGAGGGGGCCAAAGTATCGACACAAGTTACATCCCAAACTAAGGCCCGACCCCGTTCCCAGGGAATAAGCGTGAGGCCATCGGGTCTCTTGCCATCGTCACGGACCAAACCACGTGGTTCCAACGTGGAAGAAACATTAAGAGCTCTTCTGATGGAGTCATTAAGGGTAGTGTGACGGGCGAGACGCCCTGCGCTTTGTTGGCAACAAAGGCAGAGGAGACCAAATTTGTCAACCTCCTTGCCACGGGGACACGCAAAAATTTCACATATAGGGGTACCAAGGCGGAGATCCACACACACCCGGAAAGACTCACTATCGAAAGGAGTGCCTAAATTTTTCAACGGTAAAGCATGAAGCCAGAATCCACCAGAATGAAACCAGAATCTTTGCAGGAAACCGCCAAGAGCCTTGCACGACAACTGTCACTGACGGAATTTTAAGTAAAGAATTGAAAGTCTCTCTCGCAAGAGGGACATCCCAAAGTTTTTGTTGGTGACGTTCCTTTGGAATGTCTTCTCTAGGACAGAGACTTTGCCAAAACTCCTCCGCATCTCTCACCTCAGAAAGCTGGCGAGGATGCTCAAAAATTTTTCGGTAAACCAGAATAGTCCTTTCTGGAAAAAAAAATTTAAAACAATTTGACATTTCTCTTAAAAATAGTTTGGAAAAATTTTAAAATTTACATTTTGATAATAATTCTTGGGCTCAGGGACTCTGGCTTTGGGCACGTAGTAAATATGTAAATTTAGGCACAAAAAGACACGATTTGAGTATAGTAAAAGCAATGTGTGAATTTAGGTGTTCTAATCTGGGGGCTGATAGGGTGAAATCATTCAACTTTTTATCAAGAAAAGGTTCGATGCTGGGATCAAGAAGAGGGGTACCTAAAAGGCAAAGCGATTCAAAATGAAGAATTTTAATGTTAGAAGCAAGGGAATTGAATTAATCAATGATTGTCTGACGGGAACCAGACGAAACGTGATCATTAATAAAAAGATCTCATTTTGAAAGGTTCAGTCCTAGGCCAAATTTCTTAAATCCTTCTATAACTAGGACAAGATCTTGGAAAATAACATCTGCTTTGACTCCAAAGGAGCCGTCATCCAGATACCAGGCATTGAATTTCAGTTTTGTAATGTTGGAAAGCAAAATTCTACCGGCGTCAGCAGCGGAAGCACTCACCAAGTCCTTAAGGTGTTGGGGAGTGATGCCGTCGATGCCGCCAGCAGAACCAGCCGGAAAAGACATGATGGCAGCAAACGTGTCGCCGTCATCAAGTATCTGTAAGGGTTGTAAATTTTGAAGAGGAGTTAGAGGTAAATATGGAGAATCTGGACGTAAAGGATGCTTACTACGAAGGCTCTCGAGAGTTTTCTGATTAGGGGAAGCGAGAGTGTCATCGGAGAACAAGATTCGGGCTGGGTTTTTCAGGTCGCCGTCCATAACCTTGTTCTCAACGGTACGATAAACGTTAAATTTGGAAGATAGCGTACCAGACGAACTGAACGGAAGGGATGGATTGTGGGAATTCGAAGCATTATCTAAACGCGCCTGAGTTAGAGTTTTAGGCTGACACTTTACATAAAAAAACGAGTATGAAAATGTAAAATAATTTTGCCACGCAGTTTCAGTATTATCGAAACAAAAAAATGGTTATGGTTATGTTAATATACCGGAGCCTTATTACCTTTACATTACATTACATAAGTCCCTCTTACGGCTTGTTTCACAATGTGTTATTTCCGTCCACTACTTCATACGAAATGACGTCTTATATTTGAATTATTGATTGATGACACAGACCCTTATTATTTATAATAAATACAATGTTGATTATGTACAAATAGTACTATAATAGTAATTGATGTGGAAATCTTATGTTGGAAATTGACCAGCGGGCCTAAGATGCGCGCCTATTTATCATCTATCGCGGCAATCGATAAATTCCACACGACATTTTTATCACATTTCAAAAGGTTTTTACTAGATTAATTGTATTTATTTGTTTCCAAAAGCAATTTGGATGGACTTACAAGTGGAAAAAATGTGGTAAAATATGTTGTTTGGGAAGTAAAATTATTTTATCGAAGCGATTAACGGTATCGAGGCGATCGAGGCCTACAGGTTACGAAAGCCTAATATCAAGAGAAGATTTCTTCTAAAACTGTTTATATTGAAGCTTTGCTGTGTTTTTTTTCTGAATAATTTTATTTATTTAATTTTTTTACTCCAGTCCACAGCTCTCAAAACAAAGAATATAAACAATGTTTATTTGTACAACCTTAAATTAATATGCGCCAGAAAATACACTAATTATCGTGGGTATGAAGTAAGGAATTTTCATGAAACTCACATAAATGTTTAGATCACCGTAAATTTGATTGTAAAAAAACGCGACATAAACATCTTACGGTCTTAAATCCGTTTAGTCTAATCTGTCGTTATATTGTGAACTGTACGAACTTCATACACTCTAACACGTTAGTAGATAAACTGAAATGACGAATCACTGGGCAAAGTGGTGGTTCAGGGTAGTTGAAGTATAAAGGAAGGGGCTAAGCGAAGTTGGTTGGTGTTAGGTTGACATGTAAAAGTAAGAAGTAACGTTAGCTTGTAACGTCCCACTGCAGGCCTTATAGGCCTTATAGGCCTTACCTCAACTATAAGGTAGATTGAGCCATACTCCACCACGCGGGCTCAGTGCGGGTTGGTGGATGGGTGTTTGCAAGGCAAGCGACTAACCCTGCTGTCAGATGTTATCAAGCCATCTATAAGGTCTCTGACTAGGCTTAACGACTAATATCAACCTATGTTAGCCGGGACCAACGGCTTAACGTGCTTTCCGAAGCACGGAGATACTTGTCATATACGTAACTCATATGGTTGGAAAGGTCACCCATCCAAACACGATCTCGCTGTTGATTGCTTCACTACGGTTGACATGTAAGTACCAATAAAAGCACAGTAAAAAAAACGACAGTTACGCGTTAGAATATAATCTCTATCGTTTTAAAATGTCAGTGACAGACACATATTAACAACAAACATTCATGACTTATTTTACATTTAACTTTATATATTTTAAGACCTTAATTATAATTCCAAATTCTCGTATCTCCATACTTCTCAACCGGTCCCTTCGCTCCAGTAGCTCTCTCCAACTGTTCACTCCGCGTCAATCTTCTGGCTTCATGTCCAATTCATTTACCCTCACAGCCATTCGACTTTGGAATGGCCTCCCAAAGACAGTACAAGCATCCACCTTCAAATTATCTTTTAAGATGGCCCTCCGAGCACTTTACAAGGAAGAGATATCGAACTTGTCTCACTGAGCTCTTCTTCTTTTCTTCTCAAATGTATACTATTAGTATTATTATTATGTGTATGTACAGTGTTTATGTTTATTATTCCATAATTATGTATTAATGTATACGGTATTTATGTAATAAGTAGTATGTATGTTTATTTTTTGTTTAAATACCTATAGTTGTTTCAAACAAGCTCTCACTTTTGCCCTTCTATCACTTCCTTCGCGCCGCCAGCAATGTCTCTGTATAGACCTATGGTTGACTGGTAGATAATGCTTCTAGCATTAAGTCCACTATATTTACCTTTTGTTTGTGCATGAAGTGTTTATACAAAAATAAATAAATAATTATACTTTCTTTTACTGCTGCTGCTTTTGGGCTGCTTCGGTCTCTTAACATATCTCCAACGGTGCTTGACTGGTTTCATAGTTACTTGCACGGCCGCCGGCAGCGCATTCGTTCAGAGGACGCTTTCTCTGCATGGTGTAACATATCTGCCGGTGTGCCTCAAGGCGGCGTACTGTCTCCTCTCCTCTTTTCAATTTTCGTCAATTCTATTACGCGTAATCTTACATCGCTTTTTCATCTTTATGCAGACGATCTCCAAATATATTCACAGGGGCACCTTGAAGACCTACCTACCGTTATAGAAGCGGTTAACACTGATCTTAATCGTATCCTCAATTGGAGCAAATCCTTCGGTCTCAAGGTCAACCCTACCAAAAGGCAGGTTTTAATTGTGGGAGGTTCTTGGCAAATTGCTAGGATTGACTGGCCGGCCATGCAACCTATCACGTTTGACGGTGTACAAATTCATTTTAGCAAAACTGTAAAAAACCTGGGTAAACATATCGACTGTTCGCTCTCATGGTCCAAACAAATTGCAGACGTTAGTCGAAAAATGTTTGCTGCAGCGGCGTCACTAAACAGGCTTCGGAACTTCCTACCGATACCCACTAAAATTGCGCTTGTCCAGGCTCTATTGTTTCCAATTTTGGATTATGCAGATAGTTGCTATCTTGATCTTAACGAAAATCTCCTCGACAAGCTCGAACGTCTCCAAAATTTCTGTATTCGGACAATTTATGGTCTACGCAAGTATGATCACGTCTCCAAATACCGCTCTCGGCTCAAGTGGCTCCCAATTAGACTTCGGCGAAATTACCATATTCTATGTTTATTGTATTCCATACTTTTCAATCCAAAATTCCCACCTTATCTCAAAGAACGCTTCCACTTCTTGCAGCCGTTGCGCGGTCTTGACATGCGGTCATCGAGGAAACTCCACCTTGAATCCCCTTGTCACACAACGAGCTACTATTCAAACTCTTTCACTGTCCAATCAGTACGCTTGTGGAACTCCTTACCCTTGGCTATCAAGCAATCAAAATCTATCGCTATTTTCAAAAAACTGCTTAAAGAACATCTACTCTTTTCAAAATAATTCTATCTACTCTTATGTCTCAGTTTATTTCCTTTCATTTCATATTGGTTTGTGTAGTTAAGTTTCATTTTGGTAAAAAATAGATAGAGTATATACGCATGTTCTTTTTTTTCAAAGCTGCAAACGTTTCAGTGGTAACTTTACAGGTACGCGGTGTTCAACACAAGAAGTACCGTTTGCTTTGGAGTAATTCCATATTTTGCAGGCACTGCTTTCTGCAGCAGGCCGAATTAGTGGTATACGCGTTTTAATGCCACCGATACTTGATCTAATAAAATGATAGTATAGATAAAGCCAGCAGATACCATCGCATCGCTGTAACATGACAAAGACAAGAGTTGACAGGACTCAGTTGACGGACAACCGTACCTGCAAAACTGCCGTGTGAACCCACCAGTTGTTTCTGTAGGACCTAGTGATGCAGTGATCCCGCAGTACTGGACTGAAGTAGGAAAGAGCCTTTATTAATTCAATCACTCTGTGATCATACTGATAATTCACTAGTCCAAATCTCGTAAATCAACATCCCGTTTCAGTGGTTATAAATAAACAATTATTTAAAACAAAGTAACACTCAAGGTTGATTCAGAATAGTTTTTATAAACTTAATGAGTATTTTACTCGCTAGAAATAAATTTAGTCCAGTGGCGATGTTTTCCTCTTCTTAAATAATCAGAATTTAATGAACTACACTATACATATTTACACGCAGACTAAATGTTGCAAATTTTGGTAAACTCAAAGCAAATAAACGCATTTGCACATACCTAGTTGCCTAAACTAGTGACGTCTTGGAAGAATTTAACATACAGATACTAAGCTAAAAAAACAAAGCGACTACTTCTAACTAAAACAATTCAACGTTTGAATAAATATGTAGCAGACATAAAGATACGAATTTGACGACCCGTCTGGTGTAGTGGTCGAGAAGTCGCCTACTACGCAGCGGGTGCGGGTTAGATCCCCGCACAATACAAACATTTGTGTTCATGAACATGTCTGTTTGTATTGGTCTGGGTGTTTTCTATGTATATCATGTATGTATTTACAAACAAAAATTATTTAAGTATTATATCCGTTGTCTGGTACCCATAACACAAGCTTTGAGTAGCTTACTTTGGGACTAGATGGCGATGTGTGGAAATGTCCAAAGGATATTTATTTATTTATAATGATCCAAGACAGCTTTGTTCTACTGCGTTTGTGTTGAATTTCATGAATAAATTGCTGTTGATACACAATACAAATGTAAAAGGAGTAGGTCCACCCTAATTCTTATGATAAACATAATGTAAACGTGTTTTTGTTTATGTAGTATTCAATAAAACTGTAAAAAATATATATTTAAGTCAGTGTCAGCAAGTCTTCTTTGCTTTTTTTTTAGTTATGATTTAAAGTCAGTTCGATTTACTGCTATGCTATCACGACTATTCAAACAACTGTATTCTTGTTATCTTGATAATACGTGCTCTAGCGCAAAGGTACCTATGAAATCAGTAGTAACAAATTATGACTTTCATGATATGACGAAACAATTTTGCTGACCTACTTGTTTCTGAAATCGAAATATAACTCTATTTTACGGATTTATTTTTTGCAAATTTATAAAATTTTATCGGTCACGGGTAGATAATCTACCCGTGACTACGTTTGTTGACCGTCCAAATATAGTGGAATATGCCAATGTAATGATATTTTATAAAAATGGTTTTTTATTTTTTTATGAAATTGGAGTTACTTATTAACCGATACATGAAATACTTTACAACTGAGATGTCTAGTTTGTCTTTACGATTTAACGTTGAGAACCCAACTGATAGGTTTCATGAAAAATGTTGTGCTTAATTGATGCCTGAAACATTTAACGATTTAATTTTACTTTTACCTAAGTGTTTATTTTTTTTCCTTATTCTAGATTTCATTATCTTAAAAAGTTAAGATGCATGTGATTTTTCTTGTGAAAGCTATGTCACGATTTAACAACAAAAAAAAGGTAAGGTCTTTTTCCAAAATATCTCAATAGGTAATCGTGAATTGAAAGGTCTATTAATAGGTATTATGATTCGTTGCATAAAACTTAGTTAAAGTGCTGTAGTATGTACAATGTGAATAGCTGATATTACACACAAAAAAGCAAAGGTTCGAACGGCTATTTGAAAACAATTAATAAAGGAAATAGATTCGAAAACCGGAACAAAGTAATTATAACCTTTAATAAACGTATTCATCAAAAACTCAACGGCCAATAATCGTATTTAACAAAACAATTACCTTCCTGTTTTTGTCCTAAATATCTTCAGTTTCAAAACAAGCAGTTATATTATAATTTTTGACCTCGTCTCTAATAAAAGCTGCTTGAAATTCAGTCGTGGTCGAAAGTTTGGAGCCACAGTTGAATAAGAATAAGGGTTCTTAACGAAGGTCCTAATACAGACAGACGTTTAATTTTTTTGGGGCTACATCAAGCTAAGTACTTGTATACATATAGTGACACTGTAGAGTGATGAAGTTTTTTTCATTAACTAATAGTAACGATCAACTCGATAAGATGATCGATTCTTATCGAATCTCGAATCTTGCTTATTTTTTATATTTGTTTTTTTTACATCCTAGTGAAATTTGACTCTATACTCATATTATAAAGCTAAAGAGTTTGTTTGTTTGAACGCGCAATTCTCAGGAACTAATAGACTGATTTAAAATTATTTTCTGTGACACGCTGTGACGGGAGGGGAGAAAGTAAACTTAAAACGCACGGGCGAAATTGCAGGAGATTTTATTAAGAAGACTTATGCTGAATTGTATTTGTACATTTACACACAAACATAACTTACGCCAATAATACACCAACGCATTCGCATGCGGCAGAACGATACCGATAAGGATGCAGCTATTACAATAGCTATGTTAAAACAAATGCGTCAGTGTACTAACGGCGTTAGTTTCATAGTCATTACGCTTACGTCCTACTTTAAGTCTCTAAAAGAGCTCATTTTTTTATTTAACACTACCACACAGTCTATGGCCTCGGGCGTCAAGATTGCGTGTAATATTAATTGATTGAACGGTCACGGATCAAAAGATCGCCGGCGGTATCGTTAACAAAAGTGTAACAGAAGACTGTTGATAAACACATCCGTGAGGGATCAACATCGATTTTCCAATGAGAATGAGTATAATTTATTGGTATAAGATTTATTTATACAGGAGTGATTTAAAAAATACTGAATTTCATGATTACTAACGTCTATGTTTCGCGTGAATCACACGCCATATTCAAGCGAGTGATTAAGAAATAGAGCTCCTGTATTATTATACCGATACCTTTAATTCCCTTCAAAAACAATGTTAAATCCAGTCCAAACTCGTCTTGGCAGTTTCTCAAACTTTTAATAGGAATATCACTTGGCTACGTGGGCTTCATCGTCACTCCTTGCGCTAAACTTAGGTTGTTAATTAACCATCCACTAGTTAAGAGTTATGAGTTAAGTTTGAACTTAGTGATTACTTTTGAATGTATGTTAATGATTTTATATTCAATGCAATGTAAAGGTACAAATAATTGTAAGATTGTAAGCATTCCTTTATTCGATAAAAGTCTGCCCTGAAAATTTGAGTTGCCATTTGAGTCACACTGATTTGAATTATGTCAAATAGAAATTATAAAGTGTACCTACTTTATAATATATACTACTCAAAACAAAATAAGGACCACGATTTTTTTTTGTCTATACCATGAAAATAATAAAACCAATATATATTTTTCTGTCTCCATAACGAAAACTAATGTTGTTTTTACCGTGTAAACCAATAAATTTATTCCAATAATAATGATTAAAGGTTTATTTGCTTTTGAAGGAAAATAACACATTTAAGGTTAAAAATAAAAACAATGTAAAGTTACTGAAAACAAAAGAAACTGTTGTACGGCCACGGCAAGACTTGAATTTGAGAGGGTTCCAGTACAAACCGAGTTGCTTGAGCTGTGTGTGCACGAGCGATTATCTTGCATCAAGATGAATCCAGGACCCGCTCGCTGGGAAAATGGGATCACATGTGGTCTGACAACTTCCTTAATATACCGCTGAGCAGTAACAGTACCGTCATTTAAAATAGCGAGCCCAGTTTTGTCGTGTAAGCTTATCCCGCCCCAAATCATTACATTTGGACCAACAAAACGATCGACTTCATGGATGCAGGCTTCTGAAAATCTCTCTCCGTGTCTTCTCCATACTCTAATACGCTAATCGTCGATAAAAAAAATAACTTTGCATTCGTCTGTGAAGAGCACCATGTCCCATGGGTTTATGTCCCAGTCCAAATGTTGACGGGAAAATCTTAAACGAATTGCACGATAATTTCTGGTTAATAGAACACGAACAACTCACCTTCTTGATACCTGCTGGTCTTCATGCAATCGATTACGAATAGTTTGGTCACTGACACGAGTACCCGTTGTGAGCCGTAAACGATTTTGCAGCTTGCGGGCCGTCGTTGTGCGATCTCGCACTTAATCGAATGTAACGATCCTCTTGAGCAGTTGTAATGCAAACTCTGCCCAAACCAGGTCTTTTTCTAACATTCCCTTGGAAACAATTCCATAGATTTTGAATAGCTCTTCGAGAAAATCCCAATTGCAAGCCCACAGATCGCTCCGGATGACCTTCTTCAATCATTGTAATGGCTCTGGTTGCTGTCAGCGAGTCCATATGACGCCTGCGTGCTTGTGGCATATTGCAAAAAATGTTTCTGACTGGAGATATCAATGAACTCTCAAAATTTCTAATAAACCAAGCAGCTAAGGAAAGCAAAACGTTAAACAAAATGGAATCAAAATTTTCCAAAAGAATTTTCATTTCAAAATCAAATTTTATTTAAAATTGTTGCCAGCATTAGATGAATACTACAATATTAAAAAGTTTAGGTATCAAAGAGTTTGAATACTCAATATTTTACTACTTTCAATATGTAGATGTTAAATAATTTACACCAAAATGAAAAAATACCTCGTGGCCCTTATTTTGTTTTGACAAGTATAACTTACAGTATTGTATACCTTAAATAGGTAGGGCCTTAATAGTAAAGTAGGCGCCTGCTAACTCGGAATATGAGGTTTTAAATTCAACTTTAAAATTTAATTTTATTTCAACTTAATTACATATATTGCAATTGTAAAAAGCAACTGTGTTACACAAGGAATCGAACCCTGTGTCTTACGCTATCCAGGCGCAAGCCTATATAACTCGAGACACATCGGCAAGCCCGTTGAATTCTAAAAGTGTTTTCTTCAACGCGTAGACTGCGTGACGTCATCAATGTTGCGTGATTGATTAATGTTATTTATATTTTATAGTGACAAAACTAAATATTTTGAAAGTAATAGAAAATAGACAACGCAAAATAATAATCATAATCATAATCATTGATTCCTCGCCATTCCTTATTAGTACTTAATACATGAATTTAAATTAGTTAATAATAAATTTAACACCAATTGAGCATTGAAAGCTAAAACATAATAAATAATTAAACCTAATTTTATACAATTAATTAAACATCATCATACAAACACATTAACGTTAAAACAGATTCTAAATATAAATTAAATTGACCAAATACGGATTACAATAATTATCAATTAATTAATTAATAATTATTAATATGATAGGACACATGATGCGGCATGACAGGTTCTTAGTAATATGATGGAAGGAAAAGTAGAAGGAAAGAGGGGAAGATGAGAAGTTATTTCGACCAAGTGAAGGATAAAATAAATGTCTACTCCAATAAAAAAACACAACTGACGTCTCGAGTTTGGCTAAAAAAGATGGTTCAATCATCAAACCTTATTTATATAAAGACGTTAATTGATAAAAAATCTCCTTTTAAAAGACTTGCTTAAATATGGAATTGTGACATTTATTTTTTTAATGCTTCGTCATGCTGAGAACGACTTTAGTAATTCTTATTCTCGTCACTAGTACAGAAATACCTACTCAATTTATATCCATCACAATTAAAAAAAAAACAATTATTTTATATGACAAACTTAACTTTTAAACATCGTATACTTAAAATTAGGTTTATTTATTTATTTTAATTATGTTTTGCTGCATTTGCAAGTGGTTGACTGGTAAGGAATACCTTTAGTCAATAAGCCCGCCAAATGTACAACTCACAGTGCAACAAATTAAAAAATACGGTTTGTGTGAAATGTAAGTGAAGTAAGAAGTGAAAAACGTTACTTTTTAATCCAATTTAAACACGCCCCAACGCCAAACAGCTGTGATAAATTCGTTATTGATTGAACGTTTTTAATAATCTTAGTGTTTGTGAGCAAACATAATATTTTTGTAGCAATTTGCGAGATTCGAGGGAAAAAATCGGACATATAAGTCAGGTTTGTTTAGGCAAATGCGTTGTTTGTTCAGGACCAATGTTTTAATACGACCTCCATTTATCGAAGACACATATCTTGTATCCCTACTTTGTTTCTTGGAGATTTTCTCTCTAACAGAGCAATGCTCTTATTGCTTATTCACACTGTTGAGCATTTAAGACTCCCTACCTGACAAATACTTAAATTTCCGATTCGAATTTCCGGTCGGGTCAATCTAGAAATCAAAATGTTCTATATTGTCTCGGGTCTGGGTGTTGTGGTACCACCGTTGTGTCTGATTTCCCGTTTCACCGTTTCCCGTACCACCGTTGTGTCTGACAAGTGCTCTAGCTACTTATTTTGGGATCAGAGCAATGTGATTGTAGTCCAATATTTATTGAAAAAAAAAACGTAAGATATCTACCGTGCCTATTTAGGTATATCGTTAATTCAGAACGCAGGCAAGGAGACAGTCAGACATTATGTATAACAGATATTTTACTACAGAAATGCACCAACAGAATTCATCATTTTGCAAAAAAAGTGCATTTTGCAAATTATAAATAGAAAATAGGAAACCTATTTAGTTATTAGCGAGGAACTAATAGCCGTTGGGGCAGAAAAGTTCTAGATTGGAGACCTTTCAACCAAAAGCGCAGCGTGGGACGTCCACTGACAAGATGGACGGACGACGTTGTTGAGATCGCGGGATCACACTGGATCACACCGTTTGACCGATCGGTTGCTGTTGAAATCCGTGGGGGAGGTCTATATTCAGCAGTGGACGCCTTTTGGCTGATAATGCTGATGATGATGAACCTATTTAGTTTATAGTATTTATATATTATTACCTAGATGGCGCTTATTTGTAATGCTTACATTTAGGCCTCACAGATGGCACTAGGTACTTAATGATCAATTCTGATAAAAAATCTTGACAGTTCTACTATGGGCAAAATATCAAAAATCTATTCCATTGTAATTTTGTAACAATAAATTAGTGGGATTGCGGCCCTAGACGTTGTGGAAAATATTGAGTTACAAACATAGTAAATACCCTGCTATCTACGGATACATTTATTATATATTCTAAAACAAGATTGAAAAACAAATTCATATTAATTCAGTTTTTGTCTGACGCACATATTTTTACTTTTGGGGCAAACAATGTATAAGGTAGCGACCATTTCCTTTGATTCGTTCTCTGGCAATGAAGATTATGTTGAGCGGTAAATTTTTAATTTATTTGACTATTTAATCGTTCCCAAGCGCTCTCATATTTACGTTTTTAACATCAGCATTTGTCAGTGGGCCTAACATGTACGCCTTGATACCGTTTATCGCGTCAATAAAATATTTTCATTTCCTAAACTACATGTTTTTCCATATTTCTTTTACTTGAAGGGCACTTGAAAACAAATGAATACACCAGAGTTGGTAAAAACGTTTTTTCAATGATTAAAAAAGGTGTTTAAAATTTATCAATTGCTGCGATTAATGATAAATGGGCGTGCACCTTTTATTATATCAAAACTACTTTTTCAATTTCATTTTGATTAATGTATAGCTTGGGATTTATTTGCAAATAATAAAAATGATTTTGCCATATTAACATTTAAACATACAAATAACTTACAAAGTGGTTATAGTGTACATTTTTAGTGTAAAAACACTTCAACATAATTTTAGAAAAGTTCATTAATAAACGGACCGTTTAACATTTTCCTCTGAATAAACCACTTTTCTATTAGTGAACTGAAAATCGTTTTATGTCGGTCACTAATAACGGTTTAATCACGTAAAGTATTTCAATGAGCTTTTTAATTATATATTTTATTCGCTATTGTGCAATTGTTTTTTATGTGTATAGTAGGATTTTGTACTATTTCTACCGAAAAATTCATTTGTGTACTATTGAGTATTCAGTGAATACTCAAAAGTAATAAATTAACAGTTGTTAAATTAAATGTTTTGTATTACCATCTCATTTTGGTTATTAATTTTGATTCAGAGGAGTCACTCATTGTAAGTGTTATCTTATTATTTACTAGTGGTCCCCCGCGACTTCGCCCGCGTGCTTTGAGTTTGCTCTCTTCCATCCCGTCGAAGCGTGATGTTTTATAAAGCCTTCCTTGATAAAAAAAAACTATTCAACACAAACATATTTATTCAAATCGGTCCAGTAGGTCTTGAAATTACGCGTTCAAATAAACAAACAAATTCTTCAGCTTTATAATTCCGAATAGATATTTTATATATAGTTTTTTGTCACGGTATAAACTTTTGTCAAAAATATTACTTATATCAGTATATTGCCTGTAATAGTAGAAAATAAAATCAATCATAATTCTACAGAGTATACGTAATTATCTTGACATGGTCATAGTGCTCTTAAATGCTTTAACTCTAAGATATAGTAATCCAAAGTTATAATCCCTAATCGATGTAATTTTCAAAATCGCTAACTCATTGTAGTATATGACAATATCAAGTTGTATGACTGGACATTTTTTTTTTCAATATATTGCTGGTTCGATTTGAATTAATTTAGTTTTCATTTTTATAAATCAAAACTATTGATTAAATCAGAACAAAGGATTAAATAAAACCATAAATTGGAACCAAACTGATTACTGTTTACTTAAAGTGCCTATATTTTAAAAAAAATGCTCCTATTACTTTCAACACCCTATAAGGATTTTTACAAGTGCAATATAAAACTGTAAATGATCTTTGGATCTATTAAGAAATCCGCATGTCTGAAATTATGAAAAGCATTTACAATTTTGAAGCGGCACGATTTGTATTGCAAAGTTTCATTTTTGCATAAAACTGCGCTTTTTTGCAATATAAGTCTACACATCTGTAAACATTTCATGAAAACAAGAAACTAGAAAATAAACTGAAGTCAAATGCGCTGTCCAGTTGCATGCAAAAATAAAATCTCCTACACTAAATAAAATTTTGAAATCCCCAAGAAATACGGTTATGAATACAAACCGTCGAGAGACTATGAATTTCGAAGAATGACGTAATTCAATCTCGACTGGTAAACCAACCGGGAGCCTTAGGGTTGTGTATAAAGTACCGCAGACTCACCGCAACATATTTTATAAATCTTCTTAGTATCTATCTGTTTCTATTTTATATCTTTCTGTTATATAACAATTATCATGTTACCACTTATGAGATCAGCAACAAATTTTAAATAAGACAGCAGAAAAATGAAAAACCTGGGACTGCTAGTTGTTTAATAAATAACAATGAAAAAATGATTTCCGACTTACATGTTGGAATAAAATATTATAAAAAAAATTAAGTGCAGTCGGTTTTAGTAAATACTTAGCTTGTAAAACATTATATATGTGGTAACACAGTGGTTCAATTTATTTATTTTCATCGAACCGTTTAAACAAATACTTTATTAAATCATTAGTTTGCAAGTCCAGCAAGCATCCTTATATTTTAGCTGCTAAGATCTCTGTCATTAATAGTAAAGCTAGAAAGAAAAGATGAGCGATCGGTATCTGTGTATCCAAGCGGTGGCGGTACGAGATAGGATAAGCATTCTCTATATCTGTATCCGAATGCTTGTAAATAATAGAAATGCTCGTCTGTCTATCCCAAGACAGTTTAGTTTTCCCTCAGGACGTTAGTAGCCTTTTGTTTGGATTCCGATGATACTCGCTTTACAGGAGCTGTATTGGAGTAAGATTACATTTGTTTATGTCTTGTGGATTTTATTTGACGCACACAAACAAAATATAAATGTAGAATGCTCTCAACATAAAATATCAAGTAAACGCTCATATTTCCATTGCTTGTTTATTCTCCGCTTTCGTCTTATGTTTCAGAATTCCTTCGAAACGACAATATTATTTCTTAAATAAACCGGCCAAGCGCGAGTCGACTCGCGCATGAAGGGTTTTGTACCACTACGTAGATAACAATAGGTACACATACTTCGAATTTTTGTTTACCTTTAATTTTATAATATATTATTAATGTTAAAAATACTACTGAGTATTTTGTGAATGTTTCAAGCACCCAGATAACTATTGCCTTAATTGATTTCTAGCAAAAAAGGCATAAAAATAGCATGATTTAGAATGTTTTTGACACTCACAGTGTAATATTTTACATTCATAATGATGTAATAAGAAACCAAAAATTTCGCACAGTCAGACTGACAGCACGGCAGCTCAATTGGAAGAGTATTTGACCCGGTTAGTCAGAAAGTTGCTGGTTCGAGTCCCACCCGTGCGCAACTTTTGGTACCTATTTCATCTTTATGAACATAAAAATCGCTCGTTTGTTGTTTCTGAGCCCCCTTAAATATTTATTTTAATTTATTTTACAAATTTTAACTGTCTGGGTATTATGGTTCTTGAGATCAAGCCTGGTGACAGACAGTCGGACGGCTGGACGGACAAACAGACTGCGAAGTCTTAGTAATTATTTTACCCTTTGGGTACAGAACGCTTAAAAACGTTTAACTAATTGTAGTTAAACAATTTTAGGGTGCAAACTATAATTAAGTCTGATTTTTCTAACGTCAGTTACGGAATATTCGTCGAATAAAATTAAATATGCCTAATTTTAAAACGTCACCTGTGTTTCAGAAATCATGGAAATGTTATTAAAGAATCGGTCGTTTTATACTGATTCAGTCTGGTAAGTCTTATCTGACGTTAGAAAAATCGATCCTTACTAAATAATGCTTTTTACATTCGAGTATTGTAAGGATATACCAAGGAAAAAGTTGCTACTCAATTAACAGTTTTGTAGTCACCTCGATCGATATTAATAAATTCAACTAGAAACTATATACAAGCATTTTTTGTGACTAAAACATGACCTTCTCAAGGAAGTCGGGTAAGAAATATGTAAAGAAAATCCGGCGTTTAGTTTGGAAATAAAAAACGGGATATACGTTGGGAAGGATTGCACATAACTCGCTGGTCTTTTGGGATTTCTTTCGCTCGGTTTTTATATGGGTTGCTTTTACACCGTAATGATACAAGGGTTGTAAAAGCTAGTTCTTAGATCCCATAAGGGTATTATCTTTAGAACGAGAATATTCTCAGTAAAAATAAATAAAACGTCCTTTAGCTTCCAACACTATGTTAGTCGAAAATTGTCGGTAATTAAATTTTAAGGTGGTTATGACATTTAAATGTCTTTATTCTATTTTAGTTAGCTTGTTCATAGCGCGTTTAAACATAGGGCACAATGATATCAATTTGAGCTAATCAGAAGCCATGATTCGAAAATTAGTGACCGCGCAGCTATAGCTTTACCTCTAAACATCACATTCATGTTTTTTGGTCTCCTGTAAAGTTGCTAAATGACATAGACGGTGTTGAAATCTAAGGGAAGAAAATCATTATTTATAAAGTTTAATAAAACTTATTAATAACCCCAAAAAAAAAAGTTTAGAGACGGCATGAAGTTTTCTAAATATAATTTTTATTTTATCAGACTTTCATTGGATCATTTAGAAGTTTGGTCGTTGGTTGACAATAAACTTATACAAACAAACATTTTAAATAGAGGCCCCTTTAAGTACCTTACCAGTAATCTATTCTTACTGGTGTTACTTTTTTATAGCGAATGAAAAATAAATCTATTGTTATTTTGTAACAAAATAAATATAACCAGCAAAGTATTGCCTCTCGAGAGAAATCGCCTACTACGCAGCGGGTTGCGGGTTCGATCCCCGCACAATACAAACATTTGTGTGCATGAACATGTCTGTTTGTATTGGTCTAGGTGTTTTCTATGTATATCATGTATGTATTTACGAACAAAAAGTATTTAAGTATTATATCCGTTGTCTGGCACCCATAAGACAAGCTTTGATTAGCTTACTTTGGGACTAGATGGCGATGTGTGGGAATGTTCAAAGGATATTTATTTATTTATCATTGCAAACAAATTTGTCTAGTCATACAACTTGACACTATTATTTACTTCGACGAGTTAGTGATTTTGATATACATTGAATAGGAATTAAAACTTTGGATAACTAATACCTCTGAGTTAAAGCATTTAAGAGCTTAAATACCAGTACCATGAGTTTACTCGCTCGCGGCGACGATTTTACTCGCTAGCGACGACGTCACTTTTTTAATGGAAAATTTTAGTTCTATCAGCGACCAGTATAGGCGCTGTGCAATTTTCCATAAACTTTTTTTACGTCGACGCTAGCGAATAAGACCGTCCTGAACTTATGGTTAGAGTACAGGTCGAGTTAACTGCGTGTACTCTGTATGAATCATCGATTCAATTTTTTGCTCCTATTTTAGGCCACAGCTGTATAAATTACACAGTGGCACATCATTACATTCATTACAAGCATGTGTGATATCGTAGTTTCTAACTTATCTTCATTAAGTAGAGTTCAAAATCACTGAGACGTTTTGAAAGATAAGGTTAAGTACATGTGCGGTCATTAGTACGAGTATGTTCCGTATAAGCAAGCAACAAACTTATATTATTTGATAGGGAGTGCACTGGACCGTATATTATCCCTTTAGGCAAGAGGAAGTTTGATAAGGGGGACTGATTGATTGATTGACAGGCAGTAAACGAACCCTTTTCTCATTACGTCCTTCCTGTTTGCTGATTGTTCGTGGAAGGGTGTTTCACGAGTTGAACGGTTGGCAACTGAAGTGTGTTGAATGGTTTTTTGGGATGGACATATAGTAAAAAATAAGCAATGAAAAAATATTGGTGATTGAAATTTTGGGATCGGATTGCTGTTAGTTTTTTTTTATTGAAATCGTGATCTTTGTATTGTCAGTTGGTATTCTTTCCTTCCTTCCTTTTGGGTATTTAACTTTGTTGCTGTCTTAATAACCGCTGTATTATCCCAGTTTATAGTAATCCCCCTAGCCGATTTTCGACTACTGTGGCCAGAAACTACGACTAACGGACTGCGCGGGACATATTATACTGCACAAGTGTGTGCGAAAACATAGGTGCACTCTCTATTCCTTTCACCCGATAGCCCGATGGGACAGCAATCTGACATGACCGGAGAGAGATCAGGCACAGGACCAACGGCTTTACGTGCTCTCCGAGGCACGTGGGTGAAACCACCGCCAACTTCCTAACTCCGGGCTACCCTGACAATTTCTGAACAGAAATACCCATGTACATATTTTTGGCCCGACCCGGGGATCGAACCCGGGACCTCTGGCAGAGGCAGTTTATACAACAGGCCTTTAGAAGGTAGTTTTATCATGTAGCTTAGTATTTATCAGTGTACAATTATTTCAAATCCAATTAAAATATGTGGTTTATTTTATTGTTTCAGCCAAAAAACTAAGGCTCTCCATAGAAATTAGTCTTATTAAAACTGTACTACACATATTCTCCTATAATTAGGTATAGCGTACATGGACCTGGCCGAGGCTTCATAAATTTTTTGGACATCTCCTTTTCTGTACTATCTGGGATAAGCTGTTTCGTGGATTTATTTATTCTTCAGCTTTTACTATAACTAACAAATGTCAGTTGACATAGCATAAAGTTTATAGTACGCACGCCAATGATAAAACACGGCGAAACCTAGCTGTGGTCACGGTAGCGATTTTCAGTTTTAGCATTTGTATCAAGTTGCGTACTTAGAATTCTTAAATAAATAATAAAATTGCTAGTGTCTGGCATGATATCTCGCCTAACTCACGCTCGCATTGTTCCGAAAAGTTCCGAGATCTCGTGTCCGTGAGTGGTATCGGTGTGTCCTTTCTATGTACTCATAATTTGACTTCTGTACTATTTAAAGTTAGTGATAAAACTCGGTAGACAAAATAGTTTTATTTTATTACAATTCGGTGTAAGTGTCGGCCGCCGTTATTCGCATGTAAATTTTAGAGTCATATTGAAATTCTAAGGATTCCAAGGTTGTGAGTAATTTCTTTTTGTTGAGGCTTCTCTGTGGTCTCTATTTAGAGTAGATCTGATGTTAGTTACTGGACTTGGTTGGGCTTATCTAATTGAACGTACATTTTTTTTTTTATTGATAAATTGTAGTAAATATAATACATATTTTATATTATAAGTCTATAAAGCTTTAGAATGTTTTTAACACTCACGGTATCATATTTTATATTCATAAAGATGAAATAAGAAACCAAAAATTTGCGCACGGTCGGGACTTTTTGGTTTCTTATTCATAATAAAAACATTCTAAAGCATTAGATACTCAAAGCCTCTTGAGGATCGTTATTAACTAACCATTATCTATACTAACCGTATCTCACCGTTAGTTATTACCCGTATCTCAAAAACTGACGACCTCCGTGGTGTAGTGTCTAAGCACGCTGGTTTCAAGGCGTCGCCGCTCCGAGGTACCGGGTTCGATTCCCAGTCGGGTCTGGGTAGGTAACACAAGTGCATTAGCTACTTACTATGGGATCAGAGCAATGTATGTGATTGGTGTCCACTATTACTTACTTACATAATGGGCCGATTTTGATAAAATTTAAACTGTACCATTGAAGTATCTTCATATGACTCATCATCTTGACTATAACATCCGCAAACAAACATATAAACAATACATACACTGACGAAATTTTGCACATGTCCCCTAGCCTAACAAAATCACCATGCTCTAATGTTATCGAACCAGTGGTTCTCGCGACTAAGTCCGCGCGTTTTGAGTTCTCTCCCACCCCTCCCGTTTCAGCGTAAAGTTTTACAAAAATGTATTTTCAAATTGGTTCAGTAGTTCCTGAGATTAGCGCGTTCAAAAAAGCAAGCAAACTTTTCAGCTTTATAATATTAGAACGAATTCTATATTACCACATACATACAGGTCGAATTCATAACTTCTTCCTTTAAAGTCAGTTAAAAAGTACTTAAGCAAGGAACACTACGCCTTTACGTACTTTCATATGTGCAATGAGGCCACACTATGTTTATCGGGGAAGTTGGAAATAGGATGTGTGCGGGTATGTGGTCGCAGAAAGCAATTTTATCTAAATGTTAGGTAAAATTGACTTCACGGGACTGTATAATGAAGATCGGAGAGTACCGTAGGTATGGTCAGCAAATTAATAGTTATCTTATTTACATGTTAGATAGTTATGGAAACTTGTACTATTATAGAATATTGTTCAAACATAACTTACTATGAAGTCTTAAGTATAAAAGATGGATCTTGAGATGAACCCAATGATGGTTTGAGCTATAACACAAAACAGAGATTTTTTACTATCCCGATGAATGATGTATGAAGGATGAATTCCAAATACATGTTCTATAAACGCCGACTCAGTCTTTTTGTTTTATATCTTTTTAAAGATAATTTTGCTAATGTCAAGTAATTACCGTTTAAAATCATACATTCATTAAAAGACAAATAGATTTTTTACAATACCAATGTTTTTTTCACAAATCAGGTCACACTTCCTCTGCTATCGCTACGCATTGCACCATTGGACCATGATGTCTCCATTCCTTGCCCACTGTGAGCACACATTCCACACTCATAGGGTCTACCCTGTAAGACCAATGGTTCGTATATACTATACTTTTTTGTGAAGTGCCTTTAAAATTCGATTACACTGAGATCCTATTATCAGGTCTCGATTTGGCAACCATGGAACCAACTAGAAACTAAACCCTCTAATTGGAAAAAAAAACATTTCTCAAATGACTGAGATACGAGGTACTTCAAATACAAAAAAATAACATACAGCCGAATTGATAACCTCCTCCTTTTTTTTGAAGTCGTTAATAAGAAAGATAATACGTATAAAAACCTCTGCATTCAAAAGTTCCACACAAGTCCTAGCTGTATAAAATCTTTCAGGTCCTTAATAAGATCAATTTTCAGCGAGAACGTACGTTGTGACACCGAGACCGTCGACTAAGAGAAGAAGTGAAATAAAAATACGAATATTTTTTTGATTTCGCCGTCATCGCGTTTGTATTCACGGCACGAATTTGTGTAGGCTGGTAACTTTGGACACAGTATAGAGCAAACAGGCATAAGAATAATAAATTAAAAAAATGTTACAGCTTTTGAACTGAACTCCATCTAAAACTAATGAAACTCTTGACTCTTTAAAAGAAAGGACTTCACCGACAGCATCGACTCCAAAAAGAAATTGTTCGCCTATAATTGATTCCTTTCAAGCCGCATAGAACCCCCCCTGGCTGAGAAGATAGTAGGAGAATACTAATGTAGCTTCCGACGTTATTGCAGCACCTCTCATCAAATATTTCCCCTTTAACAACTTATGAAGAAAAAGTGGGAATATGCACAGACTATACACTCACTATTCGTTGATTTCACTAAAGCTTGCGATAGTTTGGACAGGGATACACTCTTTAAAATATATTGATCCTTTAAATTACCACTAAAAGTAGTATAACTGGTCGAGGTTGCTAGAAAATACAGAAAGATGCGGGTCAGGGTAGGCTCCAGTTTAACTGATGAGTTTGTAGTAGTGACAGGGCTCAAACAAGGGGACGCATTATCGCCGATGCTTTTCAACTTAGTCCTCGAATACATCATCTGAAGTCGATGGTGGAGTGGAGTTGATTGGCATGTACAAAATTATTGGATAGGCCGACGATTTGGCACTATTTGGCCAGCGTGAATCAAATGTGCGGGTTATGGCAAAGGTCTTGGAAGAGGAAGTAAAGAAAATCGTTCTCAGAATCAGCCGAATTTCTGCTGCATCAAATATCTTTTTAACTAACGTAGCAATCTTTTAAAAATCGTATGTTTTTGTGATTCAATCAATAAATACACAAAAACACAAATTTTGTCTCAGTTACCTGTTTCTTCTACAGGAAAACTATGTCGAGACTTCCGTACTTGAAAAATTTATGTTCTATCACATAATTTAAACAAAAGTAATATTCTGTAGCCGTAGTTATTATCGCCTTAAATTTTATTGTTATTTTTTGTAAAGTCACAAACTAATATATATCTTAAGATTCAATTGCACGATTCTGGATCAGTTTAACTCTGGGTTAATTTAGCATTCTGAAAAGGCACGTCAAATTCTTAGATGTTAAGAAAAACATAAACTCACGAACTGTTAACCGTCATACCGTCATGAAGTATTATAATGATGTAAAAGTGGACCAAAAAGAAATATCAAATTACTCATCACCAACATGATCATCATCAACAACAGACGTCCACTGCTGTGCATAGGCCTCTTTATAAGGTTGTCTGTCCATCTAGTGGACGTCCTACGCCGGTCCTTAGTCGTTAGTATCTTTACAGAATTCAACTTTGTCATGACAGCGCACCATCCATCTTGATTTGCAATTCATTCCATTCTCAGCTGCATGCAATTAGTCAGATAGCTAAAACGTGCCAAACCCTCACTTAACACCTTTTCTGCCTAGTTATCACCTGAAAGTGATCCCACGTTCTATCCTAGAGCCGTATTGGTTACCGTCTGAACAAAGTTTCAGGAGAAACTTACATTTGCAGGTACGTTTGCGCCAGCCTCATTAATTTGTGCAAGTTTTTGTTCCTGTTTCGTTACAGACCTCTTCGGTTGCAGTACAGTTTCTAGATTGCAAGATTTTAAGAGTTTGGCTCGTTGTTAAAATTTGGATCTTTCTTTGTGATAAAGGTGAATAAGTAATAGGAGTATGAACCCATTATAAAAAAAAAAAAAAATTTTAATTAAGAGTTCCATTATTGTACACTATGCCTAGTTCATTCAGTAATTAGAATGTAGCGAACATAATAACTAATCAAACCATTTGCAAATCCAAGAACCAATTAAAAATCTTTTTTTTTTCAAATATTAAAACTTAAAAAAATGGTGAAAATGAACTGTACACTGCGAAAAAACCTGTCAATGAACACTTTTAAGATCCGTAAAGAAATGAATAAGAAATTGATATTGGAAAAATCGGTAAAAGAAAACTAACGAAAAAGCTACTTAAGGTTCTAATTGGCATGATTACCGAACAGAAAAGTTGGCAACGTGCATCTTCGTCGGGCGAATAGTGACAGTTTTGTCATACTAATGAGCCAATTAAGTTTATTAGTTCGCACCGAGGATTCTTCGCTGAAATTGCAGAGGCTACGAAAGTTGGGAAAAGTATTGAACGATCACCGCTAACTTGTCTATCACAGCGGCGGCAAACGTGTTAAGGTTTCTCTTTTTATCACATTTACCAATTTATAAATTCTGTTACTCATTTAAGTTCATTTAATATTTTTAGCTAGTCTCTAGCAAGGTCTAAATATGAAAGTATTTAATAATTATCTGAAAAATATTTTTTTTTACATTATTTTAGAGAGAAAATTAATATTAATATAAAATGTGTTTTAAAATAAGTTTTACTTTTTTCTTAATGTAATATATCGACTTTTTATATATTTTTCCCTCTGTATTATTAAATAAATATCGATATTTTTCTATAGCCAATAAAATTACTTGCACACCTTATACCTAGGTTCTACATAAACCTTTAATTCTGGTAAAGTCTGCACATTGTCGGAGGTATAATTTGACTTTATTCACAGGTACGGGTAAATCTTGTACTAAAAAAAACTCTGGCATTCCAAACTTAGCCTCGGAGTTAGGAAAACACACCATTCAGCCACTTTACATTCTCAGCTCTGACGTTAGGGCTTATACATACAAGCTGAAAGCCTGAACTGCTGGTTATTCAAATAAAACATTGGATGATTACGCGACTCATAGTTATGATGACCAAAAATCGATAATGAACATTGTGTAGTTACATTATAAAGCTGAAGAGTTTGTTTGTTTGAACGCTCTAATATCAAGAATTACTAGACCGAAACGAAAAAATATTTTTGTTTTTGATAGTTTATTTATCAAGGAAGGCTTTAGGCTATAAAACATCACGCTGCGATGAGAGGGTGCGCAAAATGAGCAAAATGAAAACGCGCGGACACAGTCGCGGGCGATTGCTACTGTATAGATACAATTTATAAGAAGCCTTCCAGGTAAAGCTTGTGTGCTGAATCAAGAAAAAAGTTAAGTTCAAAGGCATCACCTCTTGTATGAGGTGGTAGAAGACAGACTCCCCCACTCTTGACTCCACGACTCTACCACGCGGGCTCAGTGCGAACTGGTGGACTATTTGCAGGACAAACGACCACTCTTGCTGTCAGATGTTTTCAAGCCAACCTGCCACCTCTGACTAGGATTTACGACTAATATCAAACAAATTACCAAGTACCAACTGCATAACGTGCCTTCCGATGCTCGTGATATACGTCACATAAATAGTCGGAATTGTCTCTCACTCAAACACGTCCACACCGTAGGTTGCTTAATTATGTTATCACTACGAAAGCGCTGCCACCTCTGCGCCATGAGATGAAGTACCATGCTTACTGTTGATGTACGAGTAATTTAGGTTGCAAAAGTGTTAACCAGCAGGTTAAAATATCTTTACGAGTGTGTACACGCCTTATGCGGCAGTCTGCCAACTAAATTAGATCTAGTTAATTGCTTTTACTTCAGAAACCCGAGTGTGTTTATAAAAACGCGTGCCCTTCCATAAAAAAGCGTTTTTCAATTTGGTATCAGAGAATGTAACTGACCGTGAGAGCGAGGTTACACGGGCGTTATCGTTGCGTTGCGTCGGCCCAACGCAATGATTTCAACACAGTGGTAGCGAGGGCACAGCCACATGGGCGTTTTATAATCTGCGCATTTATACGAATGCGGCAGCGATGTGGCTGAACTAAACCGACAAGGATGCAAATATCACATTTAACATTGGTTGAGCATGTTTTTACCACTCACTTTATTCCATAATTTAGTAACAGTGTCTGAAGGCCTGTTACACTTTTGACAATTAACCACTTACATACAACGAATAATTCAAATATCGAATGTTATTTCGTATGAAGTAGGTAGTGGTCTGACAACGCTTATGGGTTATTCAGACATTGTGAAATAGGTCAAAAATATATCCGAACTAAAAATGAGCGTAGGTGATGGAATTTGTATCTGATATCATTTAATAGTTGTGACGACTGCTGGCTAATAAAACAGTAAGTTGTTATTACGACGTATGGAGAAGCTAAGCATACTCTTACTAAACTATGAGCTATGCTAAGCAAAAAATTAGTTCCAAATACGACGAAAAGATTATGACGTATTCCATTAAATTTAAATTTCGACAATAACTCTATTTGTATGAGTTAATGAATAGTGGCGGCGAAATACAGCGTACGAGATTTGTTCGTGGCATCAGTTTCATACGCTATTAATAGAACGTCAATAAGGTAAAATCAGTTTGAAATCCTGTTCTTATACATAACAAATGTACTGCTGTTTTTACAACATGACATTCGTTACGCTTCCATGTCTGCCACAATATTTATCATATTAGGATTCTACTATCATTTTTCTCTGTAGAACAATCTGTCTTGCTCAGCATACTAGTTTTATTCATAATACATGCTCCCTTGATCTGGAAAACACATTTGGCAACGGTAGCAATTGAGTATTTACGTATCCAAGAAGCGATTGCAATGCTCTTGCAATCCGATTGTGGCAAGGCTTGTTTGACCGCTTTCATGGTGGTTGGCGCACGATACAGTGATGTTAAGGTCACCAATCATTATTTTTATCAGCCAAAGGACGTCTACTAATGGAGAATGGTCACCCCCATGGTTTTTCACATCCAGTGTGGGCCTGCAATCAAAAATACGTCTCGAAGACCTTGATGTAAAACGCCAAGAACGGAAAACACGGTCAAACCCCACATTTAAAACACCTACTATTCCGCAGGGCAGCTTTTCTGTTCATCATGTGACCGTCGGTATTCAACGAAATTTGAATTTGATGCGAAGAAGTTTTCCTTGGGCACATCAGAGCACATCACCAATAAACAAATTTGCCGTTGTTGGATATGGAATAGACAACATGATAATGATCCTGCAATATCTTCGAGGTCGTCTGTCCATCTTGACTCTGGACGTCCTACGCTGTGCTTTTTGATCGAAGGGTCTCAAGCTGACACTTTTTTATCGAGTTTGTTTTACACACGTGCAATCAACCACCAACAAGTTACCGTCAACAACCAGTTACCGTCTTAAAATCAATGCTAAGTAATAGCAAGCGATATCACGATAGTAGCCATAACTGTTATCGTTGGCAAGTTTCCTATACATCTCCGAGTGTGCGAGAACCATTCCAGCGGTTCCGCCGACTCAGGCCCGAGTTTTAATATTAGCTTCACTTGCAGAATTTTAATTTGATCCACTTCCCGGTCTTCGATTACGATGAAATTTTGCACACGCTCTGAGTTTTAATGACAATACATGACTAGATAATATGGCGGCCTCCCCAAGATTGCAGACAGGTTATTTGAATGCACCCCCATGATATAGGTATCAAATGATAGGGTTTGCTGTCAGTAATACGAAAAAAATAGTCACGTGACTAAAATACAACATGGCGGACATCCAAGATGGCGGATTGGCTATTTGAAATCCCCCCCTAATGATATGGGTATTAAATGAAACGGTTCGCTGAATGGGATACAAAAAAAGCATCTATACGATTATAATTATTCTGACGTCATTTTATATATAGGACTCGGACCTGAGTGCATGGAGCGTGGCCATGCCATCGGGCCCAAGTGTGCATGTTTTTTTAATACCGCAATTTTTTTTACGTTTTTTTATTAATTACGCGTAGCACTTACGGGTTTCTAGGTTATTCTTCGTATTGTTTAAGGCAGTGGAAGTGTTAAAAGCGGCAGTAGTTGTATTTTATTCGTGTGTTAGATCTCTACTTAAAGGGTCTCAATAATGCTACAGCGTCATTATCGTTTACACTTTGAAAGTGATCGAGTTAAAAAAGCCCTGCCGGATTCATTCACCGCTCACATTCCGCTCGTGTCATAATGTTACGTTCGAATATGATATTTCCTTCAATATATTTCAATCCCATTTTATAACAGGTTTCTTCAGACGCCACAAAATATTTGGCACGTTTTTAATTTCTAATCGTGACATATTGAAATTCAGAAACACTACCAGTGATGATTTTCCTTACTTTTAATGCATCGGCAGTTATCTATACTAGTATAATGACTAAAAAACATAAAAGTTGGTTTAAAATGTTTTTAACACTCACAGTGTCATATTTTATATTCATGAAGATGAAATAAGAAACAAAAATTTACGCACGGGCGGGACTTGAACCAGCAACCTCTTGGCTGACCGGGCCCGGTTTCTTATTTCATCTTTATGAATATAAAACTTTAAAAGTTATTATTTCTTATTTAGCAAATATTTTATACATATTTTAATAACTTTCAAAATAATCAATTGTTTCTGCCTTGCACAATGTTTGACTGTTGGAGAATGCTTTAAATATTAGGTCCACTATTTATCCTTTTTTTATATGTGAATAAAGAATAAAAACTGAAAACCTTCTTGGTGTAGTGGTTAAGCACGCTGGGTTTTTAAGGCGTCACCGCTCCAAGGTCCCGGGTTCGATTCCCGGTCAGGTTAATAAAGAATTTTTTTTTTTCTATATTATCTCTGGTCTGGATGTTGTGGTACCAGCGTTGTGTCTGATTCCCATAACAGAAGTGCATCAGATACTTACTTTGGGATCAGTGTGATTGGTGTCTTATATAAAAAAAAACATCGATTTAAAAATGATCCCAGTGAACGAGATGTAACCCGTTGCTAGTTTAATTGGTAACGGAGAATTGTACATTTTGTATTCATCTTACTTTAAAATAAATAATAATAAAAAGATTGAAGATTGTTTACAATACTTGACAAGCAAGCAAATAATTGGTTTTAGTAACTTTAATGCAGGTACAACAATTATGAAAATAGATTTACGAGAGAACGCTAAATCCAATTTAGTAACAACTATGTGCATTTCCTTAAACAATCGATGCATTAGCATCGCATCTTTAACCCCTATTCCGTATAATATTGCACTTTTATAAGCTATTTTGATCTAAACTTTTACAGGTAATGGATCATTGTGAAGACAGTAAATAGATCATTGTGAAGGAAATTTATCTCGCGTGAAGATTGAGATTCTTCCGTCTTCGCCATTCAGTTAAAAGTCGGAATGGTAGTAGTCCGCGATGCCATATTTTGTGCATCACAATAGTAAGCAACAGGGAAAATTCGCGCCCAAAATCTAAATGCACGATTTACCAGTCAATTTTGAAGTACAAAGCAAATTTCGATGTCATAGACAAGTTGGAATACGTAAGCTGTTCGCCAGTTAAAGAACGTGTTAGGTATACGTGTTTTAGACGTTTCGTCTCTGAAATGTCTTGCATGATGTATCTGTCTTATATGCTTACGTGCTGATAGTAAATAAATACTTTGAACACAATCATAAAGCACTGAATTTGGATCTCAAAGATAAGTTGAGTACGTAAGCTGTTCGCCAGTTCGAGAGCTAGAGCCAGAGCGTTAAAGGAACACGTGTTATAGACGTTTCATCTTTCAAATATCATGCAGAATGTGACTGTCTTATACGCTTACATGCTGATTATCATCATCATCATCATCATTATCAGCTAAAGGACGTCCACTGCTGAACATAGGCCTCCATCCAGTTTGATCCTGCGATCTTTATGAGGTCGTTTGTCTATCTTGTTGGTGGATGTCCTACTTACTCTGCGTCTTTGGTCGAAGGGTCTCCAATCTAGAACTTTCCTGCCCCAACGGCCATCATTTCTTCGTGCTATGTGCCCTGCCCAATGCCACTTGAGCTTACTGATTCTCAAGGCTATGTCCGTTGCCTTAGTTCTTCTACGTATCTCCTCATTTCTGATTCGATCCCGTAGAGAAACACCAAGCATAGCCTTCTGCGACTGAGGTGGTAGTCTGTCAGACACCGCGAAACACTTGACGACGTTGCCAACCTTCTGCATCGCGTGATGTAGCTTTGCCGCGCTTAGTACCTTCACGAAAGGGTTCACGCCAACAGCCAGTCAGGTGCAAGTGGCTGCGCAGTTATTTAATATATATACAGATGACCAACCTACATACCCGAACACTTCACGATTCCTTTACGCCGACGACCTTGCTTTGACCTGCCAAGCTAAATCATTTCTGGAAATCGAGAAGCACCTTACTGCAGCCCTTGAACAGATCCACATCTACTATGATTCCAACTCCTTGAGACCTAATCCAGCAAAGACGGAGTCCTGTGCATTTCACCTGCGAAACCGAGACAGTGCACGACATCTACGCATTGCCTGGCGCGGGGTAGAAATTGCCCATAATGACAGCCCAAAATACCTAGGGGTTGTATTTGATAGGTCTTTGACCTACAAGGGTAATTGCCAAAAAGTGAGGAATAAAGTGAGCGCACGGAACAACATCATAAGGCGTTTGACAACTACACGTTGGGGTGCAGCTCCCGATATCCTTCGCACTAGCGGCCTGGCACTGTGCTACTCGGCCGGCGAATACGCTTGTCCTGTTTGGGCGCGCTCAGTTCACGCGAAGCATGTGGATGTCGCCCTCAATGAAACCTGCAGGGTTATTACGGGAACGCTAAAACCTACGCCTTTAAACATCCTCTACACCCTAGCTGGAATAGCTCCTCCGTGCGTTCGGCGCCAGGTTGCATGCTCCATTGAAAGGCTCAAGCAAGTAGAAGATAGCAGGCACCCGTTGTATGGATATATACCTTCACCCCCACGTCTAAAGAGTCGCCGCAGCTTTATGCGTAACACCGAGCCACTTAGCGTGGATCCACCTAAGGCCAGAGAACAGCTGTGGTCAGATAAATTCGCCCCCAACAACCCATACATCTCCTTAGCTGAGAAGCTGCCGCCGGGTCACAATCTTCCCTGGCCCATTTGGAAAGCGTTAAACAGACTTCGTTCAGGTGTAGGCAGGTGCAATGAACTTAGGAAAAGATGGGGCTTCACTGAGGACGACACGTGCGAGTGTGGCGCCTTACAATCTATGCCACACTTAATGTCGTGCCCTACCTCTCCTGCCACCTGCACGCAACAGGACCTTTTCAGCGCCAACCAGAAGGCCATTGATGTTGCCACTTTTTGGGCGCAAAGAGTTTAATTGCCATTGACTCGAGAAGAAGAAGAAGAAGTAGATACTTGCAGAGTTACGAGCTGCTGGTGTCCCACAGACGTGAGTACAGCAATAAACGTTGATTCTAGGAGACAAAACCTCATAAATTTCTTTTTGATTTCGTAGTGTCTGTCAGTCGTTATCTCACTAAAATATTTAAACTACCATAGAGTCTTTCTGACGTGACCTCATATACAAAAGAATAATTCAAATTAAAAGTGTAAAACATGATTCATTAATGAAAAGTGAAGTTGAATGTTTTTGATTTTGTTATTCCTTATAGATATCGGAACAAAGAATAACCGATGGCCCTTCAAAACGTGACAGTAGCGGAAGGTTTAAAAACAACGAAGAGCAAATGTCGGCATGGCTGGAAGAATCAAAAGAAGAAAATAAGTTCAGTATCTTTGACGATTTTGTAGCTGTAGAAAACCCTAACTACATTGAAGAATAGGAATGCTGAGCGGTACGCGAAGATCTTGAGGAAGATTAAACTCAATCCAGTGACAGTGAGTACGACACAGACGATAATGAACCACTTAGCTCTTTGGTTTCTCAAACTGTTGACGATTTCATCTGGTTTAGTTGAATTTTTCTTATTCATCTTTTAACAACCAAGAAATTAACTTATTTCGGATCTAAAGAAAAACAGAAAATAAATTCCACTCGATTTTCTGCCGAATAAGCATAGAGAACCAGGCAGCTCCTTATATAGGTTTACAAAAGATTATTCCTTATTCTCCCATGTGCCAAAAAAATGCAAGGCTGTTTCATTGATTTCATTGATCTTCTCACCATACTAAAGCCGTAGACGATAAGACGAAGAAACCAATCATGATTGTTGACTATAATCATTGTAAAGGTTTATCCAAAATACGTCGTTGGCCCATGTCAATATTCTATAGAATTTTAGATCTTGCTGATACTATTGCATTTGTTCTGTATGAAACTTTCCCGGGTGCTAAATTGCGCAGAGAAGATTATATATTATCTTTGGCAATATAATTCGTTCTCTCCCTATCCTGAAATAGCGCGTTTATAACAACCGCCTCCCGAGAGAACTCCGTCTGACTATAGCAAGAGTTTTAGGAAAGAATTTGCTTCCCCCTTAGCCAGAAATCCAGCCTACAGGACCAGCAGGAAGGAAGCTTTGCAGCATATGCCCTAATAAATTAAAAAGACAGACCAGATTTACTTTTTGCATGTAAATCAATGTGCCTTCAGTGCTCTTCTCCAATCTGCAAATAATGTCAGATTCAATTACTTAAAATAAGGTTAACTTTGAGACTGATTTGTGCCTAATTTAATCATCCTACGGTTAAATCGTTGTTTTATTTTTTCCCCTTAAATAGAGGCTTCATAAGAAAACAACATGCTTGAAAAAAAAAAATTCGTGATTTTGTTTGTAATATTTTTTTAAAATGTTTTAGTGATAAAAAGTTGTACAATTAGATCTCATTAAAGTAATAAGTTAATTAACTGATGTTTTATTTTAAAAGACCTTTTTTGCTTTTATTTTTAATACTAACAACTACATGTTAATTATGAATACATCTCAGCTACATGTTAATTATGAATGTACCTCAGTCGCAGAAGGATAGCCCTCTCCATACTCGTTATAAGTTTCCAGGGCTCCAAAGTACTCCATTAGAAGATACCACGCCATCGGTGTCCTGATAAATAACTTCAGATTGTGCTCTTGATATTCGGCCACGATATCTTTGACTTTGACCCCGACCACGGATTCGACGACGACCTTGACCTCTTCCTACATTTGTACTCCGTAAGGCAAAAAGGGGTAGTGAATCTAAAACAATGACATATTTTTCTAAAACTATTGAACACAATAATTTATTGAAACTTTCTAAACATAATTTGATTAGTCAGGTATATGTTTACTTACCATCAGAATCGCTATGAGTGCACTCATCATCATCACTAGTTAAATCACTTTCTCGTCTAACAGGATTGTAATCACTTTCTTCACTATCAGAATCTAATTGCAAAATACGTCTTTCTTCTTCAGTCTGCTCACAATCTGATTGATCTTCCGGTATATTTTGTAGAAGTTCAAGTATTTATGGATCGCGAAGAGAACGGTTCCTCGACATGATTATTAGAGTAAAATAAAAGGGAACAATTATACGTCGTCACTCTGGGAAGAACTAAACTAAATAACAGTACAATAGGTTGTTCCAAGTACCCACACTTGCATTTGTATACATTGCGGTCAAATGACTATTGTGGACTTTATACTTAGAAAGTCGATTTGTATAAACATAAATTTAGCTTTTGTTATAAACAGTTCTAGTAAAGTTAGCCTGTAACATCCCACTGCTGGGCAAAGGCCTTACCTCAACTATGAGGTAGTTTGAGCCATACTCCACCACGCTGGCTTAGTGCGGGTTGGTGGAGGGGTATTTGCAAGGCAAGCGACTAACCCTGCTGTCAGATTTTATCAAGCCGCCCATAAGGCCTCTGACTAGGCTTAACGACTAATATCAACCGATATTAGCCGGGACCAACGGCTTCACGTGCCTTCCAAAGCACGGAGATGCTCGTGATGTACGTCACTTATATGGTCGGAATGGTCACCCATCCATACACGACCGCGCCGTAGGTTGCTTCACTTCGGTATCACTACCAAAGCGCTGCCACCGCTGCGCTACGAGCACCTTGCTGATAGTAAATACCTATAAATACTTTTGATACAAACCATAGACCCCTAACACACTGCGACTTTTAACATCTATGCAGTCGCCAAAATTCAGTAGGTACTTAATTTAACAATTTTAAGCTTTTGCATCTGATATTGATATCAAAGTGAAGCAACCTACGGCGAGGTCGTGTTTGGATGGGTGATCATTCCGACCATATAAGTGACGTTTATCACGAGCATCTCCGTGCTTCGGAAGGCACGTTAAGCCTTTGGTCCCGGCTAATATTAGTCGTTAAGCCTAGTCAGAGGCCTTATGGGCGGCTTGATAACATCTGACAGCAGGGTTAGTCGCTTGCCTTGCGAACACCCCTCCACCAACCCGCACTAAGCCCGCGTGGTGGAGTATGGCTCAAACTACCTCACAGTTGAGGTAAGGCCTTTGCCCAGCAGTGGGACGTTACAGGCTAACTTTACTTTTTTACTTAAGCTTCTGCATCGCTACTGTATCGATGCTAACGCGTGTTAGCATCCCGACTTCATCGCTGCTAAAAGACGCAGTATGTAAAGGGTCCTATATCATTATTATCGTGACAATGTCTGACGTATTCGAAATGTGCGCTCTTAAACTCATGTACGACGCTATAATACCAAGCGAGTGATTAAAAAATAGGGCCCTAGGAGCTGTATTTTTTAAACACTCGCGTCAACATAGCTTGAGATATTCTTTGGTTAATGTTAAATTTTTGAATGAAAATCAGTTGAAACTACACCAGTTGAAAAGGATATGATCTTAAAAAAGAAAAATCTAGTTTGACAGTACTTGTGTCTATGCTAAGAGCTGTTTTAATGTCGTTTTTTAAATTGATTTTTACCCAAAAATTGATTTTGGAAATCACGCAAAGTGACATTCGAGTAGTTAGAAAATTGATTCACTTTTTTTAAATTACTGTAATTTCCAAATGATTTCCATTCAAAAAGCGAAAATAACAAAAAAATACACGCCAAATTACACAGAAAGTCTTATTACCCCGAAGAAGAAATCAAATGGTATCCAAAGGGCTCGTTAAAAGTCACTTGCTGAAACTCGAGTTGCTCTTATGATCGCGTTATACGGTTCAACAGTCTTGCAAATGGTATCAGAGAAGAGTTTAGGTAAACACAACATATATTTCTATCTATTCTGTCTTTGAATGAGAATAACTGTAGAAGAGCATGACAATGCAGAAATGTAGCCTCCATCATAATTCTTGCCGCAAATAAATATCCTTTGGACATCCTTTCGACAAAAGTTCAGAATGTATAGATTTTGGCTGTCTGTAGTTGGCTGTAGTTTAGACTTTTGCCTGATTTGTCATGTACTACGACGGGCCCTACCTAAAACAGTGAATGTGTTAATGTTTTACTATCAGTAATTTTAAAAGGTGGATGTGTTTTTTATGGGTGAACGTTGAAGTGAAAAAAACCGGCAAAGTGCGAGTAGGACTGAAGATTCCGATTTTTAATAAAATAGGGATCCAGTTACTTCCACTTAGCCCAAATACCACAATATTTTGTAGACAGCAATTATTATAACTGTGTTTTTCATAGTGTTGTTGAAAATTTGCTATATCCCAAAGTATATAAGTATTTGTTTAATTTTCTCGTCATGTTTTTTTTTTCAAAATTAACTCTCGCTTAGTTTAAAAGTGAGGGTGGGTGGGTGGAGGGACGCCTAATTAGCTACTTTGAAAGCATCTATCCCTCAAGCGTTAGACTTTTAGAGAATATTGTTTTGGAAACCTGGATGTCATTTCATTTTACAATTAATAAATATTGGACACCAATCACATACATTGCTCTGATTCCAAAGTAAGTAGCCAATGCACTTGTGTTATGGAAATCAGACACAACGGTGGTACCACAACACCCAGACCCGAGACAATATAGAAAATATCGTTTTCTACATTGACCCGACCGGGAATCGAACCCGGAACCTTACGAGATGGCAACGCTTGGAACCAGCGTGCTAGCCACTCGACCACGGAGGTCGTCAAACAATTGTCACAAAAGACTTATCCATAGACACGCATAGTTTTGACCATTTTTTTTGGTTCTATTTTTATGTATGGAAGCCTAAATACTTTCCTTTATTTTGGTAAAATGTACGATATAAAAAGGTGTACTTGCTAAAAACCTGTTTTATAGAGCCTTGGTTCACATTAAAGTATATAACTTTACCCATACGTTATTCGTGATGACTGTATATATTTTGGTAAAAATTTACTCAGTATAAGAGATTCCAAAATAAAAATGTTCATCTTAATTATCCCACATTCCAGTATGATTGAAGAGATAAGTGCCAAATTGGGTATAAAATATGTTTTAAGTAATTCTAAGTTCTCCATCACTCATTGCATTGAATGAAATGCCGGTAATTTTATACAGGATGTTGTTTTAGTCAGTGACATTCAATTCGGGGATGATAATATGAGTTATGCATAATTCTTAAAACAATTTCAATTCTAAGCAACTTTTATTAAATAAAATCTCTTGACAACATTCTTAAAAAAAAAACCTAACTAATTGGGAAATTCGCAGCCTCGCGCGTATCTACGAAATACTACGCCGTAGGTTACTTACCTACGAAAAGGCAACTTGGTGTTGGTAGTTTTGACAAGCTCGCTGTATTGCAACAATAAATAGATTTTGTGGATCTTTTAACTTTTATAAAAATTTGTTGCTCGTAAAGTTATTATATTTTTTTTATAATATCATCTTAATAAATATTGGACACAAATCACTTACACTGCTCTGATCCCAAAGAAAGTAGCCAATGCATTTGTGTTATGGACAATGGTGGTACCACAGCACCCAGACCCGAGACAATATAGAAAAATAAATAGAATTATGATTTCTACATTGAGCTGACCGGGAAGCGAATCCGGGGCCTCGGAGCAGCAACGCCTTGAAACTAGGCGTGCTTAGCCACTACACCACGGAGGTTGTCGGAGGATTTGTATTTAAATAGCACGGAAATTCTTGCAAAGTGTCTTCTTCTTAGATCAAATAAGATAAGAATACTGGGGCATCTTGTGCCGTTATGATAAGCCCTAGTTTTCGACAAAAATGTATAACGTGATTTGCTTGACTGTACGTAAGGGTTGATGCCAAAACTCCAAACAATTACGAAAGATCTAATGGACGCAAATCTAATTTACTGTAACTGGGTCGGACTAAGAATAGATCAAAGTGAATCAGAAATAAGAGGTTAATATGTTTTGATGGAGTATTAACTTAATTATTGTTATTAGTAAGAAAAGCAGGGTGGCTTTTACCACTTGACTCAGGGGATAATAAAATGTAAATGTAAAATAAAGTGTAAATTATTACATCAGTCAAAGTCAAAGTCAAAATTAATTTATTCAACTTAGGATACAAAATGCCACTTATGAACGTCAGTAATACCACAATACTATTCAATCTAAAAATACAATTTAAAGAATCATAATATAATGAATTCATATAAATATAATTATATTACATAAGAATTAATATTATAATTAGATAAGAATAATTTCATATACATATTTCAATTTGTAATTAATATTGTCCATCTAATATTTTAAATATTGTATTTTGAAAAGGTATAAGTTATGTTATGGATATCAATTAATTATGACCCATACCTATGCGGTCCCAGACATGTCTCTTTATCTTTTGGGCTCCCTTAAGAGTATGAACTGAAGGATAGAAAGAATAGAATTACTTTCTGCGTTTCCAAGTGGTTAAATGGAAGAAAATGCGCAGAAGGCATTATGTCCGCCAACTGTACAAATAAACAGTGGAGAGGCAAATTCCAATTAGTTTGAAATCGATTAAAATGTGATATCTTACCAATTTAAAAACAAAATCCCTGTTAGTCACACATCTTATATCTCGAAAACAGCTGGACCTAATTTCATGATGTTTCTACGAAACAAAGTTCGCTAAGTCTGCTATTTCAAAAATCAATTTCGTAATCTAGTAATTTGTCTTTGAATTTTTACAATGACTAAAGTAACATAATAATCCGGGCAAACTTAAGTATGTACACATTTCTCCCATTTTCACTCCAGTCCCAAATATAAACAGTTCTGATTGATTATAAAGCGCAATCGACTGCATACCAGACAGTAAAAGAGACAGGTTTAAAATTTAACACTTCATTTCACTTCATTCATTGTCTGCCTTATCGAAGGTCTTGGAGAGACTTGTACACAATGCAATTTATCCTAACCTTCATTTGAAAATCATACAAGAACAGCACGGCTTTGTAAAGAAACGCTCCACAGTGACTAATCTGGTATCATATTCAAATTTTTTGTTTCAGTGTATGGACGTTCGCAAACAGGTTGACTCAGTGTACACAGACTTCTGTAAGGCTTTCGATAAGGTCGATCATACTTTGCTACTTCGTAAAATTGCCTATAACGGAATTCGCGGTAATCTCTTTCGTTGGTTTCAATCTTACATAGTTAACAGGACTCAGAAAGTAGTTGTCAATGGTTTTGCTTCTTCTACAATTCATGTTACATCTGGTGTCGCCCAGGGCTTCATTTTAGGACCGTTGCTTTTCATTTTATTCATTAATGACATTTCCGGTTGCTTTAAGCATAGCAACTTTCTTCTCTATGCCGATGATTTAAAAGTGTACCGCATCATCGACTCTAAGGATGATTGTATTAAGCTTCAACAAGACTTAGACCGCTTGTCACTTTATTGCAGTGATAATAAATTATTCCTTAGTTTACCCAAATGCAAATCGATAACCTTTACCAAAAAGCAAAATGTCATAAATAATACATACTACCTTAATGATACACCGTTGGATAATGTTTCAAGTATTCGCGACTTGGGGATCCTCTTGGACTCCAAGTTACATCTAGATGCACATATAGATAACATCACTAGCAAAGCCTATAAGCTCTTTGGTTTTGTAGCAAGATCTTGTCTATCTTTTAAACGTCCAGGTACATATTTACACCTCTTCAAATCTTTAATAAGGTCTCAACTTGAATACGGCGTTGTTGTATGGAATCCTTTTTACCATAAATATCACAATCAGCTTGAGTCTATCCAGCGTAAGTTTCTTAAATATGTTAATTTTAAATGCTATCGCTCAAAAATGTCGTACGACAAATCACTAGAAAAATTCTCGCTACATTCTTTACAGATTAGAAGGTCGCTCCTAAGTTCAACATTTTTATATAACCTTTGTCATAATTCGTTTGACTGTATTCAATTAATAAATATTATTTATTATAAAATACCAAGTAAATCCATAAGAATTCGTAATAACTACCACCACGATTTATTCTCACTACCAAAATGCAAGACTAATGCTGGGAAGCGAGCTCCGCTGTACAGGGTAATGAAACAATACAATACCGACCTTAATGGTATTGATATTTTTAGTCTTTCATTGACTTTATACAAAAAGCATGTCACCCAAGTTCTTTCTCGAAAGTAGCTACCTATTAGTTGTTTCTTACTTAAGACTGTTTTTTATTTTTCATTAAAGTGTATTTACTTGCTTGGGTATGTTAAGTCAACTACCAACTACTATGTAATTTTAAATATATATATTTTAAGTAACTGTCCGTGCGGTTGCGTGCGGTGAATGCTGAGTGTACCTACTGGCAATTGACAATACACACCTATTGTATTGGCTGCGCTCGGCCCGAGTCGGCAAAAGCGCCTATCTAGCATTCACGGTACTGCGGGTGCACTGCAGAGTCTCACAATATTAAAAACTAGATTTGATTGTTTTTGCGATCACACAATATGTGGATAAAGTTGTTGGTTGTGCAATAATACTAAACATTTTTATTAAGATTACTTATTAAGAGGATTGTACAATTGTTTTTTGTCCTAAATAAAATAAAATAATAAAATAATTACGCCAGACTGAATAAACATCCGACTCAATTTATGTAAAAAACTCTCGTTTGTTTAATAGTGCCACCAGAAGAGTGGCGTTAATCTGGACAAATAACAGTATATGAGATGAACACTGTTATCAAGCGTCTAGTATCAGTTAATTTTAAAATCTAGCTAATTTATATTACTAGCCCTAAAAAATTGTAAACAGAAAACCCCAAGTACATATTCTTCCGGCAAATATTCAACAAGCTCCCAGTAAGTTCACATTCAAGAGACTCGTCCGTGCACACTTCCTTCATATATCGGAATCATTTCCATAACATCTATCTACAACGTTCGTCGTAATATATAGTATATATATATATATATATAGTATATATATATATATATAGTATATATATATATATATATATATATATATATATATATATATATATATATATATATATATATATATATATATATGTAGTATATGTTGGTATATGTATGTATTATTAATGTATTTATTTTATTGCTTATGTTATGTATGTGTAATATTATGTAAGTATTCATTGTATTTATTTGGGACTTTTTTTCTTTGTATATAATTAATTTTGTTTCTTTGTCGCACCGACCACAATCATTTCTGTTTAGCCCAAAGGCATGACTGGTAGAGAACGCCATATGGCGTTAAGTCCACCCTTTGTACAAAATTGTATTCTTGTGCAATAAAGTATAAATAAATATGTTTGTCCCAACCCGGGGATCGAACCTCCCGGGTTCAATTTCTGGCACAGCCATCGTTTTTAAGTGCGACCCTCTAACAGCTGCGCCAGCGAGGCAGTCACTGCCCCATAATAATTTGAGTATGTTTATGATTTGATATCCTATATCAGAAATGGATGAACAATTGACCAATCCCTAAGAACCGTGACATTGAGCAGAAAAGAAGTACCTACCCCACTATCGATCCGAATTTAACATAATATAATTTCATCATACGCGCTATTGGGAACTAAATTCTCGAAGTTGATGACCAGTACATCTACCTGGGACAAGTAACGCAATTAGGTAGGTCTAACTTAAAGAAAGAGGTCAATCGACGAATCCAACTTGGCTGGGCAGCGTTCGGGAAATTGCGCAAGAGCGTCTTCTCGTCTCATTTACCTCCATTTCTGAAGTGAAAAGTCTTCAACCAGAGTGTGTTACTAGTAATGACATACTGATCCGAACATGGTCTCTAAATATGGTATTTATAAGGAAACCTTACATAGCACAGCGAGCGATTTCTCTACGAGATCGAATCAGAAATGAGGATATACAAAAAATAACTAAGCAACGGGCATAGCCCTGAGTATCAGTAAGCTCAAGTGGCAGTCTTCTTCTTTCTTGTCGGCAAGAACACGGGCTAAATCTTACTTGCCCAGAAAGCGGCTACCGTGGTAGCTCTCTGGTTACAGACAAGTAAGTCCTCACGCGAGCAGGTGGTGGGGCACGCGGGACAGTTAGTGAGGTGGGCCATGGTTTGCAGGGGTTCTCCACATTCACAGCTGGCGTCTGCGCTGCTTGAGTACCCCCACCGACACAGGTTATCTTTACTCCGACCAACCTGGGTCCTCAGCCTATTTAGACTTCTCCAGGTTGGCCAGGGCTCCTTATAGCCTGGAGGCAGATTTTCATCGGGGGGTACAGTGAGTGAGGATACTCGCTTGCCCAGAGCCTGCACCTCATGTCAGTAGGGGTTTCGTCGGTAGGCTGTGTAGATCGCAGGAAGCTTTTGCGGCTTCGCAACCGACCTGTAGCGGGGGAGAGCCCGAAGAGTGGATGTCTCGGGTCGCTTTCTTGTTTTTGTTTTTCAAGCGAACATGTCACTGCTCTGCGGACTCTGGGTGGAGCTATTCCCACAAGGGGAAACAACATACCGACCGGGGTTGGCTTGAGACAGCCAGTCACTATGCGACAGGTGTCGTTCAGCTCTGCGTCCACGTCTCTGGTATGTGCTGACCTGGCCCACACTGGACACGCGTATTCTCCTGCTGAGAAACACAAGGCTAGTCCTGTAGTGCGCATAACCGTTGGGTTTGCTCCCCAGTTAGTGGAGGAGAGACGGCGCAGTAGGTTATTACGGGAACTAACTTTTAGTTTTGTGTTTCTGCAGTGGGTCTTGTAAGTCAGAGAGCGGTCCAGTGTCACTCCCAGGTATCTAGGGAAGTTGCAATGTTGGATGGCGACGCCTTTCCAGGAAATGTTCAGCTCCCTGTTTGCCTCGCGGTTACGTAGGTGGAAAGCACACGATTGGGTTTTGCTTGGATTGGGCCTTAGAGCGTTATACTCGTAATATTTGTGAAGGTTTTCCAAGGCAAGGTTCAGTGTTCTTTCCACGGTTTCGAAAGTCTTATCTTGGCAAGTTAGTGCAAGATCATCGGCATGGATATATCGCTGAGTGTAAGGGTGGTGGGGCTGATCATTAGTGTAGACGTTGAATAGAAGTGGTGCCAGGACGCTTCCTTGGGGAAGGCCGTTTTTCTGACGACGCCATCTGCTTTTCTTTCCGTGTAAATGGACGCAGAAGCGGCGGTTACGTAGGAGCTCACTTAACAGTGACACGAAAGTGGGATCGTTTGTGGCACTCGATACTTTAGACAGCAATTTTTTTATGTTAACTGTATCATACGCTGCTGAGAGGTCGACAAATACAGCACCTGTGACCATACCCCGCTCAAATCCGTCCTCAATGAATTGAGTGAGGTTAAGCACCTGACTGGTGCATGATTTTCCCGGCCGGAATCCGGCCTGTTCTGGGATGAGAGTAGGGTCAATGGTCACTGTGAGTCGGTTGAGTATTAGTCGCTCGAAGAGCTTGAGGGTATGGCACAGGAGGGAAATTGGTCTGTAGCTCTTAGGGTCAGATGGAGATTTCCCAGGTTTTAGTAAGGCCACAATTTTCGATTTCCTCCACAGTTTCGGGATCTGCGCTGATGCCATACACGCGTTAAATAAACTAAGCAGCCAGGATGTAGCCACTGGTCCCAGGTGTTTCAGCTGTTCGACTGTGATATCATCCAAACCAGCAGCTTTGCCGTTTTTGAGTGCTTTTATGCTTGTGATGACATCAGTGAGTGTGAAAGGCAAGCTGATATTGTTGCATGTCTGTTGCGAATGTTGGGCTGATCTGAGTCTTCCAGTAGGCTTTCCATTAAGTATAAGCTGGTGCGCTACTTGATTGGCTGTGGTGTGACCCGGCAATGATGGAGGGGGCGGGTCATTTGTCAGTTTTTGTATAGTGGACCACGCTTTCTTGCTATTGTGCGTCATATCGATAGACGTGACAGTATTTATCCACTTTACCTTCCTACTATCGCCTACCAGACTAAGAAGCTCTTCTCCGATCGTGATGGTCTGTTCAGAGAAGGGGTCTTCTGCGAAGAGTGTCTCATATTGTGCAAGTAGGGTGGAAGCTTCTGATGTCAAGCCTGGGACGTATAATGTGCGACAGCCTCTGGGTATGGTCCGCCGAGATACTGACCAGTGGAATCCATTCAAAAAATCCTATTCCATTGCTCATGGTATTCAAAAGTCGGCAAGTTTGAAATATAGCTTTTGATTTTGCATTCTACGTTTTCAAGATAAACTTTATCGAATGCCATGTTTGTAAAAGCGGGGAACACTGTGAAAAATGAAGCAGGAAATATGGTGCCCGTTGGGCACTTTATACACCGTGACATTTTAGTGGTTGTTTTCCCGCAGCAGGACGATTTACCTTAAGTAGTACTATCGAATCATGCGAGTTATTTTTCGAAAATATTTTTTTTTTTGTTTTCAACTCATCAAAAAAAATATCATCAACTCGAAAGCGTGAGAAACGATAGTACTTTTTGCCGCACGAAATGAACGTGCAACGCCCAAGGATCAAAAGGCTGCCGTCGGTGGCATTAAAAAAGCATAACAAAAGACTGTTGATAAACACATGCGTAAGGGAATTAAGGTAAAAGAAGCTCCCGCACTAAGTAATACAACATAAATTGCGCCGCACGCGCTCCGCAAAATGATATTACTTTTTTCTGCACGAAAGAAATGTTCAAAGTAAAAGAAGCTTCCGCACTAAGTATTAAGTATTACATTGCGCCGCATGCGCTCTGCAAAGCGAGTCGCTTCACAACAAACAATAACACTAACACAAAGGCACCGCCGCGCTTTCAGTTGTACCGCGATCGCCGGCCGCGCAACTACGCAAGCGCAATGCGCTATTGTTGCCGCCAAAATGGATCGCCATTACAGTTTTTCCAATGTGTAGTACGTATCCATGGTGCAATTGTACGCGAGGGCGAATTATGATTCGCATGCCGCCCGTCGACTTTACGCGGAGCCGCAGCACGTGGAGTCGCTTCGTCTTCGCGGTGTTATGAACCCTCAAGTACCAGATGCCCGGACGATCGTAGCCGCAACCCAGCGGCTTCTCGATCACGGGCAGTTCCAGACGCCAGCGCAAGGCAGAGGTCGGCCCGCCATTCATTCGTCAGAGCTTGACGAAGAAATCATCGAGTTTTTTTAAACGAGATCCTCGCCGAAGTACGCGTATGGCTGCGGCTCGGCCAGAATTAGTTTTTGCAATTGGCTAATTGAAAATCATAAAGTGAACATCTGTGGACGGATGAGGCAACGTTTACGCGAGTTGGACTTTATAACCAAAGAAATGAACATTTTTGGGCTTTTAATAACCCGCATGTTATTCGAGAGTGTGCGCATCAAGTGCGGTTTAGTGTTAACGTATGGGCTGGCATAATAAACGGCTGCTTAATTGGTCCGCATTTCGTGACAGGACACTTGACCGGTGAAACGTACCTACAAATGCTACGTAGTGTTATCCCGGACTTACTGGACGATGTTCCGCTAGCCGTGTCCGTGGATTATTACCAGCACGATGGGTGTCCTGCCCATTATCAGCGCGCCGTGCGAGAGCACCTTGACTCGGTGTTTCCCCAGCGCTGGATCGGTCGCGGCGGGCCTGTGCCTTGGCCACCACGAAGCCCGTATCTTACTCCGTTAGACTTTTATTTGTGGTCTGAGCTCAAACGCCTTGTGTATCGAGAAGAACACGAAACGCGCGACGCGTTAATAAGTGCGATAGTGGACGATTTTGAGATGATGAGACGTGACAGAGAAACATTATTGAAATTGAAAGCCAATCTGTTAAAACGTGCACGATTGTGTGTGGAGCGCAGTGGCTTGCACTTTGAACAATTACTCCGCTACCGAGAAGTGTAAGTACTTGTACATTTGTAAATAACGAACATTTAATAGGTTAGGTAATCAAAATCATTGTAATTAAGTTGATTCCCATTTTTAAATACGCCTTAAATACTTTTATACCTAATTAATTATTAAGTAATGAATTATTACTTTAGAAAAATATCTTGATTATTTTTTTATGTTCGTGTTTAATTAAGGGTGGGTAAAAGTATTTACGACGGTCCTAAGCCCGTTAAAGTATGAAGGGAAAATGGAAATCACTTGTTAGTAAATAGTGAGTTATCAGCGTATTGATAGGCGTGAGGGGCAACGACCCCAGCCAGTAAGCGGTCGCGGCGCGGCTCGTACTATTGGTTCGAGGTTGCTTTCGAGTTTCGTTTATCACAATCGTAAAACGTCTATTTTTTATTTAAATGAAATAAAAACTTCACGAATCTATTGTACTACGAATATAGAATCATATTACTTCGGGAAAACAACCACTAAAATGTCACGGTGTATACAGGTCTGAGTTTGATTTTTTCTTAAATGTTAAATGCCGGGTACAAAAGATAACCCATGACAGCTAAAAATTTCCGATCACAGTGACGGTTAAATTTTTGTGGTACCCTAAACTGTTGGGTAAAAAAAGAAGAAGCTTATGTAGTTACGTGACAATAAATTAAAAAAAAAACTCAGAAATATCGTTCTAACAAACAAAATTTGATACTTTGATATAATTTTTTTTTTAAACAATCGCTTGACTTAAGCGTCTGATTGTCGTTCAAAAATAAACTAAAAATCAAGGAATATCACACGCCACCTTGACGTGAGTGATTCAGAAAAAGAGTTTTGCTTTTATCTGTTTGATAAGTTGATCCATTTTTATTTTAAAAGCATATGTTAATAGATATCGGGCGCTGCTTTTGCTATTAATACTTATGAAAACTAGGAAATTGAATTTCCCTCCCCAACTTTCCAATAAATCGTATCTCAGCATTTTATATTCCGCTCGCTGATGTAAGCGCAAAATTAATTAGCTAAGAAAATAGTTTATTGCATGCAAATGTTCGGATTCATAGCACGAAAATGACTTGGTGGATTCAATCGAATGAGAATAAATGTTACCTTATAATAGATTGCTAGTTATTTAAGAGTATATCAATTTAACTTTTTAGCATCCGCTGTTCTAGAATATCCCGATTATACGGAATTAACTCACAATTATTTAACCCACCATGTAGCGTTGAATAAGAGTTAAAAAGAATATTTTGTCGTATTCAAATCTTTTGACAGCTCGAAACTTTCCCACGGTATAATACGACTTTGTGTAATTGACAGGATTTATACCTAAACGCCATACTGTTTTACTGCTGCATTGATTTTCTGGATAAAAATACAGATTAATTATTCGTTCTGTTATGTAAGTTGTGTAATTCCTATTACAATGTTACGTCAAAAAACAATAATGAGTTTTTCTAGTACAAAATCGAAGAACAAAATTGTCCTTCGTATAAGCCTATATTTGGTCGAATCCAATCTTCTAGCTTAATGAAAAAAAGGGATTTCAATTTTATATTTTAGTATGATACGGAACCCTCAGTGCGGTCCGATTTGCACTTGGCCGAATTTTAGTATAAATTTTTAGACCGACTGAATAAGTGTAAAGCGACCGATTTTAAAATGTCATCATTATAAATGATTGTTAGCAAACAGGTGACGTTTTCAAATTGGGCGTTTTGTATTATATTTGCCGAATATTCCTTACCTGACGTTGGTAAAATAAATTAGTCAGATCAAAGTCTATCGACTAGATGCCACTATGTCCACTTTTTCAATTAAACAAAAACCTGCTCTAGCCTCACTTGAAATACTACTCGGTTTGTGTCGCCGTAACGCACAGTAACTGATTGTTTGTCGATTTTATTCAGCGCCGGAGTCACAATGAAAAATAGCTTAGTAGATTTGCTACATTTTAATTATGATATTTATCATAATTATCAGCCAAAAGAGAACCACTGCTGAACTAGAAAAGGATGTCATTTTTGTGTGATAAAAAGCAAACTACCTACATGACTATATCTGACTGTTATCTTAAAAAAAAACGGAAGTCATATCACTTGATACTATAAAGCGTCAAATGTCAGTACCCACTGATGAGGCCACGGATATGTATTAGTACGCTGTAGGGCCTAGTTTGTTTCGTTAGCGCTAGAAAGTCGTCTTACAAAGTGGCATATATGTTAGGAAAAACTGCTTAACATCGCTTATGTTGACGACAGTATTCGCAGGACCTTTTTTCCCTGATGTATGCGCAACTTGAATCATTTATCACTGGAGTTTGTTTTTCGTGTTATTGTTATACTTGTTTGTTTCCACAGTCAATATCATTTTACAAGTCAACGCAACAATTTATGCAGGGTGTTGATTTGATCAGTGACATCCAACTCAGCGATGAGTATATGAGTTATGTTTATTCTAAAAAATCATTAAATTATATGCAAGTTTTATAAACAAGAAAACCTCTTCATAACATTCTAAAAACTGACATGACGAATGGGGTAACTCGCACCCAAGCGCAAAGCTTGCTCGCGCGTATCTTTGAAAGATTACGCCGTAGCTAGTAATCTATGAAGAGGCTCGATCGCTGACTCGCATGAATAAATTGATTTTATTAGTTTATACCATTAAAATATTTTTTTTGGCATCAGTATCGTTTGTACAGCCCCCCTTGACCCCTGAACGTTTGTCGCTGACCAAAACAGCACCAGGTATAAATATGTTATCCTAAATCTGATATAAGCCTATGTGCTATTCTTATGTCTAAAAGCTATAATATCTTACTTTTTATCAAATTTGTAAAATTAATATTATAGTAATTAGCAGTTTGAAAAGTAAGAAGCTTGCATCGTCACAGATTCGTGTCTAATATAATAAAATATAGTAAGTAAGAGTTGAATTTGCGAAACGATGTAAATTATTCTTAAGAACATTCCTTAAACACATGTTTAACAGATTAGTTTAATTTAAATTATTCATGGCTAACAGGTCAGTATGATAATAATTTTATGTACTTTTAAAATTTGTTTCACCTCAACTGTAAACTGTTTTGTGTATAAGTAAAAATTAAATAATTTATCTTACGCCATTAGTACAACAACGCATTCGCATGCGGCAAAACTCTGACTTATTAATTCTGACTTAGTATATATAATATATTCTGACTTATAATAGACTTATATTTATTTAAGTCTATTATTATTATTTGTCTGTTACTTTCAATTGTTAAATCACCTCAAGTCTTTTTCTTTCTAAATTACTTTTGACTCCTTGCAGGAATCACTGTCATCTAAGACATAGGTTAAATCCTAGTTTTGTTGGTAGGGATCCCTAATCTTAAGAAAGTCGACTTTCTTAAGATTAACACGATTGACAATCATATCGTCACGTCACGTTTTTGGTGAATAAATGTTTTTTTTTTATTTGCGGTCTAGCGATACACACAAAGATGCGACCTATCACATGTTAGAGCGAGACATAGCATATGCCAATGTCTTATTCAAACGTCACATTCCGCATGCGAATTAAGCGGTAGACTTACGTCGCATTCGATTTTTTTCAAAATAACATGAGGTCGAACTTTCTTTCTCCACTGTGTTTACTGTGTAGGTATTTGGAATCAAGTTTGTTCCGTCTTGACAATTCCCGTTGACTACACAGGACTGAGTTCGGTACTACCTCAGCTCTAAATTGTCAGCAATCCGTTTTTATACTGTCAAAAAGCCTCGATCTTTTTTAAATTAATCCATTAAAAAAGGCATTTTATTTTCCTTATTTGCCTATTCAATATTCAAATGTATTTGCTATTTTTTTTATATACGAATTAAAATTTTATTTCTCGATTTTATAATAGAGTCTCTCTTTTATACTCAGTCATTTTTGACGTAAAATTGTACACGGAATAAATAAACTAGCGTAGCAGAACGAATGATTGAACTGTTTTATTACGAGTATCAGGCAAAGCAGTGTGAAAACCAAAATCCTGCCAACAATAATAATTATTGTCATGGTATGTCATGGAGTGGGAAAGTATGGAGCAGTCAACAATTTTGAATTTGACATAATATTCTGACATAATGAAATATAAAATAGCAAGCGGCCGTCATTCCATTATAATTAGATTAGCTCGCATTCCATGCAACACGGTAGGCATACGAGAAGAATTTCTACGTAAGAATACTACTCGAAGAATACTCGTAAGAATTACTTCCGCATAAACGCGATATTATAGAACAATAGGTAGTCAAATGAAAAATTGCTTTACTCTCAAATTGCTAGTTATCTGAGTTTATTCTATGGTTAACATTTATTATCGTTTAGTCGAATCCACAATGATATACCTTAATGAGTTTCTTACTTAATAATCTCCTCCTAAGATGACTATTGTGATTGTTAAATATTTAACATTTTACTTAACTTAACTTTGATCGCCCCCAACCTCGTCCCGCCCCGGCCCCATCCCACCCAGCCTTGGCCCCGTCTAACAAAATTAAAAGTATCTTATATCCTTATTCTGGTTCTATGTTATTTCCTACCAATTTCAGCCAGTGTTTAGCTGTTCTTAAGTTATAAATAGTGTCTAACATGACTTTCTTTTAAATATAAGATAATCTCCTTATCTTAAATAATCCACCCAGTATAAAATCACTCTACATTCAATAAGAGGTAGAATGCTGTTTTAACGGATTGATAAAGACGGGAATCAGAATCATCGTTTAACACAGTATATGTTAAGGTGGTAAAAATAAAATACGTGCAGTGCATTCAGCCAAAAATAATAGCATGCAAATATTAATTAAGTATAGTCAAAGCATGTCCTTTTTATATTATTTTAAACAATTAAAATAGTAGTCAAGAAATTCATTAATACTTTAGAAACAATGTTGTAATAGCCAGTTAGTCAATTTGCATTTAAACAATTTTTGGCTGTCAATCAATTTAATATCATCTGGAAGTCTATTGTGCAACACAATGTCCATATTATTTTATAAATTTGTTTGTGGAAGAAGGGTGGTATAAGCGGTTCATGACTCTCACACGAGTTGGTCACGGATTAACGTCTGATCGTTTTTTTCCAATATTCTGGATGGGAGAACACAAACACATACATGTCATGTCCCTTATGTACATAGATGGCAAAGGAAGTATCAGTTTTTTTTATACTGGCTTACAGCTAGCATTAAACATTGCATTGCCAATGGTGCGTATCCATTTTTTTGGATTTAAATACCTTGTTGAAATCAACAGAGTTCCCTCAAAGCATCAGCCTGTAACTGAGAACTGACGAGACATAGCCATGATACGCCGCTAAGGCAGCTTCCACAGAAATCGTTTGTCTGAGCTTTCTCAGGGCAAAGACAAATATATTTATTCGAGAGAAAACTTGGTCTACATGTTTATTTCCAGTTAAGATGTTTATCTACAGTATAGCCGAGAAATTTGAGACTATTAACAATATCAATTATGTTATTGTAATATGGAGAGGTACAGATTGAGAACTATATGATGTAAATTGGATTATTTGTGTATTGTTTATATTTATTTTTAAGTCATTGTCATTCAGCCACTTCATCATTATCATCATCATAATCAGCCAAAGGACGTCCACTGCTGAACATAGGCCTCCCCCACGGCTTTCCACAGCGACCGATCACTAGCGGTCTGCATCCAGTTTGATCCTGCGATCTTTTTAAGGTCATCTGTCCATCTTGTTGGTGGACGTCCTACGCTGCGTCTTTGGTCGAAGGGTCTCCAATCTAGAACTTTCCTGCCCCAACGGCCATCAGTTCTTCGCGCTATGTGCCCTGCCCACTGCCACTTAAGCTTACTGATTCTCAAGGCTATGTCCGTTACCTTGGTTCTTCTACGTATCTCTTCGTTTCTGATTCGATCTCGTAGAGAAACACCGAGCATAGCCCGCTCCATCGCTCGTTGTGTAATTTTGAGCTTCATTATAAGGCCCATAGTAAGAGACCACGTTTCGGATCCGTATGTCATCACTGGTAACACACACTGATTGAAGACTTTCGTCTTCAGACACTGAGGTAATTGAGACGAGAAGACGCTCTTGCGCAGTTTCCCGAACGCTGCCCAGCCGAGTTGGATTCGTCGATTGACCTCTTTCTCGAAGTTGGACCTACCCAATTGGATCACTTGTCCCAGGTAGACGTACTCGTCGACAACTTCGAGAGTTGAGTTCCCAATGGATACTGGAGTGGGTACAACAAGGGAACTCGACATAATTTTCGTCTTCTCCATGTTCATTTTAAGACCCACTTGTTGGGATACTCGGTCGAGGTCTTCGAGCATAGTGCCTAGATCATCCAGCGTCTTTGCCACAACGACTATATCATCGGCAAACCGAAGGTGTGTTATGTATTCGCCATTGACGGAGATGCCGAATCCTTCCCATTCCAGGAGCTTGAAGGCGTCTTCCAATGCCGCTGTAAACAGTTTCGGAGATATAACATCGTCCTGTCTTACACCTCTTCGCAATGGAATCGCCCTCGTATTCTGTTCCTGTACTCGGACCGACATGGTGGCGTTGTTATATAGACACTTTAACACCTCTATATACCTATAGTCTATGTGACACCGCTGAAGAGACCGAAGCACCGCCCAAGTTTCGATCGAATCAAAGGCCTTCTCATAGTCCACAAAAGCTAAACATAGAGGCATATTATACTCCTCGGACTTCTGTATAATTTGCCTTAGCGTATGAATGTGGTCTATGGTACTGTAGCCTTTTCGGAATCCGGCTTGTTCGGGAGGCTGGAAGTCATCAAACCTACGTGCGAGACGATTCGTGATGACCCTTGAGAACAGCTTGTAGACATGGCTCAGGAGTGAGATGGGTCTATAGTTCTTCAATAAGGTTTTGTCTCCTTTTTTGAAAAACAACACCACCACACTCCTGTTCCATGCCTCAGGCGTGATGCCCTCTAGCAGAACGGAATTAAAGAGTCTCTGAAGGACTTTAAGTACCGGTGTTCCACCCGCTTTCAGGAGCTCTGCTGTGATTCCGTCCTCGCCAGGTGCCTTATTGTTTTTAAGCTGTTTCAGGGCCATCCTAATCTCGTAGAGGCTGATGTCCGGGATGTCTTCAGTGTAGTGTCGGGTCAGGATAGCTCACTTAATTGCACCATTTTGTGAGCGCCTTGTTGGCGTCGGTCTCAAATGAGTCTTTTGATTTACAGTTAACAATTATGGTAGCGTCATCTGCAAATAATTCTGTTTAACAACCTTCCTTAAGTTTTTAGTCAAGAATCTGAATAGATTAAGAAAAGGAGAGGTCCACGCTACTTTGGAGGAACTCTACTACTGTTTACTTTAAGTTAAGATTGAAATGTTTGTTTCACGGGAATGTGATGAGACTCAAAAATTTTTGAGTCTTCGGTGCATTGACTTCTATTTTTTTTTAAACTGTCCACCCAATCCAATGCCTCTTGTCCCTAATTCCATAAAAACCTAATTTATTTTTTAGCAGGGAGTGATTGACGAAATCAAACGCTTTGCTCATGTCCAAAAAATTGATAAGACAGGAGTTGTGTTATTTAAGCTATCTGTTATGATCCTTACAAACTTAAAACAAGCAAGGCATGTCGAACTGCCTTTTCGGAAACCATATTGCCTAGGATGCAGGACATCGTGATTTGTCAGAAAGTCAATAACTTGAGTGAGAAAGGCTTTCTCAAAAATTTTAGATAGTATTGGACTAATGTTATGACGAGTCTGAAATTGTTTGGGTCATGCTTATTTCCTCTTTTCTATATGGGTTTAACTATGCACAATTTAAGCTTATCCGGAAAGAAAGATTTATGATATGCTCTAGTACATGACTTACATATGGAGCAAACATTTTTAGGATATTCGTGGCGATATTATCAAGGCCACAAGTATTACTGTTTTAAAGTGCAATTATAATCGTGTATATTGCCAAATCATTAACAGGTCTTAGAAATATTATGTGCATATTTAGTTTATCATATCTGTGTTGTAATTTTACTGTCAAAAGTGGTTGTTTCCGTCATATTTATATAGTCAAAAAACTCAGCAATGTCATGTGGATTAGAATAAATTTGGTCATTAAATTTGATTTTAGCAGTGTCAGTTTTAAAACTAGTGTCTGAGATGGAAGATGAGAACATATTCCAAGTGATTCTCCATTTGTTTTCATTGGAACATATATAATTATAGCTGGTAGCCTTCTGAGCTGTGTTCATATATTTTTTTTTTAAATTCCGCTATATTTTTTGTTAAATGCTTTATTGATTGGCTTCTTTGAAGTGTCTTGTCTGTACTTAAGATATAACAATCACTTGATTTTACAAGACTTTTTAATGTATTTTGTGAGCCATTTAATTCTTACAGATACTAGGATCTGATCTTACTCCGGTTGTGTCAGATAGCTGTCCTGTGTTTGCGCACACACTTGTGCACTATAATATGTCGTTTGTGACTGGCCACCGTAGTCGAAATCGGCTAGGAGAACTATTAAAGGCGGGAAAACCTCTATTTAAATTAAATAATAACATAATAATAGATTTAATTGATGGAATCACAAAATGTAACAAAACAATAAATGTATCTGAATTTACAATTAGTTTATAATCGTTGATAAGAGACTTGAAAACCGTTTTACTTACTGTGTCATTTGTCTTTAAATCCACATTGCAGCTCTCATTGATTAGATATTAAATTTTATTTCATTAAAATTGTTAAGTGCTTCTTCATAAGGTGATTGAATTTCAAAACACTCCATTAAATAATAAGCTAAGGATTACCAAATTAAAGTAGGAAACCTAAGTACTTACAACATTAATATTACACACAGATCACTTTAAAGCCTTCGTCAGTAAATTGTAACCAATTACTAACTACAGTTAATCGGGTACTCGGTAGATAAATGCATTACAGTTGGGTTTTAAGCAAACAAGTATCGATTTTGTTTAATGGCTCTAGGATTTGTAGTTAGAAATTCTTATTGAACTATTTAGACGACACAAGGATATATTTAACTATTCGCAGGCGTATTTACCTAACATTTAGCAGTTTAATTTGATTTCAATGTCATTATGGAACTATTTTCACTTATATTTGTATTTGTCACTATATAAATTCTTTTTTGTACTAACCAAACTAATATCAGATGATATTGTTTGTCATAATCAAAAAATACGAACACACTAAGTCTCACCGTCTTTCACTTCATTAAATTTGGAACATACTGTACCCACATATTGAGTCTTATAGTCTAGTTCTTTAATTAAGATACTTTATATTTTTGTAAATTATATGACTTGTTATGTGAGCCTGAATAAAAAAAGTACGTGTGAAAGCCCAATTGAGGTAAGTTAGCCAAACCTCCGCTTCTACTATGTTATGATATTATGTTACTTAAAGCGGTAAAGCGCATTTATCAACCCGTAATGGGAACAGTACCAACCAGACGTGAACCATTCGGAAGCACGTTAGGGAACAGCAACGCTTCACACAGATGCACTAGCAATATTTTTTATACGACCAAACTAATACAATGAAACAGAGCAATGGAATTAAAACTCAATTTGTGTGCTGTACCGAAATATTGAGTGCATTTACCATCGGTTAACAACACAGCCAAACGAACAAAAAAAACGAATAAAAATCCGCTCCGCAACGGCAGTCAGAACCGTTTAATTCGAGAAATAATACACTAAAATGCAAACGGGGAAATAAGGTTGTTTTTTTTAAGTAGTAGATTGGTCACGTTTTGCGCCATAGAAAAATAGAAGAGGTTTGCAGATTAAAATGGAAAATCGGAAATCAGAGGTAATTCTCAAAGATGAAAATGAAAACCAAAAATTGCGCACAGGCGGGACTCGAACCAGTACCCCTATCACGAATAATTTGCGTCAAAGTATTCGTATAGTAACGTAATCATTTGTATGAGAATCTGAAAGCGCCTCTATCGGACGTAAAACAAACTAAATTTGGCAGCTCAAAAACGTGACATTTATTGTGCGTAAACATTTTCTATAGTGTTTAACTGGATTTGCGATCACGAACCTTTCTTTGACGTATAGTATCGGGAGTTGCAACTAGATTACTTGAGATTCTGAGTGTCAACAATGAGCAAAGAGAAACTAGGTTACTTTTACGGATAAGACCGCCTAAATTGTTTTTTTTTTCTAAAATTATCATACAGCTGCATTTGAAGACGGATTCAAGCTCCTGGAATGGGAAAGATTCGGCATCAGCGTCAGTAGCAAATACATCTCTCCCCTCCGGTTTATTGATAATATACTATTCGTGCAGGCAAAGATGAGATTTTGGAACTACAGTTGAAAGCCTTGACCGAGCCTTACAACAAGTGGTTCTAAGAAAGAGGTCTATCAACGAATCTAACGCGGCCGGCTAGGCAGAGGTCGGGAAACTGCGCCAGAGCGTCTTCTCGTCTCATTAACCTCAGTTTTTGAAGACGAAAGTCTTCAACGGGTGTGTGTGTACTAGTGAGAACGTACGGATCCGACACATAGATTCTTACTATATGTGCTCAAAATTTCACATATAACAACAGACAGAGCTTTGGCTTTTGGCGAGAAATAAAGAAAACATTAATGGTCATATTTATAATTCTAAAATTAAGACATTGCACTAGAAATATGAAATTTATTACAATATTTTGTATCTTATACTCCTTATTTTTAACTTGAAAAGAAATCAAGAACAGGGCACATGTAACAGGTGTATCTTTTTGCATCTTGTTAGGTTCATCTTTGCTCTGATTATGAATATGGGAGTAACGAAGACCGCCGGAACTGCTAGACTCACTTTATTTCTTCTTGCTGGGTATTTTATTTCTATACATTGTATTTTGGTCTGTCTTCATTCTGAAAAAATATATTGACGTTAATTCTTTTTATTCCATTTGTTAAAAACAGCGTCCTCTTGGAGAGCTGAGGGCTTGGATAAATCACAATTTCTTGAGAAATAAGATTTAGCTAGAGTTTGTCTCGCTATAATAGCCTTAATGAATAAAAGCACTTTAATCACAAGTCCTTGTATTACTTTCACATACTTACTTTTTCAAAAATTCAAATATTGTTGCATTGTATTGCAAACGACTTGTCCTCGTTATTTTAATATGTTTTCATAATTTTTAACTAAATCTTTTGTAAAACTTTTGAATTTGTCACAATATGATGGCATAACGTCAATCTGTCAATTGACAGTCTAGTAAACAGTTCAAAAATCTAAAGATTACAGAAAAACATATATCTTCATATTTTAATAGACCAAATTTTTACATTTGCTAACCCTGCCAAACATATTGATCGTAATTTTGTTCCGTTATTGATTTCTCTTAGATTTTACTGGAATGTCATGATATATTTCGATAATATTCATAAAAAAGATAGCTTAACTTGTTTCTGGACGTGTCATTCAACGGCAATATTTACGTTAGTATGACGTCATCTTCGTCGATGCTATCGAGTTTACTACACGACACGAGAGTGCTTCGTGATGCCGACTAACGTTGTACTGCGTAAACTCGCTACGCTAACGTGACGAATACGTCAAAAGTTCGTGATTGGGGTACAGAGCTGGAATTGTGTAAATCAATCGTATTCATTTGACAGTTCATAACGTACGGTTTGATCCGTCAAACCCTTTGTTCTTTACCGTTTGACAGTCATACCGTACGTTTTAAACTGTCAAATGAATACGATTGCTTTACACAATCGCACCCCAGTAACTTTCTGGCTATCTGGGCCAAACGCTCTTCCAATGGAGCTACCGTGCTGTCGATCAGAACGTGCGAAATTTCTGGTCTCTTGTAGATACGTCATTACGCGTGACGTCTTCGTCTGCGTTTTATAACAGCAGTGGGCTAAGTTGTTATTAATTACAGAATAAATTCAACTTTGAAATTGATAACGCTTCGCTATCCAATGGTTAAAAATGTTTTTACAACACACCGTGTCATTTTCAACTTTGTTAAAATATAACACTATGTGTGTTAAAAACACTCTTAACCAATCGGAGGTAAGATTTTATTTTACGTTCTCAATATAGCAGCTTTAAATGCGTTTTTTTCTTAAGACTATAGGTCTACGGTTTGAGACTTCGCCTGCGGGGCGCGAGGGGAGACAATAGGGGGTCTTGCTAGGTCACTAGCCCCACTAACCCCGTCTCGCCTTACCTGGCACCTCTGCGCCCCGCAAGTGAGGTCTCAATTTCGCAGTCTACCTTATAGAACAATAAAAAAAAGTAAATGCGAAATTTCAATTTAATAAAAACTCAATAAGAAAAAGTATATTCAATTAACAAAGCAAAGTAGAGATGCAAAATTCCCTTGTGTTTAATCACATTTTCCATCAACGACAATCACCTTTAAAAAATAATGTTCTGTTTTAATGTTTGCAGTCTTAATGTTTATACGGTACTCACCATTACCGTCCAAATACGGAACTCCGAAAAGCAAAGCGCAAAATACGCTCAAAATATTCGAATAGAAATCGAATAGGAGATCAGTTGAAAATTTCATATTAATGCAAACATAGCCGTCGCCTCCGTTCGCCGCAAGGCAATTTTGGAGTATTGAAAACTTTATACCTTCTGTTTGTATTATATTTCATAGTAAACACTATCATTATTTTTTACTGAATAAAATGAAAATAGAGAAAGATTTCGATGTATTAGAGTAGTACTCGTATTCTTTTTCAAAAGTCGATTTATTCAGTAAGGTTGCTTAACAATGTAGCTACAAATATATGTGTGGCACTTAAACACGCATATTTCGTAAAAAAAACGTTAGTACTATAAAAGCAAATAGGTTGTTTTTGTTTCTCCGAGTAACTGTTTGTTTATAATTATTTGAATTGGTTTTATTACAAAAAAAAAACTATAATTCGTTTGCGTTATGTAAATACAGATCAAAAAGCTTTCATTTACATTGTAATAAAAAGAGTTGGCACAGAAAATGTTACGTGTTCCAGGAATGGTAGCAATTATTGCTCGTTGATATGTCACTGCAAACCAATTTGCTACTTTCCATTCCAATTTCCAGAAGAATGAAAGATTTGAAACGATTTTCAATCAACCGTTCAGCGGATAATCTGTGGGTTGTGGGATTGGATGAATCGGTTATAATTACTGAGGATCCGTTTCACGAAGTTATTGTTTACTTTATGAAGAAAAGTGTTAATAAATAGCATCGTGGTTATTTATTTGGGCCTTCTACAGAAATAATTAAGAGTATTTTATTAACTACAATGCAAAAAAGAGAGGTGTTATAAGTTTAACGTGTCTGTCTGTGGCTCACAAACAGATAAACCAATTTTCGTTTAGATTTTTGTTGCATATGTAATTTGATTCCGAGTGTTTTATGCATGTTTCATGGTATTTGTTCAGCCGTTTTTATTGCTTCGTTTTTTTATGATTTAAAATTTAATGTAATTATCATACTTTTTTTGGTCAGCCCCCGCCGACTCAGGGATAATTGTATAAAATATGCTACTTAAAAAATAAACACTTTTACACAACCTGCCTAAAAACTTTCGCAACGAATGCACTGTGGTACCGCGCTCAAAGGAGGGCGGTCATAGGGGTTTCGCGTAGCTAATGGCTACTGTACTGTGTGCTACTGCATGAAATAATAATGTTTTATGATAGACTGAGGTAAATATTAATTAAACAACTCAATTACATTAAAATAGCAATATTTTTTCATCAAAAAAAGGAACAAAAGTATTCCAATGTTTAGAAAAGAAATTCAGCAAATACAAGTTTATTATAGTTACATATTAGCCTTATTAAACATTATCTTAATAAACTTAAATTACACATTAATTTAAGACACAAAAAAATTACATTAATAATGATTAGATATATTTTTAACAAAGATTTTTTTAATTACTCCTTATTATTGTCTTTTTTACCGTTAAAGATTATAACTACAAAATATGACTACCTATTTTTCAATAATTATTAAATTTAATACCTCTGCTGATAGCACAGAATTCTTCTTTCGTGGAAGTTTTCTTAAACTAGACATATACGGATCGGAATTAAGAAGAAGTCGGTGCATGAGATCGGTGTTCGTGACAACTCGGCACATTTTCCTCGTGTTATCACGTCTAAATTGCTTAATGAGTTTATTACAGGATTCAGCGGCCTCTTCCGAGAGCTCACCGATGGACAATAATGAATGTTCAATTACTTCTGACCCATGAATTAGCACTTTATGAACAGAAGAAGGCAAGTTGTACCATGGATATGCAGCCACAAGCATGCGCGCGGTTTCTAAAGCATATTTTTTAAACGCGAGGCTATTAATTTTGAAACCCAATGAAAGGCACTGTAGTATATGATGATATATATATATATATATGTAGTATATGAGATCTGGAGCCGCAAGCTGTTGAGTGTTGTGGGCGGCCGCAGTTGAAAAAACTTCACTTTCGTTCAGCCATTCGCTGTAATTTGTGACAATTCTAGAATACGATCGCTGGACTTGCTTCCAGTATTTCGCAAATCTTACACAAAGATTGGAAATCCTGTTTTGCAAGTCGTTAGTATTCATATTTTCAACATCTGGTAGTGATTGTAACAGAGTTTGGCACACTTGACGAGATCTGTTAGAATCACTATTACTATCCTTTATAGATAGCCAAGTGTCTAATAAAAGTATTCTTGTAATAGAACACTTGATATTTGTACCTAAAACAAAAAAAATACAGGGTAGTTTAAATTTCAAGATTAATAGATTTCTCGTAGCATGCTCGTAGCATTTGCTACGAGTGGGCTACCCCCAGTCGCAAATGATCGCAGCTAAATTCTTATTATTTATAAAATAGACACATTGACTCACATTTTGACATCAAAATTATGTGTGCAAGTATATGCGAAAGTAGTTAAAAGTTTCGATAAAAAATATAATTACAATTAAAATGTCAACTTTTATGCTTTGTCGTAGCAGGGCTACATAAAAATATACATAGTGTCAAACGACACTAAAAAAAATATATAAAAGAAATTATACATACCTTCAACTTGAATACCCATTACAAAAAATAAATCAAAAACAATAGATTCTTGGAAAAACACGAGTCACGCTTTCACTGATAACCGCTTGGCGATAACGCTAATGAGCAGGCGTGTGCGATGCGTTCACTTCCGATGCCAAAAAACAAATGTAACAACTGACTAATTGCAGTTCCTTTTATATCATTTTGTAGTGTCACTAATAGTGACCCAAGCGACGTAGTATCATGGCATAATTAAGACATCGTAATTGAAGCCCTATGACCTACTACGGTACCACAGTGGAATGGAGACACTCGCGCCCCCGCGCATTGCTATGAAGCGCTACGCCGTAGCTTTTCGTAGCAGCTACGAGGTCTACGAAGAGCCAACCGGGCGGCTTTTCGTCGCTCTTTTGCGCGTTAGTAGTTTTTCGACTCGCTCGCTGTATTTAAACAGTAAATTTGTTTTTGTGGGTTTTCCGATGAAAACCTTTTTTTTCAATGAAAACGTTTTTATTTTTTAACCAACTTCAAAAAAGGAGGAGGTTATCAATTCGACTGTATGTTTTTTTTATTTCTTTTTTGTATGTTTGTTACCTCTTATCTCAGTCGTTAGTCGACCGATTCAAAAATTTTTTTCGCCTACTTAGAGAGTGTACCTTCTAGTTGGTCCCATTGTTGCCGATTTGGGATCTGAAGATAGGATCTTGGTGTAATCGAGGGAGACCTTCAAATTTTAAAGGCACGTATAGTGTTGTTTTACTAAAATCTTAATGTTGACGTATTGTTACGTCTGAAAGTCAACATCTTGTGGAGCTGAGCTGATGGTGGAACTCCGTAACGCTTAGGAGTTCAGTAATTATAATGACAGAACATATGATAGGTAGTTTGTAGCTTCTTAAAGAACAGAGTCATAAGTTGCAACTTCCCCCCCCCCCCCCCCCCCCCACTCCCTCTCTCGTAATCTTTAAAAATGGAGAAATCAAATTAACTTTAAAAAAGAAAAAAACTGACCTCAAAACTACTACTAATACAAAATGCACTAAAAAGTCTTGAATAAACTCTTGAACATTGAAAGGAAAGGAATCCATTTTAGGGAAACAATTTCTTTTTGGAGTCGATGCCATCACTTTGAAAATTCAGCCTCACCTGTCGCAGCACCGACTCTACCGACTAGTAAAAGAAAAACAAAAATAAATGTTAACGTCTGAAGAAGTGAACTTAAAATACAGATGTTCTCCTTTTGTTTTCCCAATTCTATTATGGTGGACGGTGAGTACCTGCCTTCTATTTGCTGCTATAGCTTAGCTCTCAGGTGGCAGACCAGCCTTACAACTTATGGCATTTCCCATTTGCGGTTCGGTTACGTCACCATTTTAACTGTTGATCGCCGTGATTATTCGGCTATCATTTATGATCAATTGCACCGATTAACCACGAATTCGCACGATTGTGAACATTCAATATGCGGTATCTCGTGCCTGTGTCGGTAAACATGTTAAAATAATTTCGGCTACAGTTCTGTTGAAATTTTAATAAATATTGTTTGATGTTTTAATAACAGTTATATTAAATAATAGATTCTTACCAATGAAATTGACGTTTCAAATTTTCCACATCTTAAGATTCTTTACACACTGTGGCTTTTAGTAGTAGTAGTAGTAGTAGTCCCCCTAGCCGATTTCGGCTACGGTGGCCAGTCACAACGACTAACCGACTGCGCGGGACATATTATAGTGCACAAGTGTGTGCGCAAACACAGGTGCACTCTCTATTCCTTTACGGCGACCAACGGCTTTATGTGCTATTCCGAGGCACGGGGGTGAAACTGCGGGTTTTAGCATGCAACCAGAGCGACACCGCACCAACCGAACCGAACCACCTACTGCGGCCTGCGATACCAGTGATGTTGTTATACGTGACCCAGCTTCATTACTCTACAAAGGTCGAGGAGATTTAAGAGTACCTACATCCGAATTAAGACCAAATACTTACTGAAGTCGAACGGTTGGAATATCGTCATAATATGACCGAACAGCTGTTAACCCTCATGAAAGCAAAATTTAGGCCGAAGGGTGTTTTGTATCGTCGATTTCGCGGACGGTTACCGGACACCAAGATGCTCAACAGCGCAACACTATGCCAGCTTTTTTTTTAATATGATTATATATATGTTAGTCTTTAAGATGTTGAATGTATGAGCCTTTGTTGCCTGCAATAAATGATTAAATAAATAATTAACATCGATGCTGTCCCGCGTTTTCGAAACGCCACTTAGGCAATGAACATATAGGTATAATTTGGCATCAATGCAGTCTCGCGCTCGTACCGATGCATTATGTACAGCTTGAATCCCTTCAAAGGCATGTATCATGATGAATGTGTTTTTTAGACTTGTTGTGCATTTTACAGCTTAGTTTTGAGGTCTAGTAATGAAAAAATAAATTAAGTAGATACTTGATTCAAAACTTCTAATTTTGACATGGTCTGCTGGTTAAGGTAAAATCCCTTGCAGCTTATTAAGAAAACTCGGGGGCTTATTACCGTTAATTGATTTGTAAGGTCTTGTTTGTCCAAATAATGTATCTGTGGGGCATTAAAGAACTATTAGTCGCATTAAATAGCAATTAAGCCTCACCTCAGCTTCAACATGCTGACAAAGCATCTTAACCATCTGCATGTTTGCACACCTCGTGTGAATGAGACAATTAATAGTTCACGCTTATGCCATTGTGCACAACATAACACGAACATCAGCTATTCTGTAGGCACTCAGATATTAAACCGACTGTAAACGAACATAATTTAAATTTGAATTTGTCACGGTTCAACCCGTATGTTTGTACGAGTATGTATGTATGTTTGTCCGCGATTATCTCGCGTTTGATTTTAATGTGGATTTCATTAAAATATTTGTTACAATTAAAAAAAAGGTTTTAGAAACTGTTTTAGTTCAATCAAGTATATTGTAACTTATATAATACCTAAAAACGTCGATAACCTAATTTTTCATGAAAACTGAACCGCTTTCAAAACAAACACTAAAAAAACGCTAACAAACTCATTTAAAATCGGTGCATGATGTCAACCTTAACGGACAACAGCAGTCTACACACACATCATGCCCCGACTTAAAATGAGTTTGTTTCTCCTATTAGCGTTATTTTAGTCAAAAGTCAAAAATAATTTATTCAATTTGGGACACAAAAAGCCACTTATGAACGTCAATAATTAGTGCAATATCAATTATTTATGGCCCGTATGGGGTTAGACCATACCTCCTTATCTTTTGGGCCCTACTAGCGCTTCGAGACAAGACACAGACAATTTGTCAAGTGCTGAGAAGAAACGCCGGAACAAACTCAGTCACCACTAGCTGCCTCAAAAATGATACAAATCAATATAAACAGGTAGGTATATCAGTTTGGTGCAAGCTGGACTGTCCATACATTCTCGTCATTAAGATAGTCTTGAATTTTATAATACCCCTTCGACATTAGGGTAGTTTTGACATGCAACTTAAATTTATTAATAGGTAGTTCGATAAAATTATTAGGTATATTGTTGTAGAATTTGACACAATTTCCCAGAATTGAATTCATCGTTTTGGCTAACCTGAAGTTTGGAAAAACAAGTTTGTTTTTATTTCGTGTGTTATACGAATATATATCACTTTTTAACCGACTTCAAAAAAGGAGGAGGTTATCAATTCGACTGTATGTTTTTTTTTTTTATCATTATTTTTTTTTGTATGTATGTTACCTCATATCTCAGTCGTTTGTCGACCGAATCGAAAAAATTTTTCACCTACTTAAAGGGTATACCTTCTAGTTGGTCCCATTTTTTCCATTTTGGGATCTGACGATGGGATCTTGGTGTAATCGATGGAAACCCTCAAATTTTAAAGGCACATATAGTGTTTCTTCACTAGAATCTGAATGTTGACGTGTTGTTACGTCTGATAGTCAACATTTTGTGGGGCTGAGCTGATGGTGGAACTCCTTAACGCCTAGGAGTTCAGTAATTAAAACTTATGATAAGTAATTTGTAGCTTCGTAAAAAATAGAATCATAAGGTGCAACTCCCCCCCCCCCTCTTATGTAATCACTAAAAATAAAGAAATAAAATAAACTTTATAAAAAAGTAAAAACCGACTTCAAAACCAAAATGCACTAAAAAGTCTTAAATAAACTCTTCACCATTGAAAGGAAAGGAATCCGTTTTAGGCAAACAATTTCTTTTTGGAGTCGGTGCTGTGATAGTTGATGCTTGATGGTCAAAGTGATGGCACCGACTCTAAAAAGAAATTGTTTGCCTAAAACGGATTCCTTTCCTTTCAATGGTGAAGAGTTTATTTAAGACTTTTTAGTGCATTTTGGTTTTGAAGTCAGTTTTTACTTTTTTTTAAAGTTTTTTTCATGAAAAAATCTTGATGAATGAAAATTTTTGCGTACGTTCATGATATTATCAAATATGTATTGAGAAGCGACAGTGAGGATGTTAATTTCCTTACAGAATTCTTTCAAGGATTCGCGGGGACTAAGTTTGTAAATGGCACGAATGGCTCTTTTCTGTAAAATAAAGATGGTATCGATGTCCGCAGCAGAACCTCACAAGAGAAGACCATAAGAATTATACTATGAAAGTAACTAAAATACACAAGCCTTGCTGTTTCAACATCAGTCAAATGTCTAATTTTTCTAACCGCAAAGGCAGCTGAAGCGAGTCTCCCAGCCAGAGCGTCAACATGTGGTCCCCACTGCAACTTCGAATCCAATGTAATGCCTAGAAAAACAGTGTAGTTTGATAAATCTAATTTTTCACCGTTGAGTAGATTTAAGTGGTATCTTGCTTCACGTTAGGCATAGTGTATTTAAAACATTTAGTCTTTTTTTTATTAAGAAGCTAGAATAGATAACATTACTGTGTCAGAGCTCACCCTATAGTGGCAGTAGTATCTTAAGCTTTACTCAAGTGTACATTGCACATTTGCGACTAGCTGTGTCAGCAAAACGAACAAAACTTTTAAGTGGACAATCATCATAATGTCCTATAAGCATACATACATACAGAATAATCTAAATATATTGATCAGTACGATAATCAAAAAAAAAATCATTTATGTGATGTTCGCGTTGAGAAGTAACAGAGGGATTTAGCAAAATAAAAATATATTTTCCCTAAAAATACAAGTTTTATCTTTCGACCTAAAACTTAAAGTTACAAAATATAAAGTGTCAAAAGCTATAAAAAGAAAGATTCATTAACAATATTATTAAAAAAGAGATCGGTTTGAAAAATGTGCTATGAAAATGTTCCAAGTATTACATCCCTTCTTTTTACAACAGTATTCTACAAGAAAATTTAAATTTAATAGTGACACAAATAATTGATAGGAATTGGAGGGATTTAGCAAAACAAAAGGATATTTTCACGAAAAATACAAGTTTTATCTTTCGACATCAAACAAAACAATATTATGTTACTACATAATGTAAATGTCAAAAATTATAAAAAATAAAGATTAAAAAACAATACTATTTGAAAAGACATTGGTTTGTTACATGTGCTATAAAAAAAATGATCAACAGCAAATGAAAATCAACATCCATTCCTTCTTTTCACAACAGTATTGTTAAATAAAATTTAGTATAGTGACACAAATCAAAACTCATTATAACTTTGTGGCAGACATTAGCTTTTCATCAATCTTGCCAATAAACTAAAACACCTAACTTAAATCTTTAATCTTACAACTCTGCGACAAGTTTGTCGAAACGTTCTATAAACAAGGTAGAGCTGACGAAGATTGAATTTTGAGCTAGCTCTGATTATAGACGCCTTTAGAGTTTAGACTGCGCTCGCCGTAAACAAATTTCGCTAACTGTGAACCGTCGAAAAATCTGAGCACTCACTTTGATGGTGAGTCTTTCCGGGTGTGTGTGACGCCGCCTGATACCCATATGACTGTGAAATCTTTTCGTGTCCTTGTAGTAAGAAGGTTGAAGAATTAAGTCTCCACTGCCTTTGTTGTCAGCAAAGTGCTTGGCGTCTCGCTCGTCACGCTACCCTTAATGACGCCAACAGAAGAACTCTTGCCACCAATAATGTTGCTTCCTTCCACGTTAGTCCGTGATGATGGTATGGCCGCACTCATTATTTGGAAACGGGATCGGGCCTAAGTTTGGGATGCCATTTGTATCTATTCTTTAGCCCCCTCCCATCTCAGTGAAACAGCCCTCAAATCTGGAGCTGCAACGGAGTTGGCTGAAGACGCCAAGTGTCGCAAGTACGTCTCACTTGCAAGTGAATACGTGTTTGTGCCGTTTTGCGTTACGATATTTGGGCCGTAGGGACCTTTTGGTTAATTACTGTTTAGAAAAATTGCTCCGTAACTAAATTCTGCTACTGCCACTAATAAAACTAGCTGGTTCCTAGCCACATTTTTTTATTGTTTGTTATTAATAAAGTCATCGAATAGAAATATTTTACTTAATACGAGTATAAGACACCAATCACATACATTGCTTTGATCCTAAAGTAAGTATCTAGAGCACTGTTGTTATGGGAATCAGAATCGACGGTGGTACCTCAACACCCAGACCCGAGACAATATAGAGAAATACAATTTCTATTTTGACCCGACCGAAAATCAAACCCGCACCTCGGAGATGTCGACGCCTTGAAACCCAGCGTGCTCAGCCACGGTTGTCGTCAAAAGTCATAGTATTCAATCAACGTAGAAACGTGTTTTTAGTGTTCCGTAGCCGAATGGCAAAAAACGGTACCCTTATAGTTTCGTCAAGTCTGTCTTTCTGTCCGTCCGTAGGTCACAGTCACTTTATTCAGTTACTATAAGCATCACACTGTAAAAATTTATTTAGTAACTATGAGCATCACACTGTTAAAATTTGGTAGTTCGATGTATCCTGTTTACCGCTTTACGATTCTCATACAAAAAATAAAAAATAATGAAATTATAGGGTGGCTCCCATACATAAAACTAAAACAGAAAAAAATATATAGTAGAACCTGTGTGTGTGTGGGGATAAAATAATATAGCGGTTCTAAACCATTTTCTTTTTAAGTCTAACGTTTCATAGCTAGACGCTTCCAAAGTGGTACAATGGGCGTCTCCCCTATCTAACTTCTAAACTAAGCAAGTGTCAATTTTGAAAAACATATGTAATACAGACCTTAACAAATACTTTCAACGAAAATTGGTTTGGGCGGGATCGAACGAGAAGTTTTTTAAATACCTTTAGCAAATTTTCTTCAACTTTGTTCTTCATACAAACACTATAAAAAACAAAGTTATATTTGCCGTCAACAAAATATTGTGATATTTTAGCGGAAGTAAGTGGAGTCCCTAATTCAGTTAATGTTGGCACGGAACCCTCAGTGCGCGAGTCGGACTCGCACTTGGCCGGGTTTTTTTATCGATACCTACCTATCTATTCATACTTATAGCATTACTAACCTGCACTTTTAACGACCGTCGACGCTAACGTTTCAATAGTTTTAGAGAAAAAAATGCTTATGACATACATGACATGGATTGATGGCATTTCATCTAGTGCTTGGTTCGAATGACTCAAAAATTTAAATATTCGTTATGTTTGGTAATTTAGAAATACTTTTTTTTCACTTTTATCATCATCAATTCATTAAGTTTAAGACTAAACGGCACATATTTAGTGTACACAGCTGGGCTAAAAGTAATTTAAAATTAAAAGCTTGTAATACAACCCGTACTATTGTTTACTGTTTTAATTTATTAGCCCTTAATACCTAAGTAAATTTTCCGACATACTTGATTGAACCCATTAGTTAAATAAAAAATCTATATCTATATATTATAAAGTCGTGTTAGTTTCTCTATTTATAACTCAAGAATAGCTGAATCGATTTGGCTGAAAATGAGTTGGGAGGTATCTTATAACCAGGATAAGGACATGGGATACTTTTTATCTCGTTCGACGGAGTCGGAACCGGGGCGAAATGATGTTCACTGGGACGCAGGTTCATATTTACTTAATACTTGCGAGTAGATAATAAATACAAATTCAAATCTACTTCGTCCCGATATGAAACTACTGATAGTAAGTTTTCAATTTAATGAAATATTCCTACCCAATGGTGCCTTATTTTCAGGTGACCTTTTACACCTTTTTAGATTTCTTTGTGCTAAGCCTGTCATAAAATATAGAGTTTCAAAGAAACAAGTAAACAGTTTACGAATGGCTCGGGTACGTTTGTACTCTGGGGAGTGATTCTATCGAAACTTTGCAGTCTGTGTTTGACGTCTTTCCGAAACCTCGTTAAATTTTTGTTCAGTGTAAAAATAAACAGAAAGTAAAATGTACTTCGAAGCAGACGCTAAGACTTTATTTAGTCTTAATTAACTTCTATGAAATCAATCATTGACTCAGTTCCTAACCACAAATTATTAAATGACGCACTGTACTTACGAATTAATCTATAAAATGACAACAGTTATTTAACACTCACTTGTTACATAAGTTTTGATAAATACAATATCAAATCTTATGTGCGAAGTACGGCTAAAAACGCTTACTTCTTAACCGACTTCAAAAAAGGAGGAGGTCATCAATTCGACTGTATGTTTTTCTTCTTTTTTTGTATCTATGTTACCTCATATCTAAGTCATTTGTCGACCGATTCGAATTTTTGGCCTACCTCTAGTTGGTCCCATTTTTTACAATTCGGGATCTGATTATGGGATCTTGGTGTAATCGAGGGAGACCCTCAAATTTTAAAGGCACAAAAGGCACATATAGTCTTTTTTTTACTAAAATCTTAATGGTGACGTGTTGTTTTGTCTGATTGTCAACATCTTGTGGAGCTGAGCTGATGGTGGAACTCCTTAACGCTTAGGAGTTCAGTAATTATAATAACAGACCTTATGGTAGGTAATTTGTAGCTTCTTAAAGAGCAGAGTCATAAGGTGAAACCCCCGCCCCCTCTCCTGTAACCACTAAAAATTTTGACTCCAAAAAGAAATTTTTTGCCTAAAATGGCATCCTTTCCTTTCAAGTGTCAAGAGCTTATTTAAGACTTTTAGTGCATTTTGTTTTTTTACAAAAAATAACATCAAACTGTTTACCTGTCAAAGATTGTAAATGTTGTTGGATGTTTGATAGTTTATTCCTCCTTTGCGCAAAATCTACCGAATGGATTTTAATGCAACTTAACAATACTATAGTTCATAGTGATATGTTTAGTGTACCTTACAAAATATTTACGCTGGTGAAGCCGCAAGAAGCCGCTTGTACATAATACACCGCAGTGTTGATAGCAACTTTCGACCTGAAAAGTGTTTATTAAGTAACCGTTGTTACATGATGATTCCCGATCCTAGTCTGCCCCACATATTTACTTAGTTCTGTAATAGTTGACTTATGCACTAAACCACATACTCACTGTGTGTGACTTATGTAACCCCACTGTATTCACTAAATTACACATTCTCTTCGTCATATATGTTCAATACATCATAATTCATACACCTATCTAGGTGTCAAACCTATTTAACGTTTGTTATGGAAATGCCGGAAGTGTCCACCATGTTGAATATAACTCGGCTATGATATAAGAATATTTTGGATTAATCTTTAGATTATCTTATTAATATAATAATAATTTTAAAGATCATTGGGACACTTATTAGATTTTTATGTTTGCCGTATAACAAATGTTCATTTTGCCGCCAAAAGGAAGTTGATTGGTTGGTGGAGGTTAGATTTATTTTAAATATTGTAACTATCAAAATAATAATCAAAAAGGCTTACTTTATTCAGCACGATGAATAACTAAATAATTAATGAATTAATATATTTAATTAGCAGATTGTTTATCCCTACAAATAAATATTATAGTAAATGTTCATATATGGAAAAGGATTTCGTCCCCACTGTCTACCTACCGTTGTTCAGGGTTTTGATTTGTATAAAAGCGAGCTGCATGCCAGAATATGGGCTCTATTTTGTACTTTCTCTCACTTTGTGCCCTATCTTTGTGCTATTTTGTTGGAATAAAACTATTGGAGAAGAACCTGGAGATTTATTCTACGTGTTTATTATTCAAGCACCCCACACGCGGTCACACCATTTTCATTCCCATTAATGGTGGTTTCAATTCCGCTAATCAGCTGAAAAATCCATTCCAATCCAGCTAGAACCGGTTCGGATTTTAACTTTGGCTTTTAAAGGCAGATAATAAATTAATCACGCGCTTGGCCTGTCCGCTATCCACGTCACGTTTGATACCATTACACGCCGGACGCCATTTTATACAAAATCCGAACGGATAACCGTTACGTACAGTCGCGGCTGATAATGTTAATGCAACTTTGAACCTTATTTTGCCACTATAAAGACCAAGTATTTAAGCAAAATACGGGGGTCGCTTTAAATGATCACAATGGGTCAGCTTTTGAAGTTTAATTAATTGGCAAGGGTTTTTTGACAAAGTGCAATACGAAATCAATTTTAGATCACATTTAATACGGGCTTAATCGCTTTATGTAACTATTAAGAGTAATCACCGCATTAGGTTAGCTCTAAAAGGACACCTTCTCTATTATGTTACTGACAAAGCAACATGGACCAAAAAGAAGCCAAAACACTTAAAAAAAATAAACTAAATATTGAAATCAAAAGCTAAGAATATCACTGACAGATAACTGTTTTCACTGTTTGTTCAAACACACTTATATAATGTTTTGAATAGGAATATTAATTGTATGGTTTTGAATAGCAGCCGTTTAGGTCATTTGTTACAGCACAAAAAGTGAAACAGCTCAAAGCGAAAGATGAAAATAGCTTATCAACCACCACACACAATACTGACACAAAACATCAGGTACCTACTGAGCAAACCTAAACTTTTGAAAATGGAACTACATCTAAAATAACCTCTCTAGGCCGGACCCACGTACCGTAACGTAGTATTACGTTTTAATCAGATCCATAATCCACTGTCAATACCTCAGTACCAATCGTGAGCAATAAGCATGGACTACACGTTCGTTTCGGTACTGGCAAGTCAATAATAAATTCATTTCACGCTTTTCTGCCGCCCACCGAGTCACGTGATCACGTCTGTTCGCGTTTCGAAAATTTGAACCTTTTTTATATTTTTGGCTTTACCGCAACGCACTGGTTGGATATTTTAGCGTTAGTGTCTTGAAATAAAAACAAAACACTTTACCAAAGAATTAAATAGCCAGCTTTTGGTGATGTAAAAGTTGTTTCCTTTTTTAAAAATGTTTTTTTCAAGTCCTGTTATGGATTCGGAATTTGGCATTTCTATTTTTAGGATATTTGTATATTTAAAAAGTAGCACCGCATATATTTCTTACGCAACATTCAGAAAAATACCACTCAACATTAGTTTATACAATATAATATAGAAAATTACTAAAATAAAATAGCAATACATACATAAACTTAATTAACTGACGGCATTCCACGTTTAGAGTAACCTCATAAATTACATTGTAATTATTTTCGAATATATTTTTAGAAAATAAAGTATAAACCTATGTACATGAGTTTCAATACCCGACAAGGTCATTAAGTATTAAGCTTTTAATACCTATAACTTTAAGACCTATGTATCACTTAATGGCAATAAACATTTTTGACTTTGACTTTGACTTTAACGGAACACTCTAGTGGGCAAGGTGTCATAGTTTTCAATTTGAAGATTTTTTTCCGGACACGTTCCTAGTACGCAAGGGTGTACTGGGAAAAGAGCCTAAAGCTCATAGAGCTTCCAGACGAGCCAAATTCATATCTCGTGCGGGACGCAACCGTTGCCAGCCACTTTGCATAGTAATATATCATCGTTCCACCTAAAACGTTTGCCAAGTGTTGGCATCTACTGAGGAGGATGGTTACCTCATAATGTAGTTTGATTTAATATACGAAAAGGTCCTATAAGTGGTTTGTTGAGTGACTAAGTGACGAGCAATTATGTGGCTGCAAATTTGAATCTTTTTATCCCTGAGGCCTTGATCTTTAGCTTACACAACTCAGCAATAATACCTATACAGTCAGAAAGGAAAAAAAATGTGTACAACAGGCAATTAATAAATAAGAAAGGCAAGAAATGTTATGGTCTATTTAACCCACAGAGTAACTATATACAAAGAGAACGTACATAAGTGTATGTACTTCTGCGTCGTGTTTCGCGATATTAATGGCGTTTTATTTAGCTAATCTTAATTATTCAATTTTTGAATATGTAACTAATTATTCTAATTCATTTCATCTTAGATAGGACTGAAATAATTGTCCCTATATCGCTCTCATATTAGCGGTAAAAATTGGCACGCATATGAAGTGTAACCTATAGTAGACCGTGTTTACAATTGAATAAAGATATAGGAGGCAATAACAACATATAAAATACTCTTATCACTATTCCTAGACTTACTAACTATATGGCTAATTAATTTCCAGTGGGTGTCAAACAGAAAACGGCTACCACAGTCATCCCACCCGGGTGATGTAAAAATCGTCTTCCATTCACGCCTTCTTGGGAATTGAACCAACACTTCATAGATTGACATAAATCTTACACACTACGAATGTGATGTAATAGTAAGTATTGGATCAAACCATATCCATAACCATATCACGTTAACAAACGGAAATTTATTTACGAAAACACGATTAATACACCTCGTATTAATAATGTCCACTCGAATATCTGACTCTCATATTACAAAAATGTACAACAAAACATACCTTTTGCGTAATAAAATAAGGTAGACAATGATTGGCCCGTGAACCGAAAACAGGACAGTGTTGACTTGCTCTGATTTAACACTGTGTATTCCCAATAGGCGCTACATTGCGGCAGCTTACCTGTATGAGATACAGGGTGACTAAACACGTGTATAATCAACATGGTTTTATTTTATGAGCGGCGTTGCTCTATGTTTCTGAGATAATTTAAAAAAAAACATAGTGTTCATGCTGACAGTACTTGGCAATTATTTTAACCGTGAAACAAAAAGCACTAGTATCCTGGCGATGTTTTAGGACGTCCAGGTGTGTATTGCGATGTTGCGTTGTAAATTAAGCAGCTCTGCTTTTGATTGGATTAGTATATTGGTATTGCGATTTCGTATAATCAAGGAAGCAGATTAGCGTGGGACAGCACTGCACGAGTAAGTTAAATATAAATTCTTTATTTTTTTCTAAAAGCGAAATGAACTGCCAGAAACTTGATTGAATTAAAAAACTCACGTCATTCCCTATATTTATCAAATCGAGTTATTTGTGAAACAGAGATACCAAATTATGATGTTATTACATTACAGGGTGAAAAGGGTACATTTTGTGATCAACCATATTGGCATACAAATAATTAAAATTATATTGGACTTTGAACGTAGATCCGTCTTTGTTTGGAACTAAACAAACATTATGTAATAATAGTCCATTGAATGAGTCCCTCCAAGTGGGGTCTAGAGTGCGTTAGTTAGTAACGTAAGATGTTTCTTCGGAAACATGTCGAGAGTCCCTAGGTAATAAACATACTAAAACCCCGGGACACTAGGAGGAGCCCCGGAGTGGGGGGAGGGGGGGAAAGGGTTCATTTTTTTCATTTTTCGCTTAAATCTCCAAAACGGTACATGTTAGAGAAAAACTTTCAAGGAAAAGTTGAAAGGCCATAAAATTTTCTACAAGTTGTACCTAAATCATTTTTTTCTATTAGCAGCCGTTTTCGAGCTACATCCCATGAAAGGTGAAAAATTCGAAAACATAAGCAAACTTTAGCATAAGCTTAACGAGGGCGGACCCCTTCCCATGCTACGTGTGAAACTTCATCGAAAAAATCCGAACAACGGGACATTGATGTCATATGAGAGGCACTAGAAGAAAAAAAATAAAAAGTTCAAGTATCGTAACTACCCTAATAAAATTCAATTCCTCCTAAACGCCTCCATGGTGGAATCTGTTTTTTTTATCAATGATAGACCTAATTATGAGCAATCTATCGGTACTGGTCATAAGTTGCACTTTTGAGCTTTTTGGAAGAAAAAAATAAAAAAGATCAAGTTCAGTAACTCAAACTACCCTAATATAATATTTTGACAATCGATTCCTCCTAAAGGCTTCCATGGAGGAATGTGTTTATTTTACCAATTATAGACCTAATTAAGAGCAATCTATCAGTACCGGTCACAAGTTGCACTTTTGAGGTTTTTGGAAGAAAAAAAATAAAAAGGTCAAGTAGCGTAACTACCCTAATATCATATTTTGACAATCAATTCCTCCTAAAGGCTTCCATGGAGGAATGTGTTTTTTTTACCAATGATAGACCTAATTAAGAGCAATCTATCAGTACCAATCACAAGTTGCACTTTTGAGGTTTTTGGAAGAAAGAAATATTTTTTGATCGATTGATGTGATAAACATGGGTATGTAGTATGGGGAAATTGTTTGAGCCAAAATCATTTTTTAAAGAAAGAAAGAAAGAAAGAAAGAAAGATGTATTTATTTACGTAAACACGTGTACAGTTGCTTAGTATTAACAAAACACAGTAGCAATAGTTGTCAATTTAATTAATTACATTTTGTTAGTATCAACGTGCTTTGCCGAAAACTCGGCGTGTAAATATGTAATGTCGATATTTTAATCCTTAATTTGAGCAAATAATAACTAAGTATAATAACTAAGTCAGTAATACAATAATCAATATAAATGTCAAAGTTTATCATCAAGAAAGTCATTTATATTATAGTAACACTTATCAACTAGGAATCTTTTAAATTTCGATTTGAATTGCTTAGTAGATAATATTTTATATTCATTAGGGATTTTATTAAAGATTTTAGGTGCCATACTTACGACACTGTTTTTTAATAACAATGTTTTTGATGTGCATAGGCACAGTCGATCACCATTTCGTCGATTGCGTGTGACAGTATCGGATAAACGGGAAAAGAGATGAGGATGACATTTGACAAAAATAGCTACTTCTAGAATGTATAATGACGGAAGAGTCAAAATTTTGTGTCTGACGAAATATGGCTTGCAACTGTCTGTAGTTTGCAGGCCAAACATGGCTCTTATGCATCGCTTTTGACTCTTGAACGCTATTTTATAGTTGGTCGAATTACCCCAAAATATAATACCATATCTAAGTAATGATTCAGCTATGCCGTGATAAGCTGTCAGTAATGCGTCAATATTCACGGTTTTAGAAAGCTTATAAAGAGCGAATGCTGCGGAGCTTGTTTTTTTTGTTAATTGATCTATGTGATGTTTCCAGTCTAGCCTTCTATCAAAATGTATGCCCAGAAATCGAGCAGTGTCTACTTGGTCAATAATTTTATCATTGTATGACACTTCTATTTCAGATGAACTTTGGCACCTTTGACTAAAATGCATTATATGAGTTTTATTTAGATTAATTTTTAAATTATTGTTATTGAGCCACATGATTATTGATTTTAATGATTCATTGATGTCAAAATTATATGATAATAGTATGTCAGTTTTAAAAGAGATTTTTTCAGTCATGTTAATAATATTAGATTTAGGGGGATTGATGTCATTACATTTTATTGTTATTGTGCTGTCATCAGCAAATAGCGTCATTGGGTGTTTAGTGGCCATAGGCAAGTCGTTTATATAAATAATGAACAACAGGGGTCCCAGTACACTGCCCTGTGGGACTCCATATGTGGCAATGCGTTCATTTGACGAGTGTACTTCTTCGGTCCTGGTTTTAGTGTTAAGCCTACTAATTTTCGTTACATGTCGACGTTGACTTAAATAAGATTTAATAAGACTAAGAATATTACCTCTTAAGCCATATGATTCTAGTTTGAGAAGTAAAATATCGTGGTCGACATAGTCAAAGGCCTGTGTCATATCGCAGAAAAGAGCCGATATTGGCAATGTCCTGTCAACGTGAGTTATGACATACTTGTAGAAGTCATATATTGCCATGTTAATCGTTTTTTTCTGCCGAAAACCTTTTTGTTCTTTACAAAAAAGTTCATTGAATTCAAAATAATTATTTATTTGATTGTAAAAATATTTTTCTATTATCTTAGCGAAAATTGATACTAAAGCTATAGGTCTATAATGCTCCATCGATTCCCTATTTTCTTTTTTAAATAAAGGTTTAATAATTGTATGTTTTAGGGCATCTGGGAAAATCCCTTGTTCAATGCTAAGATTAATGATATGACTTATGTGATGACATATTTCTTCACCCACTGCTTTTAATATTTTAGTAGAGATGTTATCGTACCCCACACTGTTCGTGCTCTTCAACCCTTTAATTATTTTTAGAACGTCTAGTGGTAGACTTGGGGCCATAAACATGGAGGAAGATCTCGGTTTAATGTGACTTGTCACGTTTTTTCCACGACCTACTAATGGTTTCACTTTATCAATAAAGTAGTCGTTGAATGCATTGGCAATTTTTTGTGGGTTAGATATGTAATTGTCATTTATTTTTATTTTAGATATTGATTGTCTAGGTATGTTTGGTCTTACTTTATTTATAATTTGCCACGTAGTTTTTATTTTATTGTCCGAAGTCATTATTTTATAGTTATTTTGAGATTTTTTTGTTAAAGATATAAGTTTCTTAAGGAGTTTGGAGTAATTTTTGTATTTAGTTTGGTTAGCATAAGATGGTTTAGTCCTATATTTCCATAAAAGGTCTCGTTTCTTTTTACTACATATTTTAAGTCCACGTGATATCCACTTAGGTTTATTTTTCGGGTTAATTATTATTTGCTTCAGAGGAAAGCAAAGGTCATAAAAAAGGCTGAAATTTTCAAAAAAGTAATTGTAAGCTAGAGTTGGATTCGTAGCTTCGTACATGTCAGAAAAAGCTAATCTTTTCATACATATTTTAAATTTCTCAATATTCTCCTTGTTATAGTCTCTAACTATTTTTCGCCATGATTTTAGTTTAGGGATCTTTTTTACTGGTATCTTAATTAATTGAGCATTATGGTCAGACAAGCCAAATTCCAACACTTCCGTCTTACATGGTTTTTTAAAGTCATGAGCAAGATTATCGATACATGTTTTGCTAATTGGTCGTGTTACCTGCTTAATAGACAGTTTAAGATTATAATTTAATAGTACATGTTCAAACTTTTGGGATACATTATCATTTTTAAGTCTATCAATGTTAAAATCCCCAGCCAGTATTATATTATTACATTTCAATTTGGTTACAACTAACAATGCTTCGTTGAGCTTTCTAAAGAATATTTTTAAGTTATTACAGTCTGGTATGCGATATAGACAAATAATCACGATTTTGAATTCAGTCAATTCAACTGCACAACATTCGAATGTATACACTTGTGAAATTTGTTGTATTTCACTAATTTCCCTCCATTTTATATTATTTCTGATAATGATACATGCTCCCCCTCTCTTGCTGTTGTTTCGACTGTAACATTCTGCTAGTGTATAGTTCGTGATGTCCAGGAACGATTCATAGCCTTCCATCATAAAGTGCTCGGTGACACACAAAACGTCAATATGTTTTTGTCTTCGAGATAGTTCTTCTAGGTTAATCATAAGGATATCAGCTTTACTCAATAAACCAGCTATGTTTTGGTGTAGTACATAAATATATTTAGTCTCGAAAAAACTGCGAGTCATCTTCATTTTGAGCTATTCGGTTCTGTGATGAAGTGTTACTTAGATTTGGTTCATTATTATTACTGTGATATATTTCTATTTCCGTTATCAAATCATTCAAGTTTGCAAATATGGTCTTCATACCACGGTCATTTAGAATACCACGGCTTTTGCGGAACATGGTGAAGTCATAGTTCAGATCTTTATTTGAGTCCAGTATGTACGCGTGTTTATGGGTCATTATATCTAGGTACAGCAGATTATTAAAGTTTTCTACTCGCCAGTTAAACATGTTTTCTAGATTGCTATATTTATAAGTCGGGAGACAGATTATAACATTTGTATGCTTTATCTGCTCAAGAGACTCTCGGATGAGGTATATTAAGCCGAAATAGTCTTTGGTTGTTTTGAAGTCTTCGTCACCTATCATTATTATACAGTGATCATTGAGAGTAAATTCTTGCAATTTATTTTTAAGTCCAGATAAAATGTGTTCTGTATTGCCGCCTGGTGTGATATAGTGGCATAACTGCGAGTTACTTCCTTTTATGTTATCCTTGGCTATTTTTATTATGTTGTTATGTTTGTTGCAGCTTACTATACATACTTTTCTATGTGACTTTGGTATTGGTGTTGTTTTCGGAGTCGGTAAAGATTTGGCCTTTTGTTTATTCAAACTATTTGTGGTATTTTTAATAATATTTGTAGAAATATGTTTATTTTTACGTTTTGATTGACGTTCTACTGTTTCTGTCGTTGATGTTTGTTTTGTATATGATTTCTCAGTATTTTGGTTAGTTGTAGTTTGCATTAGTTCTATTTTTCTTTCGATATTCTCAAGCTTTTTGTTTAGATTTTCATTTTCTTGTGTTAAGTTTTGTATTTTGTCATTAGCCGTTGTCAACTTATTTTGCAATTCCAAGATTTGATTTTGTAGTAGTCGTATATTTTTTTTGTTACAGTGTTCTTCGCTATGTACTGAGCTTTTAGGAGGACTTATTTTCTGTGTTTCTACAAACGTATCTCCTACTTGAGAGTCCAAGATGTTGTCTGATAGAAGAGACTCGTCATTAACAGAGAATTTTGGTATTTTTCTCCTGAGTGTTACATTGGAATCACTTTCGACAAAGGAGTGATTAAAAGAATAGTCGATTTCATTAATTGTGAGAATTTGCTGTCGACATGGAGTGTTGTCGTTGTCATATTTCGGCTTTTTACATAAACATAAAGGACATTTCCAACTTTGTTTACAATCATTGTCCATTGTATTGTAAAATCTTTTTTCAGAAACGTTCGCACAGTCCAAATCGTAATTTTGTGAACATAATGAACATGTTAGGTATCGCCTATCGTGAATTGTCTGAAGGCATCCAGCACATTCTTTAGCCATTTTTGTGAATTTTCAAAAACACAAAAAGATGAACAATTACGAGGATTTGAACGCCGTATCTCTGTGTACTTCACAACACTGTACTTTACTGCGTGTAACTCAGAAATGGTAGGATATAGGAAAAAATGATTAAGGTACAACTTGTACCGTTTTTGAGATTTAAGCGAAAAATGAAAAAATGGACCCTTTCCCCCCCTCCCCCTACTCCGGGGCTCCTTCTAGTGTCCCGGGGTTTTAGTATGTTTGTTACCTAGGGACTCTTGACATGTTTCCGAAGAAACATCTTACGTTACTAACTCACGCACTCTAGAACTTTTTATTCAATGGACTATAAAGTGTGAAACATATTATATATATAAAAACCTGTCAAACATTCTAATCCTATATGACTTTAGAAACATTTAAAATAATATAGCTTAAGCAACAAAGTTTTCTTTATAAATAAAAGAACAAATTAATATACGAACAACCAAGAACTAAATTTAAACCGTTCATTGTTACACTCTGTATAGTTTCCAATCGTAAGCAATACATTTAAAGTCAGTGGAATCAGCACTCATTGTGTTTTAACACACGCTGTGACATTCAGTATGCATGAGCTGGGACTGTGAGACTGTGTTAGGTGCTTTAATAACGTGATAGTACAGGGTCGTGATGGGTTTATATGAGAGATAAGTAGGTACTGTGTGCTGTAGAATGATAGATACGATAAAGGTACGTTTTAACACTTTTCAACGAAGCATACACACATGCACGACACAAAAGCTTTTACACGCACGAGATTCTAGCTCTTGGTTGGGAGCAAAAGATCACGACTGTACCTAGAATGATTATATTTGAGTCTTGTACACAAATCTATACTAATATTATAAAGCTGATGAGTTTGTTTGTTTATTTGAAAGCGCTAATTTCAAAGACTACTCGACCTTTTTGAAAAAATCTTTTTACGTTAATATCCCATTCACTGAGGAAAACTTTAAGCTATATAACATCAAGATACAACTTATAAATCCAGCGCCGCAATGAAAAATATTGCAAAAACGGGGGAAATATTCCTGTTGAGAACTTCCGCTGCGTTCGCTGTGTAACAACAATCATAAATGACGAGACTATTGTGCATTAACAGTTCACGATAAATTCCCGGGCAGCATATGTCTATCTTATATGGTTTACTCACTGCAACCTTTTTTTTTATACTGATATTATAAACCTAAAGAGTTTGTTTGTTTGGACGTGCTAATCTCAGGCTACTAGACCGATTTAAAAATATATTTTTGCATCGGATAGCTTATAATTATTAAAACATCACACTGCATAGAGAGGGGAGAGAGCAAACTCAATACGCGCGGATGAAATCGCGGAGGACTTCTATTTAGACATATTTTTTGTCTAGGTTCACACAGTTGATGTAATACTTATAAAATAGTGGTCGTAATACCGGCGGACCGACAGACTTCAGAATTTGGCTTACTGGATGCGGTCTGCGATCCGGTCCATATAAAATTGCCCACGTGCGGTCTATATTATAATCGGGCTGCAAACCGCAATGAGTGTGCTAAATACTTTAGTTTTCTGAAATAGTAGCGACAGCACTTGAGAACGGCACGTTAACGGCTAGCCATCTACAATCCACTATTGAAAATGAGACGACAGGCTTTTACATCACGGCGCTGCCACCGCATATTGACGTCACTTCGACGCAGTGTCAGCGGCTGCCGTTTCCTTGTAGACAATCTGCCGTTCGTTTAACCCTTTTAGCGCCAAGCCTAACACGACGCTATAACAAGCGTGTGCAAAAATGATACACTGGCACTAAGGGTGTTAAACTCACATGCCCATTACCAGGGTCCTATAACCTTCACTTATAAGTTAACTAGATATTTTCTATACCACACAAAAGCAATATATTTTTTAGCTAAAATTTTGAATCGGTAAATCTGTACCTTTTTCCTACATTAATCTATTCCAAAGCGTAAGAACGTAATTTTTCATATTCAGTACATTAACCTTCGACCTTACAATTCTAATTTCCGCCTAAACATCCAAGGTGCCATTATGTCTAGACCCCAATCTATATTCTGAGCGTTATTCTCATTATATCCTCTACGCTTTACCTCCGTTACTTCGATACGAATAATCCAAAAACCACTCCCATGAGCCCCTTCTCGTATCTCATAAAATGTAGCAGATTAAAATTATAATAAAACGCGTCTCTATTGTTTTCCGAAGATATAAAACCGGATGTATCTGCAGGCCTACTACGATAATCAAAATTCATTTTTGTGTATTCAGTTTCACGGATCCAAAGCGTTTTGAAGTAAGGACTCCATAGTAGAAATGTTTCGGATCCGAAAAACGATAATCGCTTTTGTTTTCCGTAGTAGGCCTACTGTTTCGAATATTCGATTGGAAAAAATAACGAGATCTTTCACAACGTGCTGAGCCATCAACGCTGCGCCTATCTTTTTTATGTTACTCGGGGACGGATTTCAATTTCTTATTACTGTTCTATTACATCAATGCATTTTTTATTATGGCAAGTCTTTAAAGAACTCACTAAAAAGCTAAAAATAACGCATTTTTGCTAGGGAGAAAAAAAAATTGGAGACGGTGAAAGATATAAAGCTTACGTACATTAATAGTCTAATACAAAATGAACAATAAAATCTTTTTATTTATGGAAAAATAATTGCACCTATATTTACCTTACTGCGTCCTTGTATTTCCGTATCTCAAAGAACGAGCGTTCAAGACAGCTTTTTGTGATAGGAAGACGATTTTAAGGCTCTGTCATGAAGCTTTCCTTGTTTCTAAGATAACAAGGATTTTTTGAACTATTTCGGTTATCTAGTTAAGTTGAGCCCTTGTGAAAATGACATTTGAGATTTTAGGGTTTCAAATTAGAACAAATTTAACGGTCGATTTTTTTGTGTCCAAAGGATATTTGTGAAATTAAAAATTTACTACCTATTAAGTTTTGTCTGTCTGATACTGTTGTTTAATTAATTTTGAAAATTCGGTAAATTGTTTTTAAAAGGCAAAATTGAGCTAACTTATAATGCGCTAAATATAGCTAGCCGTGCGCGCGAGTTCGTCCGTGTGGAATAGTGATTTTGAGTAGTTTTTATTATTATTTAGGCTAGTGATTTTACAAACAAGATACAAATGTATTATTTGTATGATGTATAAACGATATTTAGTACTATTTGACTGCCTCTGTGGCAGAGCGGTATGAGGGTCGCACTTTAAAGCGACGGCTGCGCCAGAGGTCCCGGGTTCGATTCCCGGGTCGGGCCAAAAATATATACCTGATTTATTCTGTTCATAAATTCTTAGGGTAGCCCGGAGTTTGGAAGTTGGCGGTGTTTCAATCCTGTGCCTCGGAAAAGCACGTAAAACCGTTGGTCCTGCGCCTGAACTCCTCCGGTCGTGTCAGATTGCTGTCCCATCGGGTTATGAGAGTGAAAGAAATAGAGAGTGCACCTGTGTTTGCGCACACACTTTTGCACTATAATATGTCCCGCGCAGTCGGTTAGTCGTTGTGACTGGCCACCTTGGTCGAAATCGGCTAGGGGGACTATTAAAATTATTATTATATAGTACTACTAGCGGACCCAGCGAACTTTGTTTCGCCCCCAGCCCCTTCCCGCCGAGTCCCGTAATTGAGATTTAAACTATCCTATCTCTCAAGTTGGATCGAACTGCACATGGTGTGCGAATTTAATTATAATCGGTTAAGTGGTTTAGGAGACCATTGAGGACAAACATTGTGACACGAGATTTATATATATTAAGATTTATATTAATAAGGTATTCATTTTCACTTAAATTTTATTTGTATATCCATTATCTACTTAATTGATCAAAAGCTGTGCGGGACGGATTAGAGTGGAGGCCGGAGTGTTGCGAAGTAACAGCGTGGACTGTATTGGTGCGCTGGTACGGTGTCGATGGGTAGCTTTGGTGTGCGGTGTCTCCAATGGCCGTAGCACACGTAGACGGTGGGTGGATCGTCGTTACGTCGAGTGGAAGTACTATAAACGGGAGCGGAGAACGGTGGAACGGCAGCGGAGTCGGTTCAGTACGGTATCCAAACGTCGAGGTCGATCGGTGTCCTTGTTCGTTGCAGAGGTCGTCAATATTCTTTATTCACTATTCTATTACTGTAGGTTACTATTCTGGAGTCGCCTTGAGCTCTTCTTTGCTTGTTAATGCTCGCTGAGTATCCAGAGAACTGAATCAGAGAACTTTACTATGAGAACTGAATATGAGAACTGTACTATGAGAACTGAATGCAGGAGTGGCGGAACACTCGGCTTTTATACCCGGCGCGACGTCTACGAGTATCTACTATTTTCTAGAAAACTCGCGCGCCGCCGCGTCCTTCGGGATGCGATAGAAGTTTCGGTATAGTTCTCGGATATACTTTGCCAGTCGATATTAGTCCTTATCTTTCTAGACATACGGTTTATTTTCGGCGGTCGACTGACAGCGGAGTCTGGAACGCGGCGCCTGTTTACTGCAATTTATGTCGGGCGAAAGTGGACTTTATTTCTAAAGAGCGCGAGGCTTGTATTCGGCTGCGGTGGTTGCGGCTTCTGGGATGTTTTCTATTGTATTTCGGCGCCCGCGCTCCCTATATCTATCGTATAAGTATAATTAACTGTTATTAATTTATTTTTGCGGTATTTCGCGCGGTCTTTCTAAGTCGTCCTGTACAAAAGCTATAGAAAAGTTTCATCGTTCTAGCTTCAAAAATTACTCGTTTCTGTCCAAACTTTATTACCTTTTTTTAACCCCTTAAGGGTTAAATTTTTTATAATAATTTAAATGTCATATTTATTTATATAATAGAAATCAAGAGCTTTAAAAATAAGTTTCAAGATTCTAGCTTTAAAAATAACGAAACTTTCATAGAAACTTTCATCCCCTTTTCAACCCCTTACAATCTTTTTTTCTTATGAAAAAATAGCCAATGACCTTTCTCATGCTCTAGACTATGTGTATGCCAAGTTGATTTAATTCTTTGAGGTACCTAGTTTTGTCGTGATAGCACAACAGACAGACAGACAGACAGAATTACTTTCACATTTATAATATTAGTAAGGATAAGGATGACTCATCTTTTACTGTCATGATTGTCTAATGTATAAACAATTGGGTTCAAATAATACTTTTATACCCCAATTTCATTTAATTAAGTTTCAGTAGTACCAGATTTTCCTTACAATGTTTTGATTCCTTTATAATGAAATATTTATTATGATAAGCCTTAATTTCTGAGCAATGTAAAGGTTTTGATGTAGTTATCAAAAAAATGATTAAAGTCACCATTGCAACTTATACGGTAACTGCATCACAATTTAACGCGATGGGTGATTCTAAACTCACCATGCATGCAACGAAATAAATCACCTGCAAAATTAAAAATCAAGTTGATGTATCGCGGAATTAATCAAACTCGTTTGATTTACAACAGGGCCTGAATTTTTGAAGAATTTATCGCCTATCCTGGGGGCAGTTTTACACGTCCCAATATAAACACTACCACAGCTTCGGGACAATTGTGGGCTAGTGCTGAAAAGAAGCTGCGCAACAAACTCAGTCACTATTGTCAATGCCTCTTTTCAAAAGGTTTTAGTCCATTGAATGAGTGAGGGACTCACAACAAGGGGGGTCTAGAGTGCGTTAGTCAGTAACGTAAGATGTTTCTTCGGAAACATGTCAAAAGTCCCTAGGTAATAAACAAACTAAAACCCCGGGACACTAGAAGGAGCCCCGGAGTGGGGGAGGGGGGGAAAGGGTCCATTTTTTCATTTTTCGCTTAAATCTCCAAAACGGTACATGTTAGAGAAAAACTTTCAAGGAAAAGTTGAAAGGCCATAAAATTATCTACAAGTTGTACCTGAATATTTTTTTTCTATTCGCAGCCATTTTCGAGCTACATCCCATGGAAGGTGAAAAATTCGAAAACTTTTTATTTTACCAACTTAAGGTGCCCGCAGGCGACCGTTTTTTCCATGTATCCTTTTGCCAAATTACTCTGTGTAGCAGAAGAAAAAAGATCAAGTTCAGTAACTTAAACTAACCTAATATAATATTTTGACAATCGATTCCTCTTAAAGGCTTCCATGGAGGAATGTGTTTATTTTACCAATTATAGACCTAAATTAGAGCAATCTATCAGTACCAGTCACAAGTTGCACTTTTGAGCTTTTTGGAAGAAAAAAAATAAAAAGTTCAAGTATCGTAACTACCCTAATAAAATTCAATTCCCCGTAAACGCCTCCGTGGTAGAATCTGGTATTTTTATCAATGATAGACCTAATTATGAGCAATCTATCTGTACCGGTCACAAGTTGCATTTTTGAGTTTTTTGGAAGAAAAAAATAAAAAGATCAAGTTCAGTAACTCAAACTACCCTAATATAATATTTTGACAATCGATTCCTCCTAAAGGCTTCCATGAAGGAATGTGTTTATTTTACCAATTATAGACCTAAATTAGAGCAATCTATCAGTACCAGTCACAAGTTGCACATTTGAGTTTTTTGGAAGAAAGAAATATTTTTTGATCGATTGATGTGATAAACATGGGTATGTAGTATGGGGAAATTGATTGAGCCAAAATCATTTTTTACTGCGTGTAACTCAGAAATTGTAGGATATAGGAAAAAGTGATTTAGGTACAACTTTTAGGTAATTTTATGGCCTTTCAACTTTTTCTTGAAAGTTTTTCTCTAACATGGACCGTTTTTGAAATTCAGGCGAAAAATTAAAAAATGGACCCTTTCCCCCCTCCCCACACTCCGGGGCTCCTCCTAGTGTCCCGAGGTTTTAGTATGTTTATTACCTAGGGACTCTTGACATGTTTCCGAAGAAACATCTTACGTTACTAACTCACGCACTCTAGAACTTTTTATTCAATGGACTATTTACAATATCTGTAGTATTCATGCAAGTCCGTACATGAGTATCTTTTAAATATTCATTTAATTTATCGTCATTAGGGTTTCTTTAATTACAGTTTTAAATCTATTGACCGGTAAGTTTACAATGTGTTCTGGTAGTTATTTGAAAAGTTTAATACATTTCCCTAAAAAATAATTACCAACCTTTCGAAGCCTAAATTGTAGAATAGCAAGCTTATTTTTATTCCTGGTATTATAATTGTGTATATCACTTTTTTTTAGTTAATGAACGTAATTTTTTGCGGACATTCATTAAATTTTCATAAAAATACTGAGAGGCTACAGTTAATATTCTAATTTCTTTAAATACCTCTCGTAGGGAATCTTGTACATTGCGTCGTCTTTTGTTTTAATTGAAGCCCTTTTTTGTGTCGTGTTTGCAAGCGATGTACGTTGAAATAGTAGGGCGCGAAATACCTTGGCTCATCGTCATTATTTTTCTAGCGCATCCTATATTTGGGGTAGCTATCCTGATACTTCATTACCCACAAGTGATAATTAAGTATCAGGATAGCTGATCCTGGATCTTTTATGAAGTAGGGCCCAGCGTCTTCATAACCTTGGAAATGGTTCTAGTCGAGATAGTTGATGGCGATCTATGCTTCCCTTTCCTTAGTCCATTTCCATCACAAGTCACGTCATATGGTGATTATTTCACCCTCTCAAGCATAGCATGACCACTCTAGCGCAACCGGCCTTCCTCCATTTTATACTGTATATCGGTGACCTCAAAGGTGCGTCGGATCTGCTTGCTTCGAACTTTGACCAATTGAGTAACACCTCCAGATCATAGCAGCATCTAAACATTCTTTTTATTAATAACAAACAAGAAAAATATTAAACTAAGACATAAAAATGTAACTTAATATCTACCTAATCAGAAACCAAACCAATTCCTTGCGGCAAGGAAGCTATGATGCTGGTTGCGTTGCCGCTTTGGATAGCTATGCTGATTCTTTGAGCTAGGAACCAGCCAGTTTTATTATTGGCTGTTAAAGATTTTAATTTTGGTGCCATTTTTCTAAACAGCAATTTAGCAGAGGCAAAATCAATCATCTTCAATTCGGTGACATGAATTCTACTCATTAGGTTTTCTGATACCCCAGCATTCAGATCCGTATCTTCGAGCCTTGACTGTACCTAGAATAGTTCAGTTTTTAGCGTCTGATGCAGTATACACAGGCAGGCAAAATACACACGGCAAAGTTGCTCATACACAATCCCGATAACTGATTCAACCTTCACTGAATATCACCCCACGTTTAATCGATAATGTGTCCACCCCAACCACTCGTTAAGTATCGGATTGTTAATCTACCGGCAGATAAGCGCTCGTTACCTGGCCGTTAGTCATAAGCTGTGAGCTGACCATTAAGCACGGTTGCACTGTGTTGGGAGGATTGTGATGTAGTAAAAGCTATATAATAATAAATTTTAATAAAATATGTGTGACGTGTCACGGGTCACTATACCATTTTTTAATTACTATAGTTCTTTGTGTAAAAATATCATGACGTGTTACTCGCTGACGAATTTTATGAAATTCGTTTTTAGTAAAAAGTATTATAATTTCAGCTAATAACGATATTTTGCTTTTAATAAATACAATAAGTAAAACTGACTTTTAACCGTCAGTGTAACTAACTTATAACACTTAGCTAAATTACCACAATATTTTGTTGACTGCAAATATAACTTTGTTTTTCATAGTGTTTGTATTAAGAACAAAGTTATGTTTGTGGTTGTTGAAAGTAAGATATATCTCAAAAACTACTACTTCGATCTCGTTCAAACCAATTTTCGTTGAAAGTATTTGTTAAGATCTACATTATGTTATTTTTTTCAAAATTTACATGCCTGCATCCCTAGTTTCATGTATGGGAGCCCCCCCCCCCCCCTTAAATATCATTATTTTTTATTCTTTGTATAAGAATCTTAAAGCGGTTAACAAGATACACCTGCCTACCATATTTCAACAGTGTGATGCTTATAGGTACAGAGTAAAGTGTCTGTGACATACGATCGGACAGACAGATAGACAGACAGACAGACTTGACGAATTTATAAATGTTCCGTTTTTTGCCATTCAACTACGGAACCCTAAAAATGAATAGAAAATCTAGCCCAAACCCGAGCCGAATGGCTTATCAAACGTTATAAATCGAACTGCCGGTCTGTATACACTGTTCTGGGGGAACGGCAGTACCCCCACCAAGTCGAGCAAAAAAAAGCGTCACTGCCGTACCATCCTTTTCTCGAAGTAATTCAGACCATTTTCGACCCCCTGTAACTCGTTGTGGATAAAACTAGAAGACTGAAATTTTCAGTAACTATGCAAGCATTGTGTAGACCCGGTATATTTCAAATTTAATTCAATTTCAACCAGTATTTTAAGAATTATAACGGGTGAAATTTCTTAATCTTGTCACTCACTGACTCACCGATTATCAAAATTATAAGGCACTTCTAACAGACCAAGAAGCTTCAAATTTGGAATATAAGTAGTGTTTGGTGTATGAATCAAGGAAAAACTAAAAAATCTAGAAAAGACCGCAAAGAAAATTAAGCCCATACAGCCGAGTCTTCAGTGTCATTTTTCAATATTGGCTTTATTCGTAACGATGTTTTACGGCAGTTATTATTATTGCGTGCGAAGCCGCTGGTTTAAGCTAGTCTCATATAAATATAGACACATGGTAGTGCCCCTGCCAAATCGAGCAAAAAATGGGTATTCCCGTCATGAAAACACGTGTAAATTATTCGTACTTATTACGAGTGCGTAATGTTGTAATTTTTTTTTTCTCTTTATAAAGGACAACAAACAATTACATTAATGGTATAACCTTAAATATTACTATGAAAATTACTTATAATGTAACCAGCACCATTGTCCACAGACAGGTATAAAAATTAATATTAAAACATGCGACAGTTGGGCAAACAGAGCAATTAAGGTGTTGTGTTATATAACAAAATTTTGTACATATTTATTTGTGAACTAGTCGCACTCGAGAACACAAAAAGCCTTACAGACAGCAACGTATACATTTTTCCTAAAGTTCGCAGGTGAGCTTGAGAAAGGATCGACATCACAGAGATATTTGTTATACAAACTCATTATTCTATATAAAGGACAACGCGCACCTGCGTGCGTCTTAGTAGTATTAAGTGCAAATAATGTAGGCTTTCGAGTTTGACGAACAGCATACGAACGATAAGGCACGTGCAGGTATATTTGATGGGTGAGATCAAAACAGTCAAATTTATTATGTAAGATATTATGCAAAAGCATGACATCTGAGATAATTCTTCTCACTTCAAGCTTAGGCAGAGAATACTTTTGAAGCAGCATATCGCAGGAAGTCTTTGCGTGAAAGCATCGAAAGTGCATTGATCGCACAAACTTTCTTTGGATCCTCTCAATTTGTTCTTTGTACTTTGCATAGTATGGGTTCCAAACAGATGTTGCATATTCCAACTGAGATCTAACAAGTGACTTATAAAGTAACAGATAAGAAGAAGGACATTTAAATTGTTAAGTGGATCGCATAACAAAATTGTAAAATTGGAAGGCTTTGGCTGTGACGTGATTGATATGAACATCAAAGTGAAGTTTTGAGTCCATAAAGATACCTAAGTCTATTTAACGGTGACTTTCTCCAAGACAGTGTCACAAAGAGAGTACTGGAAAGTAATGATGGTAAGTTTTTTTGTAAAAGTTATCGATTTGCATTTGGGCAAGCTAAGTTTTAATTTATTTTCGTTGCAGTAGGTTGTAAAAAGATCAAGGTCTGACTGTAATTTATGACAGTCTTCTAAAGTAGTGATTGTGCGATAGATTTTTAGGTCATCAGCATACATTAAAAAATATGTGTTTTTAAAACACTGATCTACGTCGTTTATAAATAAAACAAATAGCAATGGACCTAATATAGAACCTTGAGCTACTCCAGAGGTTACTTTGATAATACTAGACCTAAAACCATTAATAACTACTCTCTGTGTTCTGTTTCTTATATAGGAAGAAAACCATCTCAGCAAATTTCCACGAATTCCATTAAATGCAAGCTTCTTCAGTAGCATGTCGTGGTCCACCTTATCGAAAGCTTTGCAAAAATCAGTGTAAACAGCGTCTACCTGTAAACGTGCATCCAAAGATGCAAATAAAAAATTTGAATATAGAACAAGGTTGCTCGTAGTTGATCGATGCTTAACAAACCCGTGTTGTTCTTTAATTATAATTTTATGTAGATGAGGATAAATATGATCATGTACCATTCGTTCAAGAACTTTCGATAAAGTGGACAACAGCGATATAGGACGATAGTTAGTTACGACCTTCCTACTACCACTCTTATGAACAGGAGTTATATTAGCAGTCTTCCAGACTTCAGGAACGACTCCTTCTCGTAAGCTTCTGTTAAACAATATGTACAGTGGCACAGCAATAGCTTCAGAAGTACATTTTGGGAAGAAAGGAGGTAAGCCATCTGGGCCAGCTGACTTAGCAATATCCAATGATTTAAGGTTTTTCACTATTGTATCTAGGGGTATGTTTATGTTACTAAGAATAAAATCACATTTTGCGTTGAAATGTAAATTTTCATAGTCAATCTCATTACCTGATTGTTCATAAACTGATGAAAAAAACTTTGAAAATAAGTCACAAATTTGTTCAGGCTGGCTGGATTCGACATCATCAAATTTAATCGTAGATGGAATACCACTAGTTTTATTATAAGTTGATTTAATGTAAGACCAAAATTTTTTAATATCGGATTTTATACCTTTCTCAATTGATTCAATATATTTGTTAAAACATTGTTTACTATGCCTTTTAAATCTACTTCGAAATAAAGAAAATTCCTCGTAATGTGTTTTAGAGTTAGTCTTCTTCCATTTTACCCAAGCCCTTTCTTTGTTCTTATATATATGTATAAGAGGGCGCGAGAACCAGATAGGAAAGTCGTTAGATTTAGTAGGACGCAAAGGAACATTGTCCCTTATTATATTGTAAATTTTTTCGTAGAAAACACTTACAGACGTCTCCAAGGAAGAGTTGTTCAGAATTTCAGGCCAGTTCACATTATTAATACTAGCTATAACGTCAGAGTAGTTTCCTTCAAAGTACCTAAATTTAGATATTGATTTAGATTTGATGTATTTACATGGCCGAATAGATGAAGTTTGCACATAAAAAGGCAAATGTAGGTGATCTAGGGGCACTAGTAAATTATGCGGAATTTCACAGGTGCAGGTGTCCTCGTTTGTAATAAAAAGATCCAGTGTGCGGTTCATACTATTCTTCATTGTGTTAAATTGTTTACCTTTAATAGTATTTAAAAAATCATAAATTGAATTACCTAAGAGATCGCCAGGACCGTAAGCATAGGAAGAAAAACCAGAGGACGGATCCTGCCAATCTATATGTGGTAAATTAAAATCTCCAATTATGTAGAACTTATCTAGATTCCTATCACTAAATTCCGACTGTAATGCATCAAATAATGCTTTGTATGTATTGACAGTTTGTGCAGGATGAATGTACACGCCACAGATAATATGATACACACCTTGAAAGTAAATTTTTAGTAACACACAGTCTATAATAGCAGGTAAGTTAAGCTTGTCAAAAGAACCATCTCGGACAGACGCAAGTGAGCAGCATTCGACCGGCAGGCCACGGCGCACGGCCACGAGCACACCTCCGCCGTCGCGCTTGCCCGTCGCGTATCGGTCCCGATCACAACGAAACAATACATACCTTGAGTCCATTACCTCACCGTCGGCAATAGTGGGTATTAACCACGTCTCTGACAGCACAATTACATCATAGGAGTCCGCCAAAATATTCATGAATAACGTGCTAAGCTTTGTCCGCAATCCCTTACAGTTTTGATAATAGATAATGATATTATCTTTCTCTGCAACGCTTATAAATGTATTACTAGATATGTTATGATCAATTAGATACGGAAACACAATGTTTGTTTGTATGCGTTGTTGCGATAAGCTTGAAGTGAGAATAATATTTCGTGCATTGAAGCTAGAATAAAGATTATGTAAGTCGTTACTAATTAGATGAAAATTTAAAATACCTGCCGTACATAAGATAAGTATTACCAAAGCAAACGTATATAAGTCACCGAAAACTAAAACGCATAAAATATAATGTAATCGCGAGTGTGTACACAGTGGCCACATCGCACGAGCATTCGAACACATAAAAACAAGTAAACACATAGACCAATGCGCGATGTAGAAACCACTCGCAATTGAACCAGAATGGTTAAGTAGAACTCTGACGATCACAAAAGATATAAAGTTAATCAGTTCAATATGCGGTCCACTGAAATCGACGCAATCCTCACGTTTTCTGCTCCATTCTTCGAAGGTCTTTGTTCGATCGTATTGCGATAACTGGTGTTGTTTCGCTGGCTCTGACCAAGATTGAACCGTGCTTGACCCAAACAAAGCGGAATCCATGCTTTTTTGCATCTTCACGGGTTTCTCGAAACAACTTCTTATTTTTCAAAGTGAGATGCTCATTGACATAGATATTCTGAGGAGCACCAGCTATGCCCAGCTGCGATGTGTCAATGCCCTTGTTCATGCGCACAGCTGTTATGAAGTTGTCTCTGAGTAAATGACTTGACAATTTGACAATTATATTCTTTGGGCGTGAGTTGGAAGGCGAAGCCTGCGGCACCCGATGAACCGAGACGACATCTTGCTTATTGAGAGTCATGTTTACTTGCGTAGCAAGGCCTTCTACTATGGTCAGCAAGTTTTCGCCACGCTTTTCCGGGAGGTTGCTGATTTCGATATTGCACATACGTGCTTGTTGTTCCATCGCATCCAACCTGTCCTCTAATTGACCGAGTCGAGGAGATTCACTCGAGTCCACCACCTGTTTTTCAAGGCAAGTGACGCGTTTTGCTACTTCCTCAGTTTTAGCTTTTAAATCCTCGAAGTTGTTATTCATGAATGTGATTGAAGCCTTGATATCACTGAAGTCCTTAATGAATGCAGCAAATTTTTCGTCCTGCCTTTCAAACCAGTTCTCAAGCATCTTCATCATTGTTGCCTGGAATGTCTGAAAGTCTTTGCGAAGATCTACCGCGTCTGTATTGGTCGTTCCTCTCCTAAATGTGACATATTGAGGAGGTGATTTCTTGTCTATGAGCGACCCATCACAGCTCATTTCCGCTACCGGCGGATCTTCGTCACAGTGATCGAAAGTGCTATTTAAGGTGGTCATTACGGTATCGCGTAGATTCTAACTTCGTAATTGGTCTGTGAGCGCGCGCGCAGCAGTTCGACACGGGCACGGATAGTGTGCAGCGCGGTGACGTAGTGCGGTAGGCCGGTTCGCTCAGTCGCACGCGACGGAGTGGACGGAGTAAATTATTTAATATACCACACGCTGCGATGCTAGCGAGTGAGTGCGGGCCGTTACTACGCGCTGCGCGGTGCTAGCGCGAGGGCTCGGGGCGGAGACAGTAGCGGGGCGCGCGGAAAGGTGAATGTCGCCGAGCGAGCAGCAGCCGCGCTCATACGCGCGAGCGACCCAATGCTGTTCTGATGTGCCCAGAATTCTTACCTGTAAGTTTGAGATTTTCATTGATAATTTCGATTGAAAACGGAAGGCTACCTACAAAAATAAGAAAAGTTCATATGTCAGAGAGAGAGCATTAAGAAAATTCGTTGCTAGTAGATATACATACATACAATAAGTTGAAGGTACCGAAAAGGAAAAAAGTAGAACTGTCTACAAAATACAAAAATAAATGAGATCCCATCAAAAACAATACAAACGTCGGGATAAAATTAATAAACTCGCGAAAAGTTAATCCGTAAAAAAGTAGTTTTTATTTCAAAAACAATACTTGTCAAAAAAACCAAGTCTCGCAACTCAGTTGTTCTGCGGTAGAAAGTTGTGAGATCCATGTAATACCAAGTTGGTTATTAATTTATTAAATCTCTACTTAAGCGACTTTCTGACTTAAGTTGTTACGTAATAATTAACAGCATCTTATAATGACGCATATCAATATTAAAATTCTTTAATGTTTTAAATAAATAAATTAAGACTTGGCCATCGCACTAAATAATTGAATTTACATGTGTTTTAAGGCGATTGAATTTACACGTGTTTTCAGGCGATGGCCAAGTCTCAATATATTTTTATAAAACATTAAAAAAAAATTGATATGCGTCACTATAAGATTTACTATATTTATCTATAAGATTGACGACCCGTCTGGTGTAGTGGTCGAGAAATCGCCTACTACGCAGCGGGTGCGGGTTCGATCCCCGCACAATACAAACATTTGTGTGCATGAACATGTCTGTTTGTATTGGTCTGGTTGTTTTCTATGTATATCATGTATGTATTTACAAAAAAAAGTATTTAAGTATTATATCCGTTGTCTGGCACCCATAACACAAGCTTTGAGTAGCTTACTTTGGGGCTAGATGGCGATGTGTGGGAATGTCCAAAGGATATTTATTTATAAGATGCTGTTAATTATTACGAAACAACTTAATGCTTAAAGTACGGAGATTCCAGACACAATTGATTTTCAATTGTTATGGACAACGATCGTGGTCTTAGAGACTGGACGTATTAAGACAGAAAGTCGCTTAAGTAGAGACTGAATAAATTAATAACCGACTTGGTATTACATGGATCTCACAACTTTTTACCGCAGAGCAACTGAGTTGCGAGACTTGGTTTTTTTGACAAGTATTGTTTTTGATGGGATAAACATTTACGAGTACTGCTTAAAAAAATATTAAATTTAGTCGTTTTCTAATTTGATGGCGTAATTTTTTAAGGGGAGAAAGTCCCTCAAAAAATGACCATCCAAGTCGGCTAAATTAAAACGTCGCTGCGGATTTATCGCTCCATTTTAAAAAAAGTTCCGTGTACATTAGCAAAATTAAATCGAGAATTAGTCAACCGTTATAAATATTTTACAAATGCAACAACATAATCTTAGAAAGGACAAGGTTTTCAACTCGGAAGAGTTTAGAATTTGTTTTATTGTTTAATGGAGTTGTTTACCGTGACTGGAATTCGGCAAAACCTCAAAGAAAGCCAAGTTGGCGGTTTCCAAATCATTTGTTTTTACTTTTGAAACGTTTTAGCCGTACAAAGTCTACGGCGGAGGAATTTAAAGCCTTTCATTTAATTTTCAGATAGTTTTTTATTATGATATTTCTCTTTTTAACACACACGAAATAATAAGATACGTAGAAGAACTAACGTAACAGCATAGCTCTGATAATCAGTAAGCTCAAGTGGCAATGGGCAGAGCAAATAACGCGAAAAACTGACGGCCGTTGGGGCACAAAAGTTTTAGATTCCTTTCGACTGAAGACACGGTGTAGAACGTCCATCGATAAGATGGACAAGCGACCTTGTGGAGATCGTAGGACCAAACTGGATGCAGACCGCTTGTGATCGGTCACAGTGGAAAACCGTGGGGAAGGCCTATGTTTAGCAGTGGACGAACTTTCGTTTATAATGATGATAATGAACTTAAAGTACTCAGATATGTGATACCTGATGATGGTTATGAGTGCTACTCTCCAAGACATCTCCAACCAAATATATATTTTGCTTGCACAATCTCTTGTTACATTATGCATTCCGAACTGTTAGGAAGTCATGTATCATTACGGCCACTCTTAAAACACATAAGTCCTTGCCGTATAACCGACCGACCGATTTGGCTAAGTCCTCTGGCACCGAGGACTTTGCCAGTAGGCAATTTGGCTCACGTTTCGAATTCCCTAATAACAAAATAAATAAATTACAATTATGAAAAAACTTACCAAAGGAAGTCCTTGTTAAGTGTATGCAGCCAAAAACATAAGATGAAACGGAATCTATGCTACATTTCCGTAATCAAAGTATTTAATTCACACACACTTTTGGTTTGGTTTTGGTGTTGCCTTAAAACTGAAAAATTATAGTAATGTAAGTTTTATACGTCGTTGTGATGACATAAACTAATCAATGCACTCATTTTATTCGTTTCTTTCATACGCATTATTTCATGTTTCGAAGTCTCTGGGTCTAATTATTATCAATAGCCCGATTGCATAATGAGTTTAAGTCTTAATAAAGATGAAATAAGAAACCAAAAATTTTTGCGCACGGGCGGGACTTGAACCAGCAACCTTTTGGCAAACCGGGCCAAACGCTCTTACCAATTGAGCTACCGTGCTGTTAGTCCGACCCTGCGAAATTTGTGGTTTCTTTAGAAAACGTCAATTGTGTGACGCTTAGCGCCATCTAGCCGTCTGCTTATGAAACAGATGGCCCAAGCAGATATTTTTTACAGAATAAATTCAACTTGGAAATTGATGTCGCTTCGCTATCTAATGCTGACATCTATCTTATTAATGTTACTTTTAAACATCAACATCTTTCCTTGAATGCAGTGTCGTCGCCGTGCGTCGGGTTATATATTTTTGTTGAAAGCTAGCTCATACAATAACTACATAAATACCGCAGTGTCTACCCTGGCGTGCGGTTGTCCGAACATGCATGTGTGTATCCACAATATGTTTGTTCATATTTTTTCTTCCGATAGTCTTTTTGACTCAGCTTGTAAAATCCAGCAGTGAAAACTCATGAGATTAGTGTGTTTTTATTTTAAAATTTACCTCTTAATAATTATTGTAAGGCTGTTGTTTCCTTAATAAAAAAAAAGTTGAAACATTATTTATGTTTGGGAGAGTATTTTTTATGTAACAATATTAAAATGATATACTATCCGCCTGTTTCGCAATATCCTAATAAGTTCTGTTTAGCGTTATCTTTCCAATATTACATACAACATTTTAATCATTCGTTGGTTAGCGCTAACTTGTAGATGGTGAAAAAGGCCTTACGCTAATTTTATCGTTATGATAACATTTACAAATCTATCACGAAGCGTAATGCAATTTTTTGTTTGTTATGGTATCATCATCATCATCATTAATAGCCAAAGGTAACTAAGGTAACGTACATAGCCTTGAAAATCAGTCAGCTCAAGTGGCAGTGGGCAGGGCACATGGCGCCATTAACTGATGGCCTTTGGGTCAGAACAGTCCTGGAGACCCTTCGATGAAAGACCTTTACACACTGCGACTTTTAGCAGCGATGCAGTCGCGCTGCTAAATTGCGTTTCTAAACGCGCGACGGCATCGATGTTAAAAGTCGCAATGTGTAAGGTCAAAGACGCGGCGTTGGACGTCCAACGATATGATCGACAGACGACTTTGTGAAGATCACAGGACCCAACTGGATATAGAGTGCTTGTGATCTGTCGCTGTGGAAAATCGAGGGGGAGACCTATGATCAACAGAAGACATCGAAGTTTTAATAACTTTGCCTTCGTAAGTTGTTTGTTATCTTATGACTATGGCTAACTAAGGTTCTCGAACCAGTACCTATTTTATTAAGTAAAGATAAATTTAATAGAATTACTGGGAGTAGCTCTTCTGAGTTCGAGACATCGGCGAATTAATTACTCTATTGAACAAATGTGAAAGGGTGCTAACGAAGTTTCTGACTCCTTACGTGCATTAGACGTATAATTTGCATCAAGATAATTGGGATTGTTTCGTAAGGGGAAGACGGGAGATAATTTTGTAATGTGAATTTATGTTTGCAAGGGTTGGCTGGTCTGTTGAGTATTGGCTTATTTTACCAACGAATAATTTAAATATAGATCGTTATTTAGTAAAAACTAGTGGAAGATTACGCTCATCGGAACTGACATAAATAGGCCGTAATAGTCTGTTTTTTTAGTGATTCTTCTGTGTTTTTTGGAAAAAAAAGGTTATTTCCAATGATATCTTCAAAAATGGGGTAGCGTTTGTTCTGAAATATAAATCATTGACCTTACGTGTTTTTTTTTTCAAAAATTTGGTTTAATTACTAAGGTTTATATTATATATTGCTTATTTCTCAATAACTGGCACACTATTCACGTACAGTTTACTTAAAGTAAAGTTAGCCTGCTGGGCAAGGACCTTATCTTAACTGAGAGGTAGTTTGAGCCATACTCTACCACGCGGACTTAGTACGGATTGTGTAAGCGAGGCTTTGATAGTTAAAAATACAGATTTAGTAAGAATTCCGTAACGCTCATTTATTTGATACAATGTACACTTTTGTGTTTTAATAAAATATTTTCTTAATGTCTACTTAAGAATCGCTAAGCGTATTTTAATGCTACACAAACTTTTGATAGGAAAGGGGGGCATAGTGGAATACTTAACTTCAATCGAAAAAATAAAAAGGACTAGAGTAGTTCTGAAGTCAAATTTTAATCGTAATGGTTCTAAAACTATTGTATTACAGATAGGGTTAAATATTTTCAACGAATTCTTAACCATTTTGGTTATAAATTAACTTTTTTTAGAAGTAGTAATTTTCCGCTTTGCCCTTATCACAAGGGTAAAGTGGAATTGCATATTGGGCAAAGCGAAAAAGGGATTTATTTGGCGTATTTCCCATCAACTTCAGTATTATGCTAATGAAATCAATAAAATTAAGTAAGATAATCAACTAATTTGGTATAAAGGAACTATTTCAAATCAAAGACTTTCCACTTTTCGTCATTAGGAGTAGGTAAAGTGTTTTTTTATTTAATTTAAAAAGGCACATATTAGACATTCACATACAAAATGCATTAGTTCCTATATTTAACACAAACAAAACAACCGCCTTCAATTTCACCACAAAGTTCATGAGCGATGGAGAGTTCCAATTGGGATACCATATTTTTTGGATACCGAACTCGCTCGATCGCTCTCCTCATTTGACCTTCCGTTCATGAGCATTGGTTTGTTTTTCTTTTGTAGTTATGAAATAAAAGTTGATGTCGCTTTAATATAACGTATTAAATCAACTGTCAACAAAGGTGGAAATCATTCCACTTTGCCCCCTTGTAATTTTTTCCACTTGGCCTTTATGATAATAATATAGTTTTTAATTCATTACTCAACAAATATTTAAATTTGTTCAATCTACTAAATGTCTGAGTGTAGTAGAATAAACAGATATTAGATTAAAATAATAAATACACCGCCACTATTCACTTTTATCATAAATATCCAGCCTCCAAAATCCTTGAATTTCATAAAAAAACTCACTCGATACATATCGCGCAGCCGGGTAGCCCGCTAGGTGGTGCTAGCCGGACTGATTTTGGTCAATGACCTTGGTCAGACGTGCGCTATGCTTGTGCGAGGTGCGGGTGCCGTTGGGTGAAAGAGTTTTGGTAAAATCAAATTTTTCGCTTTGCCCCCCTCTTCCACTATCCTTTGGACATTCCCACACATCGCCATCTAGCCCCAAAGTAAGCTACTCAAAGCTTGTGTTATGGGTGCCAGACAACGGATATAATACTTAAATACTTTTTTTTTGTAAATACATACATGATATACATAGAAAACACCCAGACCAATACAATACTATGCCCCTCTCTCCCCTACCTACCAATTCCCGTAAGCATAACAAACAAATTCTAACCCCAGGGAGACATTATCTGATTTAGTTTGAAACCCCATTTAGAAAACAAAGTTTTTCTACTTTATCATTCAAGAGCCGTAAAATGTATTCATACAATGAAAACTTGAGTTAAGATTTCTTATCAAAGTGCTTATAAAGCCTTTGCATTAAAATATCTCGTTCCATCTTTTGTAGCTGCAATAAACTGTTTGCGAGGTATACAGTGACAGGAGTTAGCGGTGGCAATAGCGATTTACCAATAAGATGTATACTCTTACTGATAAGTTTTATGTATCTCATTATAAGTGAACTGTAATTAGTTTTTATGAGAAGAAATTCTTAAAATCTCGATCCTGTCTTCCAAGTTGTACGATGTTTTTTTTAAATATGGTATAACAGGATTACTAAAAAAAGAACATTTCTTTTACGATTTTCGCATTTTTTTTAGCTACGTACAAATTATGATTCGTAACATGTTTACGTTTGAGTGAAATATAAAATGAAATGAAACTGGCAATATGAGGTGCCAAAGCACAAACTTACTAAATTAAAAGCTCAATATGAGTTTAAGGAATATTCATCAAAGATTTTTCGATTAATTATATTATATTACCCTTATTGCAAATTATGTTTTATCAAAGACTTATGCTAAGTTCAAGGAAAAGAAAACTATTAATAATCCTAAACCTCCTCAAAAAGAGCGTCAATGGGCTGTTACTAGGCGGACGGGGTTTATCGTAAGATGCACTGTCACTTAACATCAGGTGCATTCGTGGCCAAGTGTCTGATTGTACAGGATGACTTTTCATAGTTTTCAGATAATATTCCTGGGCAAGATATTAAAGGAATATTTTTGTGGAAATGAAAAAAAATTCAACTTTCCATACACGTGATCGGCACATTTTGTTAGGAAATCAAATATATTTTTCATTTTCGCGAAAAAAATTCTTTAGTGCCTTGCTTTGGATCATGGATTGAGTTTATAGTTAAAGTTTGCAGGAGGTTGTCTCTTACACCCTTTATTTTTCTAAGCTGTTTTTTTGGGTACCTAATTCAAAACATTCATATTCACTTTCAATTTAAGTACATTTTTTTGAACACTAAGAACACGTAAGTTCGTTAAAAATTAAGCACCGATTTGTGATTTATCTTAATACACTTTCTGTGATTGAAATGTACCTCAGGTTCAAAGTTTGTATTTTAACTGACTTATTTAAAAAAACCTTCATGTAGACATGTCTTTTCTTACGCTTTATAACTCTATGACATATTTCAAATTTACAAGTAACCAATCACAATGAGTGTTGGCCTATAAACCTAAATCAAGCCAATCAGAGTTAAGTATATTCAAAGTTACTAAAGCAACTAGTTTTTTCGCAAAAACTCTATCCGTTTTCAAGTAACATTGAAAAATTACATAGACATTGTCTAATTATCCGTATTTTCGCGATATCCCTAGATTTTTTGCAAAAATTCGGTTTATCAAATAATCCTACGACATATATATCATACAAACAGAATTACATCTTTTTTTTGATAATCAAGATTTTAAACTTTCTATAAAAAAGGAAATATGTATTTTTAAAACAACATCCAGTGAATTTTAAAAGTTACCTACGTCCTTGTCTTTGCCTCTCTCATTTCAATGCCCAATCTTATTTTTCGCCAATGTTAACCTTAATGAATAAAAAAAAAACTGAAAACAATAATTACCTTAATCTCTAATTTTCGCAAAGCCTAACGTATTTTCACCCAAAGTGTTTTCAGAAAATTATCATTCTTTGTGCTGACTTGGCACTTTAAATATTATAACATAAAATGAGGTGACCTTATAGTATAGGTTGTTGAAAAAATGCTATACACTTGGGCTGATTTGGTTAGATATAGTAGAAGCTATAGCTTGTTTTGATCATTCATTTTTGGATCAAAGCCTACCCTTGTTATTTTTTTCAAACATCATAATAAAAACGCTTCCGCGTAAGCTAGCTCTCATTAGCAAGACTCTTCAGCTAGACGCGTCAAGTCGAGAATACTAAAGATGCATTAAAAACTATTGTATTTTTCTACAGTCGTCTGATTTGATGCAAACGGCTTACCTTCTTCTTGACAAGTTTTATAAAGTTGCTAAACAAAAAAAAAACAATGATACGGTTGCACAAAATTATTTTGTTCATGAAAACAGCGCTTTCATTTAATTACTTGAAATCATTTATAATTAGCTTAAAATATTGGTTGGATAAAAAAATGAAAATTTGTGCTTTAGATGCCAAGTTAAGCTATTTGTTTAATAAAGCAGGTCTAATATTAAACGTCACTAGTGACTCGCAAACTCTTGTACCAATTAATTGTTAATAGGCAAATTCCTTTTTTCCGTGAAAAGTATATATAAAACAATAAAATAATGACAAGTCTAACTGCTATAAAATTGAAAGCAAACATTTTTAATTCGTTAATGGCAAAAAACTCAAATTTTAAATACTATTTCACACACCAAAGAACTAAAAGCTGTAAAATTTTACCAGTAGCTACACTTCATAACCCGCCCTACGAAAATACCCAATGTTTTTCCATTCCATTTCGACTTGGCCAGACATTATTGGTTTAGGTGAGGCCTTTCGCTTCTTCTATTGAAGTTTATGATAGCACTGTAACGTCTATTGCCCCTTTCTTTTATTTGACGTAAAACAGTCCTAAAAAATAATATCAAAAAACATTTACCTTGGTTGTATTGTAAAGTGAGTTACATCAAATTAAGTAAATAGATTAAAATTTGCAAGTTAAATTAATCACGCTTTTAATAACCGCAATAATAGTCAAACAAGCATTTTAGGGCGACTTGAACTCTACATTACGAGTTTTACAATTTTAATTGCTTGTCGGTTGCAAAAATATTTCATTTTCAATATGTTAACACCAAGTATCGATCACCAAACATTATTTTAAAACTAAACACTTTAGTACCTACTACTAGGTATATTTACTCAGAAAGCTCAAAAAATATAATAAGTGTTACATTTAAGTAACTAAATAATCAGGTTTGGCTGAAGATAAACGCGTCGGCATGTTTTGCAGGCTTAGCAAAGATTTTACTAACATTGTGGCAACTTTCATAACAACCTTACGAAAGTGGCAAAATCAAGTGACTGCAGAAATTTCTACGAAGCCCATTAGCTCAGTAATTCAATTTAAATAATTATTTGCTAAGTAGGTACATCTTATCGTGTCAGGCGTTTTGACGGAGACGATTTGCGTGAATTATCACCATAATTCCTCAGAATGGCCAACAGTCTTCACTAATTGGGCCATTATCACTTTCGCCAAATTACTTGCAAGTACTCCGAGAAAGGATAGTTGGCAAATGTTTGCCATTAATTCGGCCAATCGCAGACCCGAATTTTCGCTAACTACAAATGAGACTGACATTTTTGGTGGAAGCTGAGAACTTGTCGAAAATTCACCTAAGACGAGATTGTAAATGGGGTAATATGATATAAACGGTCTTGATTGATCCGAAGCATAAAGAAAAGAACTACGATAAAGTATATTGGCAAATTTCTGTAAACGATAAGGTTTTAAAGTAGATATGGTACAACCTTCAATATTCTAAAGGTTAAAGAAGTTTAATACATAGACAGTCTCTATTATCGATTTAAACAAAGCATGATAATATCAATAGTTTCATCATCACACGAACTATTCTACCTAAATACCAATATTAACAACATTAATCACAACTATTCTACATAAATACCATACTCCGATGGACGCCGTAGGAAGCAGACGTGTGTGTATCTAATTTCTCGCAAATATTGAACCCGCAGACATCCGAAATAAGCATCTGTTTTAAGTGCAGTTACAATCATATTTGGAAGCCTTTGAAGATCAACATACTCAAATATTGTCAAATTCCAACAATATGTAAATCATCAACATTGAATTAATTACCTACTATTTTTTGAAGTCTGTAAAAAATCTTATTGGTCCAACTGTCAAATATAAAAGTGTTACACACTTGCTGGTATTGCTGCAGTGGTATATCAAAATCTATCACAGTGATTGCAATTTTTCAGCCGCCAGCATGCCTATGACGCGGATATGACACACGTCGATAGACGAACTAGGTATATTCGTGCGACACACATTGCACAATGTCCAATCTACGATCTAGGGGACCACTGCGTCCGGTGTCTGATCCAATAATGTTCAGCGTACCGGGCACCGAACTGTTTGTGGCGTATTTTTTTGTTAACACTATAGTAAATAGTTTCTATGTTTATATTTATTAATAATAATCGTCCTCGTAGGCGATTTCAACTTCGATGGTCAGTCGCAACGATTAGCCGACTGCGCGGGACATATTTAAGTGCACAAGTGTGTGCGCAAACACAGGTGCACTTTCTGTTCCTTTTACTCTCATAGCTCGGTGGGTAAGCAATCTGACACGACCGGAGAGAGATCAGGTGCAGGACCAACGGTTTTACGTACTTGTTCCGAGGCACGGGGGTGAAACAATGCCAACTTCCAAACTCCGGGCTACCCTAAGGATTTCTGAACAGAAAAACTCAGGTATATATTTTGGACCCGACCCGGGGATTGAATCCAGGACCTCTGGCGCAGCCGTCGCTTTAAAGTGCGACAATCTTACCGCTGCGCCACCGAGGCAGTTGGCAATTAATAATTATATAAGCAGTAAGCATAATAAACCATACGAGTATAATCGTGACATGACCTATTAGGAAATATAGCAGTAACTGTTTTTGTTGCCTTTTATGAAATTCAAAATCAGGTGGCGTATTGCGATCCAGCTTAATCTATCAATTTCCTGGCAGTTCAAATTCCACTCGGTGCAGGTAAACGAATATTATCATATATTTATTATTATTACTACAATAATCTTTATACTAATAATTACGTTATTTTCTTATAATATTATTATCAATGATGCGAAATCGGAATACGAATTGCTAATTTGACAGGAAAGCAGAACTTAACTGTCAAATTGTCATCGCACGCTCGCAAGATTTTCAGATTCATAGATTCCGAAATTTCAGTTTTACAAAACGTTATAAAAAAGTAATTTTTAGCTTCAGTCAGCATAAAAATACAGTTTTTTTCTCAGAACAAAGTGGGAGGCAGTCTATGTGAAGAATCATCTGTATTGAAATAAAAATATCGTTCACAAGTGAGACAAACGTATTCAGAAAAAAACGTATGATAGTACATCATAATAAAGAAGCTCATTCATTCATTCGTCGGTGGGCCTTTCAAGAGTTTTTTTATGATTAAACATTTTATGCAAGTTGTGCCGTGTGGCACACAGTGTGATTAATAGGGAAGGGAATAGGGATAGACGAGATGAGACGAACTAGTTGCAAATTATGAACAAAGAAACATCTTTTTATATTTTTTGTCCTTTCCATAAAGCTCGAGTCTGCATTTTTACGAATTTCAAAAAGGAGGTTACAATGTTGACCTATTTGTACTCGTATGTGTTTTGTTGGAATCAGACAATAATTATAATGTAATAGTCATATTCTACAAAAAAAATGTTTTTGTATACAGGGTGTCTCGTAAGTAGCAGTTCTAACGAAATCTGTAGATGGAGTAGATTATGATTAACATAATGCTAAATAAAAATATTTAATAATTTATTTTCTTTCACCGAATTCAACTTACGTCACTTCCGATGTCACTGTTATTTTTAACACTAGAAAAATATGTTTTTCGATATTATTATATTTCGTGCATAATTATACGATGTAGAAAAATATTGATAGAAAACATTTTGATTTGGATATATTGAGTATAACTTTTTTTCTAACTGGAACGTAGCACTATTTTACAATTTTGTAATTTATATTAAATACATAAGTTTTTAAGCTGCTATGTAATGTTATGTAAACAAAATGAACTAAAAGTTTTGCGCCCGCAAACGTTTGTTTTCCACAAAGTTCTTTAAGCTTTTGAGTAAAATTTTATTGGGTATTTTTTACATTGTTATATTCAGACCAAACAATCAAAATAGTTATGACATCTACATAGTTCAACTATGCAAAAAAATTGAAAAACATAATTTTAGGTAACGTAAGTTAAAATTTGTGGAAAAAAAACATAAATTATTGTATACCTCTGAATTTATGACACTTTTCTTTACCGTATGAGCCTATTCTGATAGATTATTCTACGGGTTTCTTTTAGACCACTACTTACGGGACTACTAATTCATTATAACAGTCATACTCATATCCAGTTTCGTAACTGTATGTTTGTTTGTTGGACAGATTAAAAGGTGTGATTATAATACTTTTTTAAATAAACCTAAGCAAGCTCATTTAAGGTTTGGATCCAGAAGATTTACACTATTATTCCAAAACCGATAGTGTCCGGCTTTTGAACCAAGAACTAAAGTTACTCGACCAATTAGGAAACCTCCATTATTGATGGTCGTCATTATGACATAATTTTTAAATCAGCCGGAGAATATTTATAATATTTCCTTTCCTTTCCCCTTTCTTCTCCCAATGCTACTCACAGTCGTTTACTGTTCAGTCCGTTTGACTGTGGAATTCTCTACCACTGCAAATCCGAAAATCTCAGTCCCTTCCAGTTTTTAAAGCTAGGGTAAAAGTGCAGTTTTTCTGTAATGGATCTTTTATGTACGTATATTATATGTATTTATTAATTTGTTTTATTGTATTTGTAATATAACGTGTATTAGTTAAATGTTTTTTTTATTTTTATTATTATTATGTATATCTTATTAAAGTGTAAAATTGAAATGTTAGCTATATTTTTGCACACCGCTTTCTACCTCACTAATAAACGCTGTTTCCTCTACCCAATGGTTGTCTGGAAGAGATCGCTTCCAGCGATTATACCGCCAATATTGTACAAATGATTTGTCTGTAATGTTATTGTTTCTTGTGTCCTTAGTTGTGCAATAAAGAATATTTATTATTATTATATTTAAGTTTAGGAGGACTGAGTTTGTTGCGCAGCTTCTTCTCAGCACTAGCCCAAAATTGTCCCGAAGCTGTGGTAGGGTCAATGTTGGGACGTGTGTAAGTGCTAGCTAGCTGCTTATGTACGGACAACAGCACTTCAAGGTAAACACTGCGATATCTTATGCAGATGTGATAAAGGTTTATTTTCAACAAAAATGTGTAACCTGGTGCGCTGGCGACTGTACAATATAAATATTTTGAATTTTGAAGTTTTGAATAAGGGTGTTAGAGTTTACTATTCGGTGTAACACTCGGCCTAGCCTGTTACCTATCCGCTATTGTCGCAGTGGCTGTAAAGTTGGGCAAGTGAAAAATATCCCGTGATTGCAAACTGCGGAACGGAACGGTTGAAACCATTCGCGTCGTTTTTAGTTAGATTAAAACTGTGCGCATTGTTCTGATATTTGAAATTTCTGTTGTAATTGAAGTTTAATCTACGAGTACATGTTTGACAACAACAAACGTGCCTATTTGCAATGAATTTCAAAATTAACTTACATATTTTCGAGAGGGCAATGAGAGCTAAAATGCTACAGCATTTTGTGTTTTACATTGCAATTTTGTATTACAATACAAATGAACAGGATTTTTGTGTTTTTAAAGTGAAAGGGTCATATTAACTTACCATGATTTATTATTTTTTTGTAGATACCTTAATTAACGCAATGTGCCCTGCCCATTGACACTTGAGCTTACTGATTCTCAAGGCTATGTCCGTTACCTTAGTTTTTCTACGTATCTCCTCATTTCTGATTCGATCCCTTAGAGACACACCCAGCATAGCCCTTTCCAGAAGAAGAAGAACTGATGGCCGTTGGGGCAGAAAAGTTCTAGATTGGAGACCCTTTGACCAGAGACGCAGCGTGGGACGTCCATCAACAAGATGGACAGACGACCTTATAAAGATCGCAGGTTCAAACTGGATGCAGACCGCTAGTGATCGGTCGCTGTGGAAAGCCGTGGGGGAGGCCTATGTTCAGCAGTGGACGTCCTTTGGCTGATAATGATGATGACGATGATGACCTTAATTAACTGAATCTTTAAATATGTATATAATAAATACAAGGTACCCAGTTGTAGGAAAAATGAAAATTGATTAGGTTAACATAACGCCATAAAAGTTATTAGTCAAAGCAATTGGAACCATAGAAGTACTATTTCCAAAGAGATGATAATTTTATGGTTGGAACATGAAAACATCGAAAGTAGACAGTTTTTTTTAAATACTGCGAAAAATGCCAACTATACCTAAGTCAACTTGCATTTTATTAAAAGTTTTTGTTTGCTCAGACACTTTTGTGAATAAAACATTTAGCTCACTTTTCGATCCGTTATTTAAATTTTGTTCAATTACAGCGGCCATCAATAAAACATCATAATCTATTCCTTGGTTTATTTTACAAATACAATATTATTTGAAAAACTCTGCTAAACCGTCACGTTTAGCCATAAACAAGATGTTTGAATTTTAGTTTTAAATCTTTTACAACTTGTCATTCGAAAACCCAACATTTTACGAAGTTTCGTCAAAGTATATTTTTGCTTTATATTTATATAATCTATCGTTTTTATGAGTTCGTAATAAAATTAAAACCAAGTTAAGCACCTCTATTGAAAATTCCAAAGCCCTTGATTTATTTTTCAAACCTCAAGACTTCTCAATCCTTTCAGCTCATTCGCAACGCGGATTAAATCAACATACAACAATTATCTTTGTAAAATAACAACTAGGAGACATTCATATTGAAAAAATGAAACTTTATAGACAATGTTTGTATGTCAAAAGGAACTAGGGCATAGTGCGACTCCTATTAGACTAGAATTTCACGGTCCAGATTCGAAAACGTTTGCAGGGTTGCTCCTACAACTTTTAGAAGAAGACAAAAACAGTTTAATTCAAAAGATGATCCATAAGAGAAGATAATATTTTTATAAATTGCATTCAGTCAACGCAATCTGGTGGCAGTTATTGGATATTTAAGATTGGGTGTGTCGTAGGCACTTTCAGACGAAAATATCGCCTATAAGGACTTGACAGCGCCGATAAGTGCTAAATGTGTGAGTAAGGCCAAATTTCTTCATTGATAGTAATGGTCACTAAATTAGAAATTCTAACTTTTGTTTAAGGCTGTTTTCTTCAAAACACATAATCGTTAACATTCAACCGCTGGTAACGAAACTTTACCAATACTATCGATGAAGAAATTGGGCCTTAGTGTATCCGAACCTTAGATCTAAAGTCCAAACAGAATACGATGTACGCTTAGAACCTCATCTATTGCACTTATTATTTTTTACATAACCGATGCCATATTGTTTTCAAGCTTTTAAGAAATATTAATTTTAAATACCATCTATAGTTGATGAAAGTGACATCAAAAAGTTAGTATTATTAAGTTACGTTATATATATGTTTTATTAAGATATTTGTACTGTGTTCTTGTAAATAAAGACTTACTTACTTACTTATTACTTACAGATTTGGGTGTATTTTTAGTAACGAACTAATATTCAAGTCTTTCAAGTGTAAGCCTGGGACTAGAAGCTAAACTAATTTAAAAGCTACGTGCGAGCGGCAACCCTACAGTAGTTACCAACGGTATGGGACAGTGATTTACAACCGTTTGATAGTCGAAAAAGTATAGATATCCGTGCACTCCATCACCGGTGTGACACGACTTTTTGCCCGAGGAAGCGCTATTTGAGTATTGGCTATTACCCGATGCATAGGAGTTGACCACGATAAATTCGAGTAATTATGAATGCTACAATTTATTACAAAAACTGTGCCTCATTTCATGTTTACTTATGTTATGAACTTATGTTTGTACACCTTATTTTAAAGCTGTTGGTTTTCTTAATAAATCAAGAATGTTTTTGACACTCACAGAGTAATTTTGTTATCGATTATCGATGTATAATCGATCGATCGGTAACTCGATCGGAAAGAGCGTTGGCTCGGTTTGACAGAGGTTGCAGGTTCGCATCCCGCCCGTGCGCCATTTTTGGTTTCTTGTTTCATTTTTACGGATATAAAATAAAATGACCAAATGCATATCGTTGTGAGCAACCATAAGTAAAAAACGGTCAATAACATCAACAGCTTTAAAATGGAATCTCATGATGTATATGGAATTCCTTTTTTCACATTTAGGTTCTCTTCGATATCGTATTTGAAAATAATTCACCGGCGAAATTTGCTTTATCGATGAAAAAAATAGTTATTGTTTTGTCATGGTCATGATTTTTATTTATTTATCAAAAATTCGTGCGATAGTATTTTTGGGTAAACGGCTTGGATGAATTAACCACTGGATATGAAACGCAAGAGCGAATGTATGAAAATAACATTAGCCAATTTCTGCGGGGCGGGGGGAGCTTGACGTGTCAATTATTGACATTTAGTGCATAAAAGTTTCGATATTTTTTTATCGATATGTGTGGAACGAATGAATGAACGAATCTTTGGTATAATTATATAATTTTATCACCAATACAATAAATTACACTATGGGCATGTAATGCACAAACCCGCAAATGAACAGTTGAAACATAAAAAATGAAATGAAATGAAATTTATTTGCTTAAAACACGGTGCAGATTGGTAGAAACAATAATAATGGGTTCAGCGTGTTTTACCGATGTTTCGGTAGGCAAATATTTGCTGTCGTCGTCTTAAATTAACAATGTCATTTATAAATGTCAAAAAAGATTATTAAAATAATTAATTATGATATAAAAAAACATTAATAATTAGATGTCAAATGAATACAATTTTAACATGCATTATACAAAAAAAATATGTCACAGATAATACCTACACCTAAATAATACTGTGTGGTCTATTTTGGAAAAAGGCGTTTAATGTGTCCATCAGAACAAAATTTCGTAAACTCCTCTATAGAATAAAAGGAGTTTTCTGAAAGTATTTTGCACAGTACGTTCCTAAAAGACCTCAAGGGCAGGTCTCTCATTTTGTGCGGCAACATGTTAAATAATTCAATTGACATTACGTTATAATTTCGCGAAAAACATGTTGTGGAGGACTGGGGTCTAACGATTTGCCCTGGATATCGGGTTGATAATGTTTGACATTTACTTTCAAAAAGACCCTCGTTCTTCCTTACAAAAATGAGCACTTCAAAAATGTACATGCAAGGTAATGTCAAAATATTAAGACGTTTAAAAAGTGGCCTACAGGAGTCCTTTGGTTTAGCACCACACATGGATCTAATACATTTCTTTTGAATAATAAAGGCACGATCCATGTCACTTGAGTTTCCCCACACAATCAAGCCATATCGCAGAACATAGCACACGTAACCATGATACGCTGTTAGAGCTGTCTTTAGGTTTGATATTTTGGTTAAGCGGTACAACGCATAAGTAAACCTGTTCAACTTCTGACATACCGTGTCGATGTGACTTTTCCATGTCAGATTCGAATCTAATATAATTCCGAGAAATTTTGCAGTTGTCACTTCGGCGATAGGGTTACTGTGATGGTATATAGTTAACTTTTGGGGTTTGCCATTCCTGTTGTAAAACTGAAGAAACTTTGTTTTTGTTAAATTTACGCGTAAATTATTTTGTTGAAGCCATTTCACAACTTTGTCAAATTTATTAATTATTTCTGAATTATATTGGATGTCAGAGTGCTTGGGAATAATAAGAGAGATGTCATCAGAACATCGTTTATCGTAGAACGTCGTTTTATATAAACGGTCTGCCAAGTAACACTAACTAGAACTTCCTTAGACATATTGAAACAGCCCGTAAATACACATAGCCTTGCACCATTAAAGTCCTCATAACGGATAATTAACCAGAAGATTTTTTTGCATTGACATTATGTCACTCGGTGATGTTTTGTGGGGATCCATTTTGCCTCTCTTCGGACGGCTTGTACTCACTTTATTTTCCATAATGGATCTACAGAAAATCTGAAAATATATTAGAAGGATGTATTGTCATATAATATGAAGTTTAAAATTTTAAAGCAAACTATTGTATATTTAAGATTACCTTATTCTACTCTCGAGTGAAACTTTTACTGATTTATAATTTTATTTTAAAAGTATTTATTATATTCAAAAATTTAATAAAAGAACGTTTATCGATATGATTTATCGACATTTGTCAAGCACAATTGAAATTAAACTGATAAGAGAACGAATGATAAACAAACGACAATCCTACCGTATAAAGTATACGTTATCTTCTTGATCTTTTAGTAACAGACCACCACTTTTTTCAATGGCAATGTTACTTTTCTCTTGGAAAACACTTTTCACTATTTTCATGAAAAATAACAGCTTTTTTGGGATAAAACGTTACTTACGAATGAAAAAAAATATATTTTGAAACTTGCTGCTATATTTTTTTTACTAAAATAAGCCACATTTACTCATTTTTTCTGTCAATGTTTCTCACTGAGCTCTATCTTCGTACTGACAAGACATCACCTGCAAGTGAGGCCAAAAAGCCCGCTTCGTGGCTAAGGGGGCACAAGCGAAATTGCCCGTCATTGCCCGTCCAGTGGTTTATTCGTCCAAGGTAAACGGCAATGATATTGTATTAAGAACTAGATCACCGGTGAGAGGCTAAAAGATGGCTCAGCTAAGCAACACCTCACTTCAAATTGGGGTCATAATTTTGACGTCTGTTTTTGATGACGTCAGTGTCTCAATGCCTTATTGCGCCTTTAAAACTGCAGAAACACATAACTATATAAAAAAATTGTCCGAACATAATATTTTAGTTAAGTAAATTGTATTTACTGATGCCTATCATTCATGATTAAAGTATTTTCAATAAAATGAGTGAGTTTTGTTTCTTAGCCAACCCACGGTCTAACATGGTTGAGTAGTTTGGTAATATATTTTTAATAATAATTTAACGACCGTTATAGTGTGGTGGTTTACGTTCCGGAATACAAAGATAAGCAGTCACGGGTTCAAATCCCGCCCGCACGACCCTAACAAATATGTCTATGGAAATGTATGTTAATATGTCTATTATATAACTATACATTACACCTTGTTTTTTTTTTTTAAAGTAACCGCGTAGACGCTCACGGATCAAAAGGTCACCGGCACTCGCGTTAACAAAAGTATAACAAATGTGAAAGATGATCCTCACGATTGTAGAAAAAAATATGTACGCTCACTATTAGCGTGTTATTGGAAGGAATGATCCTGTTTACATGATGCCAGATGACTATGGTGTATTAATAAATATTTCTTTATTAATTTAAATAAGTACTGTAAATATTTTATTTATTCAATTTGTAAAAAAACATACATGTGGTCACGTGATCGTGAATGCCTAGCAGTGAACGTGAATCTGATATTGGCGCCATGGCGTTTCAAGCATTCACATGATATAATTATTTAAATTGTATTTATTAGATAATTATTCAATATTTTAAATGTTAAATAGTTTAAATGATAAATGTTTTTGTTGATTAATAAAACGAGCTAAAGTGTGAACTCAATTTTAAAATTAGGCCAACGAGTCTATTGTAATGTACCTAAATACTTTAAAAATTATATTAAGAAAGCTAATCTATTAAGACTCTGTTCCGAAACTAATGTCTGATGTAATAGATGTCAATCCATTGACATCCATTAATCAGACGGTGCCATATTTGTGTACTCTTTTAGTTCGCGAGGCGTCATCTACTTCTAAATACAATATCATTGGTAAACGGTTAAACTTGCAATCGAATAACCACACGAAAAAGTTTGATTGGCGTGAGAATTGCCACCCGTGTCAGAGACATTGACCACATCATTTGTGGCCTCTATACCTACTTTGATTGTTGTATTATTGTATCAATATTTTTACACACTCGATTTACTACAGTATTAAATGCCTCGGTGGCGCAGCGGTTAGAGGGTCGTACTTTAAAGTGACGGCTGCGCCAGAGTTCGCGGGTTCGATTCCCGGGTCGGTCCAAAGAATGTACCTGGGTTTATCTGTTCAGAAATTTTCACGGTAAACCGAAGTTCGGATGTTGGCGAAGTTTCACCCCCGTGCCTTAGAAAGCACGTAAAGCCGTTGTTCCTGCGCCTGATATCTCTCACGTCGTGTCAGATTGCCGATGAGTCCCATCGGGCTATGAGAGTGAGAGGAATAGACAATGCGTGTGCGCAAATACTAGACAAAGTATGTCCCAGTTTTTTGTTGTAATTAAATTTAATAGTTAAGACTCATTAATTAGGTCTAAAAGCAATATAATTCAATAGTGCTAACACGAAATAATAAATACAAGTGCAGGCAACGTACCAAATTGACGAAATACCATACGAAAAACTGCCAACGGTCGCCGGTCAAAGTGCAACGGATAACTACTTAAACCAGGGGAGTACTGTTTCTAATTAATTTGTAAACCTATTTGTCGCATTTTAAACGCTAATTAATACTTGAAGTGCAATTAAAGTTCGCAAATTGTAACAATATTTGACACTTTGAGGTTATATGTTTTACGCAAGTCATCTGACCAACCTGGGGTCGAGTGAGTGCTGTTTGCTGTTGCTTACTGCTGTAAATACAACATCATAAACTGCACAAGCCTCACTACGGTGAGATACGTCAAACCTCATAACACTTCGGTTCTGTTGTGCCTCTCTTTACTTGACGTATATGTGGAAGTAAAGTTGAAGATAACAACCTTATGCCGCATACAAATCACTCGTATACACTAATCAGGCATACTCTTCACTAACTACACCCACATACATTGCAGTAGTAAGCATAAAAGCATAGCAGTGATAGTCTAGACCTAGGTAGTTAGTTGGCTATTTGTGTTTGTTCCTAAAATTGTTTATTTATTGGTAAACATAGTTATATTTAAACTCAATGAATCATATTAAATAGCCTGAAACTATATAAAAATTCAAATATTTCTTTAACTTAGAGATTAATATAATAATTCCCATTGCTGTAACTTATGTAACTTATTTACATACATGTATGTTTAATTTAAATGTTTTTTTAACTCAAATAGCTCAGTACTGACCCAAACATCATAACATCTGTTGTACACTCTGTTTATAAAAATTCCAGGTGACCCTCAACCTATCTAATCAATAAAAATGACCACCCGGACTGGAGCCATTACCCGCAAAATGACTGCCCGAGAAACTGAACTAAAACTCAGAAGGGCACTTGATGAATTAAAGGAGTCAAGGACTTCCTGTGAGGAATTGCTCAGAGAAAGAGATGAGTATGAGGAGGTAATAAAGACCAACATCGAACACACCTCTCAACTCAGAAAAGAAATGGCTGAACTGCATGTCCGCCTGCTGGAGGTCACCGAGCATCGAGACCAGCTTCTCAACACAGTCAGCACCTTCGACCAGTGCAGCAGCATTTTTGAGCAGACACTTATGCGCAATAATGACCTGGAAAGTGAGCTACGGGATGCCAATAGAACTATTCTGCACTTGGAAGAAGAGAAGAAAGATCAAGCTCATATCCAAACCTTGAACCTGTATGAGGAGCTGATTGGTACCCCCGGTGGTCGGTCTGTGGTCACCAATCCAGACTTAAATTGTAGTTTACACCAAACTCTAAACAAAACTGCTCATATTAAATTGTCAGGTAGAAATAGGGTTAAAAAATATATAAAACTTAGTAAATTTATAAAGAAAACTAAAATTCTTGTTAAGAAAAATAAACGTTTTTTCAAAAATATTGAACTTAGAAAGGAAAAGTTAGATTTATTAGACAGTCTGGAAATATATCAAAATAAGTTACATGAAAGTAGGTCACAATGTGAACAAACTGTTGAGCGATTGCAGACTGACATCTCCAGGTTGCAGGAGTCATTGCATTCCATGACAATTAAATATAACTCTTCCCAGGAACAAATATCAGAACATATCCTGGCTGCAAATAAACTTCTGAAATTAAACACACCTAACTCTGATTTTAATTCACTCCCAAACATAAATCTAAACTCCGTACAAGACCTCGATCAGCAAGGGGATGACAGTTTACAGTTGCAATCACAAAATCTTAATTATAATTGTTCATCAAAAAAAAACAATAATGAATGCAGCAATGTTATTGTTTTTTCAGACAGATTAGGAATTGGTTATGGTTCCTTATTGAATAAAAACCTTAAATGTACGAGGGTCAAACTGAAAGTTCTTAGAACTGGCCACTTATAAACAATATAATAAAAAAAATATTCTAAAATTTGAAAATAGAACTCTTTGCCAATATTACTGAGTATATATTTCATTCATTTGTCATTTGTTTTACGATTTGGCGGCAAATTGAAAATTGTCTGTGTCACGTCAACATGAATTTAACACGAGAAAATGTTCGTGCAATGATTTTTTATGACTTTCGATGTCATTTAAGTCAACAAGAAAGTTATGATAGACTACGATTGGCCTGTCACGATGAAGCCCCATCTCGTGCGACTGTTTACAACTGGTTTAATGAATTTAAACGTGGTCGCACTAATCTCACTGATGATGTACGTGAGGGACGGCCTTCTACGGCGACGACTGAAAATAACATCTGTGTTGTGCGGCGTATGATAGAGACTGACAAAAGAGTGACCTATCAGCAGATTCGGACAAGCTTAGGCATCGGTATGAGTCAAGTGCACAAAATCCTCCACGAACATTTAGCGGTCAGGAAGCTTTGCGCCCGGTGGATACCTCATAATTTGACTAAGGCTCAAAAACTCCATCGTGTGGATTGGTGCCGTAAAATGATTGAAAGATTTAACGGAGGTGACTCAAATGCTGTGTTCGACATACTAACAGGTGACGAAAGCTGGATTAACTGTTATGATCCTGAAACCAAAAGACAATCTGCTCAGTGGGTGTTTCCTTTCGAGGAGTTGCCAACTAAAGTGAAGAGAGATCGAAGTGCGGGAAAAAAAATGGTGGCCTCGTTCTTTGGAAGGATAGGTCATTTCGCAACAATTGTGTTAGAGGATCAAAAAACAGTTTCTGCAGAATGGTACACTACCAATTGTTTGCCACTTGTCTTGGAAAAAGTTCGAGAGAAACGACCTCGCAGTAGGATCCTCCTTCACCACGACAACGCCTCGTCGCACACCGCCAAGCGAACGATCGACTATTTGGCGACATCAAACGTTGAATTACTGGGTCACCCGCCGTATAGCCCCGACCTCGCGCCTTGTGATTTTTATTTATTTCCAAAAATTAAAGAAAAACTGAAAGGAAAGCGGTTTATGAATGCTGAAGAAGCGGTGGCTGCGTATCGCGATGCCATTGAAGAGACCCCTGAGGACGAGTGGGCAAAGTGCTTTTCCCAGTGGTTCCATCGCATGCAGCGGTGTATTGACGTCAATGGACAATATTTTGAAAAGATATAATAAAACTAATAACTGGCTAATGTAATCAGTTTTTGATTTTCTAAGAACTTTCAGTTTGACCCTCGTAATATTGTAAACAATTGTATGCCTGATGCATCACTAGATCAAATAGTCATTAATATTCAAAATAGTAATTTAAATTCAAGTTCAATACTTGTGTTAATGTTAGGAAATAGTAAAAATTTAAGTAAAAAAAATCTGTTAAAAAATTATTCAATATTGTTAAATTTAAATGTACATAAAATAATCATTTGTGCAATTCCATTCTCAAAAAATCATACGGCACAGGAAAATAACTGTATTCATGTATTGAATACTTTATTATTTAATTTAATCCAACGTCATAGTGACAAATTTGTGTTTTTTGACACAAATAAATTTACTAATAACTCATTTTTGCTGACTGGCGGCTCTATACACCTGCCATATAGAATCAAAAAACTAATTGCTAATTTGTTAGCATATAACATTAATTGCATAATTAACAAAACCATATCACATGGTTATCAACTTGTAAGTAATAATAGTAATGTTGATGTTATCAACCAGACAACCTCTGAGGCTTTAAACTAAGAGGGCAGACAAAGGCCAGGTCTAGTTTTAATGTTGTTCACCAAAATATACAAGGCCTGGCTGGCAAAGAGCTTGAACTATCATTAGTTCTACACGATTTAAGTGTTCATGTAATGTGTGTAACAGAGCATTGGTATAGAAAATGTGAAATAATGATTAGTATTGAAAACTATACAGTCGGTAGTTCGTTTTCAAGAGAGACTACAACTAGAGGGGGGTCACTCATACTTATAAATAATGAATTAAATTGTAAAGATCGCAGGGACATTGTGTCACTCTCTTTAGAACGTACTATCGAATTAGCGTGTATTGAGCTCGAACATTATATAATTTTATCTGTGTATAGCCCCCCCGACGCTACTTACCAACTTTTTGAACCAATTATGGAATCAGCGCTAGAAAAGGTTTCAAAATCTAATAAGAAAATAATAGTATGTGGAGATTTTAACTTCGATATTTTAAAGGAATGGAATAGCGCCATTCGATTTCTTAATCTTTTCAAATCTTTTAATTTAAAAAATCTCTTTTGTGAACCCACAAGGGTAACTCCCACCACGGCCACTTGCTTAGATAATATTTTTTGTGACAAAAACGCAAGTGTCATTGATAAAGGTATTTTAATTGGCCTCAGTTCTGATCATAGAGGTCAAAAAGTTTTATTTGAACACAATCATACCGCAAGTTTACCTGTGGAAACTATGTATAGGCCTGTCACAGAAAATAGGTTAGATAGATTTAGGGATACAATTAACGATACACTATATTCAGTGAAACAAAATACTAGTGATAGTGTAGATAAACAATATGAAGACCTTTTTAACTTAATTAAAAACGAATTTAATGAAATATTTCCCATAAAAAAGACTAAATCAAATAAGGTCCAATGTCAATTTAATAATTGGGCCACGCCGGGAATTCATAAAAGTAGGATTAAATTATATGAATTATATAGTCTACGAGAAAACTCTCAAGACCAAAACTTTATTGAATACGTTAGAAATTATTCAAAAATATTTAAAAAAGTTTGTGCTACAGCAAAATCCCATTACCTTCGTAGAATAGTCTCTAGCTCCAAAAATAAAGCAAAAGCTACATGGAGCATCATAAATAAAGAAACTTGTAAAAATAAATTGAGAGATGGTAAATTTGCATTAAAAATCAATGATAAAACAATAAATTCAAATTTAGAGGTTGCAACTGCTTTTGAATCGTTTTTTTCACATGTTGCACCAACAACAACGAAAGAACTTGCTTCTTCTTCAGTAATAGCCGAATCTATTCTAAAACTTAATGTCAGTGAATGTAATTCTCAACTGCACTTTAGGCATGTAGGACCTGAAGTAATAATAAAAACATTTCGAGAGTTAAATATGAAAAAAACGGAGGATCTTTGGGGACTATCTGTGCATATTATTAAGTCAATTATTAACATAATAGCCCCTCAACTAGCATTAATTTTTAACAAGTGTATTGATGACGGCCAGTTTCCTTGCTTAATGAAGATTAGTAAAATAATACCGCTTTTCAAAGCGGGTGACAAAAGTGACCCCTCAAACTTCCGGCCAATATCGATTCTGCCAGTCTTGAGTAAAATATATGAAAAGATTATATTCAATCAAATTTTAGCACACTTTTCATCGAACAAGTTATTACATAACAAACAATTCGGTTTTACTAAAGGAAGAAGCACCACGGATGCAGGAGTTGCTCTTTTAACACATATATTTGATGCTTATGATAATAGGCATGATGCTTTAGGGATTTTCTGTGATCTATCGAAAGCGTTTGATTGTGTGGATCATGAAACATTACTTAAAAAAATATGTCACTATGGGGCATCATTGAACTCGTTAAATTTAATTAATTCATATCTTTCAGGTAGAATGCAAAAAGTATGTATAAACGGAACTGAGTCTTCTGGAGCACCTCTAACAATGGGTGTGCCCCAAGGATCTATATTAGGACCTCTTTTATTTTTAATATATATAAATGACCTCCCGCATTTTGTGGGGAATCTTTGTGATATAGTTTTGTTTGCAGATGATACTTCACTTATATTTAAAATTCCAAGAGGTGAAGGAAATTTTGACGATGTAAATAATACTCTTTCACAAGTATTACATTGGTTTACTGTTAACAATCTTCTTCTTAATGGAAGTAAAACTAAATGTGTAAAGTTTACAATGCCTAATGTCCGACAGGCATCAACTCAGGTTAAGATAAAAGACAAACCGCTTGATACTATTGATTCCACAACATTCTTGGGAATCACTTTAGACTCCAAACTACAATGGGGTCCTCATATAGAGGCCTTGTCAGGGAGACTAAGCTCAGCTGCTTTTGCTGTAAGGAAGATAAGACGTTTGACTGATGTAGAAACAGCTAGGTTAGTTTATTTTAGTTATTTCCATAGCTTGATGTCCTACGGCATTTTACTGTGGGGCGCGGCTGCTGATGTAGAGACAATTTTTGTGTTACAAAAAAGAGCCGTGCGAGCTATTTATAATCTTAAACCTCAAGATTCCTTACGAGAGGTGTTTAAAAAAATTAGAATATTAACTCTAGCCTCTCAGTATATTTACGAAAATTTAATGTATGTACGGAAAAATTTTCATTTATTCACGAAAAATAGTGACATACACAAATATAATACTAGAAATAAGGATAAGCTTGCTATTCCACAATTTAGGCTTCGAAAGGTTGGTAACTCTTTCATGGGGAAAGGTATAAAATTTTTCAATAAACTACCAGAACACATTATTAACTTACCGGTTAATAAATTTAAAACTGTTATTAAAGAAACCCTTATGACGAAAGGGTATTATAAAGTAGATGATTATTTAAATGATAATAATGTATGGACTTGCATGATCACTACAAACATTGTAAACCTTTTGAAAAGAGGCATTGACAATAGTGACTGAGTTTGTTGCGCAGCTTCTTCTCAGCACTAGCCCACAATTGTCCCGAAGCTGTGGTAGGGTTTATATTGGGACGTGTAAAAGTGCCCCCAGAGGGCCTATTTGCATAAATAAATGACTTTTATGACTTTTATGACTTTTTATGACCCTTGTCGTAGTCGTTGTTGTGACTGGCCACTGTTATTGGCTAACGGAGCGCATGAAATAAACGATCCTTCGTCGTCATGCGTAAAGTGGCTTGCGGGAACTCGCGAAGGTTTTAGTGAGTATACTTGAGTGTCTACTACGAGTGGTCTATCATTTGTCAATGGAATCCCATATCACATATTGCCATCCTTTTGCAAAAAAATGGGGGACTATTATTATACTACTAGCGGTCCCCCGCGACTTCGTCCGCGCGTTTTGAGTTTGCTCCCTCCCCTCCCGTCGCAGCGTGATGTTTTATATCCTAAAGCCTTTCTCAATAAATAAGCTATCTAACACAGAAATATTTTTTCAAATCGGTTCTGTGCTGCTGTTCCAGTTCCTGAGATAAGCGCGTTCAAACCAACAAACTCCTCAGCTTTATAATATAATTAGCGCAAGCGCACGTTGTACTTAAGCTGCGAACATTATTTTGGTGCGGAGTTATGTTAAAACTGTGATAGCTCCTAAGATATTTATTGAAATCAAATGATATAAAGGGCAACTTTGTTCTTAATGAAACGTTCGTGATGATGAATGTATTTATTTTGATAAGAATAAATACCTGTGTATAATACACCTCTAAAAATGATGCATTATTTTTTTACAAATTTATTAACATAAAAAAGGTTGTAGTAAGTCAACCATAAAAGATAGACTTATGCTGTTGCGGATTTTATTAAAGAACTCTTAATGCTGAACAATCTTGTCATACATGATTTTTGTATAACTTTAGCGGTTTCCGCAGCGTACGCAGCGGAAGCTCTCAAAAGGAATATCTTTCTTCCGTTTTCGCAACATTTTTCAATGCTGCTGTGGTCTTGTGAGTCGTATCTTTATGTTATATAGCTTAAAGCCTTCCTCGATAAATGGACTATCCAACATAAAAATAATTTTTAAATCGGGCCAGTAGTTTCTGAGATTAGCGCGTTCAAACAAACAAACAAACAAACAAACAAACAAACAAACAAACAAACAAACAAACTCTTCAGCTTTATAATATTAGTATAGATTACTGAAGTTTTTCATAAACAAATAACGACTGACTAAATTACCCGCTCAATATCTTACAAACAACTTACGACATTACAGAGTCATCACATGCTATGAAACATTTCAGGCCAGTTTGCAAAGCTCATTATGGAAATAAGGGACTTCCCCTTTGTCCTTTTTAACTTTTTCTTGCGTCTAAGTGCCGGATACGGAAGCGTAGGCTCTATCTAATGCGTTCTGCGCTATTTGCATTAAGTTATGTGTCTGTGAAACATATTAAAGCTACTTTTAGATAAATTAAACGGCTTTTTATGCTTTGTTTGCATCGATGCTTCTATTCTTAATAGCAAATTTTGAGGTTGCTGAGTAATCATTTTGCATTTTTATGGAAACGTTGTATAAGATTTTAAAAATATGTTATTAAAATTACGGATATCTTTAACTCTGAAATAATTGTTTGTTTTAAAAAGATATGCAATAACAAAATGTAAGGAACGAATTAATGTATCCATCACTTTGTTAAATTAACGTTTGCACTTTATTAAACAATATGAAAGCATTTGTAAAAAAAAACAATATGTGAAGGACATTATAATTATCAGCCTGATTCTAAACCTTCATTTCACATTACAGCCTTTAAAAATAATCTACAAAAACGCCACAGCTGTCTTACTACACATACACATATTTTCCCCGAAAAAATTACCCCACGGAATTCCCGAACAGGTGTTAACATCTTTGTTTTCCCCAGAATTCTATAAATAATCCAAGAGAAGATCGGGCCAATATTTAACGGAAGAGATAAAACCCCCCTACGGAAGCTGGTAACATGACTTATAGCTCTTTAGGGAAGCTGATAAAAGGATCATCGGAACATGGGACACAAGGAAACAGTGTCCTGGAGTTTTGGATTGAAATATAGCAGTAATTTTGGTGGTTATGTTTGACATTTTGCGGGGAGGCTAAAGTGGTTGGAAAAATTGCGCTGGAGAATGTCGGCAGTTTATTTAAAAGAGGTGTTTGATCCATTGAGTCGTTTAAAATAAATTTTAAATGTATTATATTTGATAATAATATTAGTGATTTCGACTGAGGTGGCCAATATCAAGGACTATAGGTAAACCGCGAAACTGGGACGTTACTGACGTCAATTTTGTCGTCTTCTACTTCCAATTTATGTACCTATTCATAATACGAGTGATATGAAGTAAAGTAAAAGTATTATGAATAAAATGTTTTCCATTTAGGTGAAAGAAATATTTTTATAGATAAGAATAATAATGAGTACATTAAAAGAGGAGGAAAGTTAAAACAAGACAAAAGTGTCATCAGATTTTTTTCAGTTTTGCGTTCAACCTATAACCGACTGTGTGGAAATATTATAGTGCATAAGTGTGCGTGCAAACACAGGTGCATTCTCGCAATCTGACTCGACCGGATAGAGATCAGGCGCAGAACCAGCGGTTGAACGTGATTTCAAGACACGGGAGACACCGCCAATTTCAAAACCCCAGGATGCACTGAGCATTTCTGAATGGAAAATCCCGGGTACATATTTTTGACACGACTCGGAGGTCGAACCTGCCGCATCCGTCGCTTCAAAGTGGGACCCCCTAACCACTGCGCCACAGAGGCTTACATCATTAATAGGTAAACAACGTAACCAGAAATAGTTGTTCGATTAAGATTAAGATTAAGTCTAGTTCCCAGTCCATGATTTAAAACAATTATTATGAATATGAAAAATCACACAAAAATTCAACTTAGCAGCAGTAGAAATAATATTTTTTCAACCTATCGACGTACTTTTTTCCAATCAACATATTGTATTTCCTTTACCTCATGTTTTATCACTGTCAATTCTTACATAATACGTAAAAGGTGACACCAAAAAGCTATACTGAGTCACATATAAAAACTTGTCATGTTTCAACAAAGTATTAAAAAAACGGCCTCAAAACTGTGCCTTGCACAGACCTAGATGGAAAACAACTTCCTTACGTAATCGATAAGGCCGATAGAATTTGTAATGTGGAAGGCGGGATTAAAAGGGAGGGTGTTTTAGGAAGTGATTTAGATATCGCTTGATATGTGGAGCCAATCTCCAAGGGTCTAAGGGAAAATTTGTTTTTGGTTTGAGGTGTGTAACTTTTTTATTTGGTGGTGGATATCTTTTTGAATGATGAAGCTCTATTTGTAACTCTAGGTTGTCGATAAAGCTTAATATTTTTATTTGACTGCTAAATAACTCCAAATGTAAGTTATATGTTTATTATTTTACACATCATATGCTTATGTTTTTACATTATCGATACTATTTACCAAACTTGATCCTCAATAAAGTTTTTCATCGGTTTCTTCATCGTAAAAGTATACTGACTCCAAAACGATTAGAACTGTTATGAAATTAACTAAAGCTCAGCACATTTATAGGTATCAAGTAATAACCTTGCAAATACCTTCAGGAAGCTTTATACCCATAAAGAACGTTAACATATTTAAATTCACTTTATGCAGACACCGCGAACCAAAATCTAGATTTAAAGCTTTCAACTGAAACAATGAACCGTACCTGGGACAAAAACCATAGTGTAATGCTATGCCACAATAGAGTTTACAACCAGTGAGTTGACTCCTTGACTTTGATGGCACGTTTGGTTTAGTGTTTGGCACTCCTTACTGCTATGCCTGCCGGTGCGGGTTCAAATCCCGCAAGGGGCAAATGTTCGTATGATGAGCACGAACATTTGTACCTAAGTCATAAGTGAATATGTACTTAAGTTCTTATGGGAGCCGCTCCCGTTAATCGTTGTCAGGTATTACAACACAAGAAAGAAAATTCTTTACTTTGATACCAAACAAACGGTGTGTTGTGCATTTTTATTTATTTATTTAAAATCGAAAATAAAAATGGATTTAATTATAGGTATTTATTTGACTCTCACAAAGAGTACATTGGGACAGATAAAAAATAATACATGAAAATTAATCAAAACACCACAAAAATTAAATTTGAAATGGCTTTACTCTTGTCTTAAGCCTAGACTAATTGTGCTTAGACCGAGCGACGATGAAGCGAGCTCACCCAGAAGAAGCCGGCTGACTCTGACTTGAAAGGGTTATATTTACTTGGGAACTGATGCGGGTAGAGAGTTCCACTGTTTGGCTGCGTGTTATTAATCGAATCAAAAAACATTTATTTTGGGCCGCGATCCATATTGGTGTTAGTAACAATTTTTCTTCTTAACTATGTTAGTATTATAACATCAAAGTTCAATTTTATTATTTTTTAAAAAAAGGTGATGAACCGGCATGCAGCTTCATCCACTTGCCCATCATCGGGGGAACCCACCGCTCGACCAACGCGCTCAGTATGCTGTTGGTACTGCTCCATATAAATACTACCCATTTATGGCCAACACCAAGCGCGAAAACGGGGCTGGAGGAAAGAAAAAGTAAATTAATTATTTACTAAGCGATCCTCCACGACATCGTCCGCGCGTTTTGAGTTGTCTCGCTTGCCTCTTGTCTCAGTGAGATATTTTGTAGCCTATAACCTTCCTCCACAAATAACATATCCACCAAAATATATTTTTTTCAAATCAGTCCATTACTTCCTAAGATTGCTAATCTACAAACAAACTAAATCGTTCAAACAATCAAACAAACTCTTCAGCTTTATAATATTAGTATTGAGAATGTATTCATTCCTGGAAACCCAACAATTAGGAGAGATGATGAGAATAAGGTTTTCTTAATACTTAGACAACGTAAATAATTCCGTTTTCTAATGATTATAGGTACTAGAAGGAATACTCGTACAATATAAAAAAAAACTTTACCTATAAGAAAATAACATGTATGTCTTATTGATAAGGTGCCTATTTGCTAAGCTGTTTCATTCAATGAATGACACTGCAAGTCAACTTAGCTCAGCGCCATCTGTAGGCAGTCAATTCACTGCACTTGACATAAACTAAGATATTATTGGAATTTGGAGTTTTTAACACCTAAACGGCTTTAAGTAAACCACTAACTTAACTAAGATACATCGTAATATTGAAACCTAACTTATGATGCGGAAAATATATTTGAAAAAGAATAAGCCTACCGTATTCTCGTCGCCAACATTTACACAACTCACATAAAGCAAGTGTTATTAAAGTCATAAGTTTTCAGTTACCAACTGCGGTGTGTACCGCAAAAATGACGTTAAATAATACTAAAGTCGCGGTTTGTGAAGCAGCGGCTTATGAACAGGAGTATTTTCCTTTGTTCCAAGTTAATTCTTAAAGTTTTGGTATTACGTGCGTGAAACTAAAATATTTTAGTGTGGTGTGAACGTTAAATAAAGTAAGCTACCTTCCTATTCAGTTGAGTACTACAAAAAGCACTATGATAGAAGTAAGAAGACATTGTATTAATATGACGACCTCTGTGGTGTAGTGTCAAAACACGCTGGTTTCAAGGCGTCGCACAGTGGATCGACGCCATACTAGCAAAGGGACATAGGCAGCTTAAATATACATGTGTCAGTTTTTGACAAACAAATCATTCCACCGTATACGCCTAATTATAAGCTGTAAAAAACTTATGAAGCATTTCCTTATTGGAATTTTATATTGAGAGCTATGGCACCAAACGTGATTTCTTAGTATGGGAAATGGCATAAAAAATAGTTTATCTTCGGATTTTCTTCGTGTTTCGACTTGATTTTTTTATATGGTATTAAAATATATATTTGCTACATTTTCTCCAAACAAACATGGTGCGCCACACGCACCCCTTGCGAGGTACATGCGATTGCCTATTTTTTACTTCTTATGGACAAATTGATTCATAAGTTATTACTTCGATATATTTTATCTCCGAATTTCACTTCAATGGTGACTTACTAATAAATGGTCAGGCCATAAATCATCGGTACACTGATAACAGATTACCAGTTTTGTACCCAATCTCTGGAAAAGATTGTTTTTATTAACGATTCGTAACATAGGTATATTAGCCGTTAAGCTAATTAGCTAAGTTTTCGTTACACATGTATGGTGCTTTGTTTCTTTAATGACTTAGCTATTACTTTAAAAAAGGCTTATTTGATCAAGTACGTAAATATGTTATATTGTAATGGTTTAAAGAAAAGTACATTATACTTTTGCTAAAACTTGTCACTGTAATGAAATAAATTAAAATCCTTAAAAGATATCATAAAAACTAACTATATACTTAACTTGCTATCAACTAACCATTATACACAAATGGCAATAAACATAAATCAATTAAACAGTTTTAAAACACAATATTAAAACACAATACAACAAAATAACAAAAAGCAGCTATATAATAAATAAATTAACCGATCAGATCAACTAAAAAAAAGGCAATTCTTAATCACAGAAAATATCATCTTCAGATTCTATTTCAGACTTTCGGAATCACTATCAGGAATTAAATTTGTAACATCACAAACTTCTACCAGGTTTTCTTCCAAAACTAACATTTCATAAACTTCTTTGAACATTTTTGACGTGACAACGTCTTAAATTAGGTTGCGGCTGGGAGTCACTTATGAAAAAGTGTAACGCTCGGTAACGTTACGATGAGTCACCGAACGAGAGAGAGGCCCGCCGAATGCCTTGCGTCTCTCTCCCACTCAACTATGATCGGTCTGCCGCGCGCGCAGCACTGAGAGCGAGTGAGAGGCACGCGTAAGAACGAGAGAGACAGACATAAAAAGTCGTTGTCACGTAAAACTTTCGCCCGTATACCGACTTTACAGGCAACCAATTTTTTTCTTTTCTTTTTTTTTTTCTTTGGGAGTCACTTTGTGTTTGGTATGAATGAACGGCGAATTTATCATTATTTCTACTAATAACAATCGATTTACAGAACTTAACAAGAATCGATAGGTGGTTAACGTTAACGTCTTCTGGTAATCTGTTATCAGTGTACCGATGATTTATGGCCTGACCATTTATTAGTAAGTCACCATTGAAGTGAAATTCGGAGATAAAATATATCGAAGTAATAACTTATGAATCAATTTGTCCATAAGAAGTAAAAAATAGGCCAACGCATGTACCTCGCAAGGGGTGCGTGTGGCGCACCATGTTTGTTTGGAGAAAATGTAGCAAATATATATTTTAATACCATATAAAAAAATCAAGTCGAAACACGAAGAAAATCCGAAGATACACTATTTTTTATGCCATTTCCCATACTAAGAAATCACGTTTGGTGCCATAGCTCTCAATATAAAATTCAAATAAGAAAATGCTTCATAAGTTTTTTACAGCTTATAATTAGGCGTATACGATGGAATGATTTGTTTGTCAAAAACTGACACATGTTTATTTAAGTTGCCTATGTCCCTTTGCTAGTATGGCGTCGATCCACTGTGCGTCGCCGCTCCGAGGTCCCGGGTTCGATTCCCGGTCGGGTCAATATATAAATCAAAATTTTCTATATTATCTTGGGTCTGGGTGTTGTGGTACCACCGTTGTGTCTGATTTCCATAAGACAAGTGCATTAGCTATTACCAATATAACTTTTTAACTTTAACTTTAATATAAAGCCTAGTGTAGTCAATCATGTTAAGCCATTAAGGTAACCATAATATCTACATTATGTTAAAAGGTTCTCAGTTTAAGATAATGGTTACGTGAATTCTTACAGTTAAGTTATAACAACGTCTATATGTATAATGTTCGAACTAACTGACAAAGAACATAGCGAACACTTTACGAAGACGAACTCACTGTCCGTCGCATCGTCATTTATTTATCTATGGGTACCATACTATGTATATTTAATAAACACTTATTTATTTATTATATACGAATATACATATAGAATATATAAAGGTAAAGGTTTCTTTTAAAATTGAAAACTAAAATAACTGGTAACATTTTGATGACAGTTCAACTTCTTACTCTAGAGAATCAAGTTATGTACGGTGATCGCTACATACATTTAAACTTTACATAAATGTTTTTATAGAGGTAATAAACTAAAGTGATTATGTTTATTTATTGATTTATTTATTTAAAAAATAACGCTCAAGACATAAAATTGTATATATATGTATACTCGCATTCGCTATTCTCTTCTTTTTTCTTGTCACTTTAACTTTACTTGCACCGCCTGTTTTTTTGAAGTGAAAACTTCTTTAGCGGCATTGAGCACTTTTGTGGGATGGGGGGAAAATGTGAAACTCGCGTCAGGACACGTGGGCTGATCGAAAAACCGTAAGACGGTTGGCGAAATTATGGATGTAAGTTGATTTTTCTGAGAGATAAACTTTTTAATGTAATTTAATATAATATAAATTGTAATGTTTGTGTACGATAGCGCAATAAATAAATATTGTATTCTATAAAAATAGTATATTATTATTATTATTATTATAGTGTAATATTTTTATACTCTATCATTTCTGATAGGTTATACAACTGTTATGCGGGTACTAACCAAGCATAACAGCGTTGAAAGCTGATACGTCCGATGCTAAAAATTTGCGGGTCAAGCGGCAGGTATTTAAAATGACAGCCTTTAGTAATAGAATTTCTGACTTTATGGGAATATTAAGAAGTTCGAGGCTTTTACTTAGAGATTTTGGGATGACTCCAGTGGACGAAAGGACAATAGGCACTATGAAAACAGATGTTGCTTTCCATTGAGTTTTCAGCTCAATGGCAAGATCGTGATACTTGGTCACTTTTTCAGATATTTTTGCTTGCAAATTATGAATATTGGGTATGGCAATGTCAATGAGGTAAACTGTTTTATCTGTTTTATTGTGTACTGTGATATCAGGTCTGTTGAAGTGTATGGTTTTGTCCGTGATTATGGTTCTATCCCAGTAAATTTTTATGTTGGTGTTTTCAAGTATGACTGGTGGAGTGTACTTATAATAGGGAACTTTTTTTTGTACGAATTGGTAATTGTGTGCTAGGTATTGATGTATAATAGACGCTACTTGATCATGTCGATGCTTGTAGTCAGACTGGACCAGAGCCTTACAGGCGCCCGTTACATGCTGGATGGTCTCCGGAGCGCTGTTGCATCTTCGGCACGCGTCCACCTGCAGTTCTTTGGTGATGTGTTTGCGATAGTTACGTGTCGCTATCACTTGGTCCTGTATTGCAAGCATAAAAGTCTCTGTCTCCGGGAAGAGCTGGCCATTTCTCAGCCATGCGTTCGATGCACTCTTATCGACATGTTGTTGACTGAGGTCGGCTCTATGCTTTCCATGCAGAGATTTTTGGGCCCATTGTTGTATCTTTTCCTGATCCGAGGTGCATTTCTCGTTTGTTTGAATGGTCCTATCGTGTAGATTTAGAGGTGTAAGTTTTTTATCTATTATGTTAAGAGCGTGGTAGAGTGGTGATGTCTCTGCTTTTTGGTGGAAGAATTTTCTAAGGTTTGTGATTTGCTTATTATGGAGATTTTTGATGTCAATTAGGCCTCTTCCGCCTTCCTCTCGCGATAGTACCAGTCTTTGAATACATGATTTTGGATGGTGCTTTCTATATTTTGTTAAATGTGTGTTTATGCTGCGCTGCAGTGTATCAAATTCGGTTTGTGACCAGGCTATGATACCAAACGAATATGTAAGTATTGGGATAGCGTACGTGTTGACTGCTTTTATGAGATTTATTGCGTTAAGGTGTGTTTTTAATATGCCTTTAAGTCTTTGCTTGAATTTAGATGTTAGTTGTTGCTTAGTTTATTTTTGTAAAATCTGTTGAGATTGCTGGAATCCTAAATATTTATAGCTTGAATCTGCACTCATTGCTATTATTTGTTCACCTGATTCGACTACATACGGATTAAGTTGTACCTTACCCCGCTCAACAGAGTGGACTTTACACTTATCAATTCCAAATTGCATTTTAATATCTTTAGAAAATTCCTGTGTACGGGCAAGCACGTACAACACTTTTCGTCAGCATAAATTCGCCCTACTTTTGTACTTACATTTTATTATTTTTTGTACAAACACTTCAGTTCGTTCGCATCCATCAAACCAATCAGTCGCGCGTTCTCACTTACCATCAAAATCCATCTCTAGCATTTAAAGTTCAATATACAAGTTTTTTACATTTAACAAATCTCTCTATCATTTCAAATCAACCCCATCAAACTGTTACGGCATCCCCGTACATGGTCCTTCGAGCTACCGTAGCGGGACCTCTTCCACGCGTGTGTGACCTTATTTCGTGTGAAGTGTTTCCGCAAGCGGCCTATCGTGACATCGTGCACTAAGTGACGTGTTCGCGGTTCAAAACTCAATCACTGTGCTATCAAGTGTACAGACTCTCAATCAAACGACATCATCTCAACGTTGCGTGATCAAGAAGCGCAGCCAGCCACGGAATCCCATAATCAAGTTTGGGTGTTTCGAGGCTACCAACGAGCGTGACCACTCAGTCGTGTCCGTCTTACCAACAACTTCAGTGGGAGCATCAGCATCTCCTCTGGAGCACCAGCCGCGTCAGCATCGGCATATCAGCAGCTTCAGCAGAGGCTAACAGGCAGTATCTTCAGCTCAAGTAAGATCAGTCCTTTTTACTAACCACAATCATGGCAAATTTCAATGACATTCTTGCTACTCAGAACCAATTAACTTCAGCAATTGAATCACTTTTAACCAACTTCAAAAAAGACGGCCCCGAAAGGAAGTCGTCGCCTGATTACATCAAACGTAGATTGGATACTCTAGACAACTACTGGTTCGAGTATAACAATAACTACAACAAATTATCACAGCTAGATTTGGATGAAGCAAGTAGAAATCAGATCGATCAAGAGTATATTCAAGTAAAAGAGAGATTTAACGATATCAGAGCTCAGATTCAGAACTATCAGCTTGCAAATGTAGAGAGACCAAGAACACCTACATTAAAACCTCCAACATTTGTCGCTCCGAATCCGAGTGAGATAAAGGTTACATCAAAACCAACAACATCCACGTCTTCATTAAGTAAAACCGACGAGATGTTGAACAGACAGCAGAGCAATTTTAGAGCACTGCAACGCACCATTAACAAGATAAATATAGCATCAGTATCAGAAAAATGGGAGTTCGAAGATCTGCTTCGCACCCTCCACAACCGTTGGGCAGTTATCGATGCTTTACATTGGGAGTTAGATTGTGACCTCAATGGCTCAAACAAGAAATATGAAGAAGCCTATTCGTATTATGAACAAGAATACGATACCATCAAAAAGGCCATAAACAAGAAAATGTGGTCAGTAGCTCATCAAGAAAAGTCCACCCCTCAAATAGAGGTACCAACCTTCGGTGGCAGCTACATCAATTGGATTTCGTTCAAGGACCTCTTTAACGAAACAATCCATAACAACCCATCAATGTCAGACGCTCAAAAGATGCAGTACCTAAAAACAAAGGTGAAGGGAGAAGCAGAAAAACTAATTCAGCACTTGCACGTAAGCTCTGACAACTATTCGATCTGTTGGGACATTCTCAATCAGCGATATAATAACAAAAAACTTATATTTACATCTCATATCAACATCTTGATGAACATACCCACAGCCCAACAACAAACAGCAGCCCATCTCAAACGTATTCATGACAGTACATTGGAGTGTCTGAATGCTATTAAAAACTTAGGGGTCGATATCAGCACATGGGACCCCCTTCTTGTTCATATTTTGACCCAAAAGTTGGATACAATATCATTCACAGAGTATGTAGAGTCCGTTAAGGACCCTAGGGAATTACCAGTACTCAATGAACTGTTGCATTTCTTGGAAACCAAATTCACCATCTTAGAATCAGCACGCAGAAAGCAAGATAGTTTGCCTCAAAAACCACATTCTATCAATCAGGGGTCAAAGTATCAAAGTAATAATCAAATAAAACATTCATTTTCAACGAGCAGCAAGGTAACGTCGCAACCTACTTATAACAAGAAAGCAGCGTCATCAAAAAGTAGTAGGTGTTTGTTGTGCAATAATGAGCACCGCATTTTCTTCTGTCCAAAGTTTTTGGAAATGTCACCATATAATAGACTCAAGACCATCAAAAACAACGGATTCTGCATCAACTGTCTTCATTATCATCCCCAAAAACCTTGTTCGTCAGAAAACGGGTGCCGCGAGTGCAATAATGATCATAATAGCTTGTTGCACGAAGCGTTTACGCAATCAGCGCGTTCGGTACCGGACACCGGTAATGCGAGCGTGAGCGCGCGCGGCGGAAGCGTAAGCAAAATCGCAAACGCCGGGGTCCAAGTCGGCAAAAGTTCGCACGTGGCGAATTCATCAGTCAATGAACCCGTCGAGGTACTCCTTCCAACTGCTTTGGTAAAGATACAAGCAATCGACGGTACATATCATATAATGAGGGCCTTATTAGACCAAGGATCACAGACAACCCTTATAACAGAACATGCAGCGCAACTCCTAAAATTACCTCGAATGAGATGCAAGGGAACGGTTTCAGGTATAGGAGATAAATCAAGTAACTGCAAAGGCGTCATCAGTGTGAAATGCTCATCAATAGTTAGTGATTTTACATTTGAAACGGACGCTTTTATTATGAATCAACTTGTCAAGAACTTACCTAATCAAACATTCAATAAACCAGATTGGTCATACCTAAATCACATCACATTGGCCGATCCGGAATTTTATCAAAGTCGTCACATAGACATCTTGTTAGGTGCCGACGTTTATTCAATCATATTAATGGATGGCATATGTAGAGCCAGCTCAAGCACAGTCCTTCCGACCGCACAACAGACGCAGCTCGGCTGGATTTTGAGTGGCAATGCACAAACATCATACCAGTGTAACGTTGTTATTCAAAACATAGATGAAATACAGAAGTTCTGGGAGATGGAAGAAATAGCTGAACAATCAGAGCTATCATCGGAAGACCAGCAATGTATCGATTTCTACCAGTCAACTACAAAAAGAAAAGAAGACGGACGCTACGAAGTTCGCTTACCCCTCAAACCTAATTATCAGGAAAAATTAGGTCAATCAAAAACAAAGGCCATTGCACAGTTTTACAGGTTGGAACAAAAGTTATCCAAAAACATAAATATCGATAAAGAATATAAATTATTTATAAACGAGTACATTGCACTCGGTCACATGAAACTTGCTGACAACAACTGCAGGCGTCGCCTTACGTGTCATTTACCTCACCATTGCGTCATTAGGGAGGACTCGACGACAACAAAATTACGAGTTGTATTTAATGCTTCCGATAAAACATCATCAGGAGAGAGCCTCAACGATGTAATGTGTAGGGGTCCAAATCTCCAACAAGACATTCAGAGTCTTATCATCAAATGGAGACAACATCGTTTCGCGTTCACAGCCGATCTAGAAAAGATGTTTCGACAAATATGGCTCAATGAGGAAGACCAAGACTTACAGAGAATCATGTGGCGAGATGACAAATCTGAAAGGCTCAGAGAATACAAGCTGGCGACTGTTACCTACGGGACAAAAGCGGCCCCCTTTTTAGCCATGATGACCCTCAAACGTTTAGCTCAGGACGAAAGAATAAACTATCATAACAGTTCAGCACCTAACGTCCTTGAGGAGTCGTTTTACATGGATGACTTTATTCATGGGTCACATTCAATTGAAACGGCCAAAAAACTTCAATCAGAGATGATTAGCCTTTTAAATTCAGGAGGGTTTAATCTCAGAAAGTGGAAGTCCAATGCGCCTGAGCTTTTAGTTGGAGTACACGTGGATCAAAAGCCTCAAGATTTTGATTTTAAACAAGCAGACTCGGCTAAAGCTTTAGGACTTGGATGGAATCCACAGCAAGATCTATTCATCTTTCAGTCACAGATTTATTTGTCAACTTCAGAAATAACAAAAAGATCATTGTTGTCTGATATTTCAAAAATATTTGATCCTTTGGGCTGGCTGTCACCCCTCACCATCAAGCTGAAAATACTATTTCAAGATGTATGGAAAGCATCTGTGGAGTGGGATGAACCTGTACCACAAAACATCAGTGAGCAATGGCAACAATTACATTCAGAAATGCAGCTTATCAGTCAATATCAAATTCCGAGGTGGCTGCAAACAGAACATAGAGACCGCATCGAACTGCATGGCTTTTGTGATGCAAGCACTAAAGCCTATGCATGCGTCATCTATTGCAAGATAATCAAAGAGCAAACGACATCGATTGTCTTAGTAGCAGGAAAAACAAAAGTAGTACCTCTCAAGAAAAACATTTCATTGCCCCGACTCGAACTTTGTGGGGCGGTACTCCTATCAAAACTCATGGCTAAAATCAAAACATGTCTAAACACTCATGAGATCACCATCTATGGCTGGGTCGACTCTATGGTGGTACTAGGTTGGCTAAATGGTAACGCAGATCGATGGAAGCCATTCGTAGCCAACCGAGTAAAAGAAGTTATAACGTCCATGGAATCAAGCTGTTGGCGTTATGTCAAATCAGAAGAGAACCCAGCTGACTGCGCTAGCAGAGGGTTGACTCCGTCACAGCTTACAGAGCACTCTCTGTGGTGGCAGGGCCCTACGTGGCTTAAATCAATAGACAATTACAAAACAACAGATGACGAAAAACAAGCTTATATAACTAATCAAGATATCAAACAAGTTAAACAAATAAAACAAGTCAACGTTACGCAAATGACAAGCGGAAGCGAGATCATAGAGAGAGATCAAACAGAGAAATCACCTTCAAAAACATGCAAAAAGAAGTCAATAGCTTTATCTTTGTTTCTATTCTTATTATTCATTATTACGCCTATCAATGGCATGTATAATCTGACCTCATTACCTAGTAATAACAGTTTATACTTCGATCGCATAACAAACATGAACATAATACGAGACGATTGGCGCCTCATTGTCTACTATGACACACAACCTTATCAAGAAGGGAATGCGGCGTTAGCAAAATACATCGAATACCTCGAGGGCCTATGCTCGAGAGTGTTTATCAAATCATATTGCAACGGTATCGTATTACAGTTCCATCAGGAGGTAAATGAACTGAAACACTACAACACCATATTAATGAGTCATAATAAAAACATGAACGAACCCACAGGACACCGAAGGCGGCGTGGTTTAATCAACGGTGTCGGTTACATTGCGAACAATTTGTTCGGAGTCTTAGATCAAAACTTCGCAGACAAATACGAACGAGACATCAACCTCATTCGAACAAATCAAAATCATTTAGCGGCACTCTGGAAAAATCAAACTTCGGTGGTTGAGGCAGAATTCAATCTACTGAAACGGACAGAAAACATCATTGACAATCACCATAAAATGATAAACAAAAAACTCAATGTTCTAGAAAATTCCGTAATTCGAGTTCAGAATGATATGCAGAACATGTCTCTTGTTAGTGAATTTATCACCACTTCTATTATGGCGAATAACATTCTACTACGCTTAAGGGACATTCAACAAACATTACTGAGCACTATCACGAATATCTACAACGGAAAATTTAATTTCCATCTGCTTACGCCAGATCAACTCAGACACGAACTTGGCGTCATAAGCGGAAAACTGCCCAAAGATTTATTCATACCAATTGACAATTTTGGAGACTTGTCAGAGATTTACAACCTTTTACAAGTTCGCGCAAGAATAACAAGCAACTTCATCATATTTGAAATAACAATACCACTTGTCGGTGGCGATTTATATGAAGTCCTAAAAATCGTGCCTATCCCTCACCTAACAACAAATAATCAAGAGATAGTAGTGCAACCCATAGCAGATTACGTCGCAATTAATCTAAACAAAGACGTATTCATGACCATTACAGATCAAGATTTAAAGACATGCTTGCAACGTAACTCTCAAACTATACTATGTCACATAAAGAAGCCAATTTTCAACATCAAGGACGATCAAAATTTCTGCGAGCGTTTGCCCTATTCAAGACAGTGCAAAATATTCACAAGTCCATGTAACAATAGATGGGTAGAACTAAACAATATTAATACCTATTTTTATGTTTGTTGTGGACAGTGCCAATTGAAACTTATATGCGATGATCAAGTTTCAGCTATACAAATGACTCACTCCGGATTATTTAATGTTGACCGAGGTTGTACCATAAAATCAGCTGACTTTTTTGTATACTCTCACCGAAAAGAGGTCAGTAGAATCAGTGTAAGCTCTAACGTTCAATCACCAGAGATTTCACCTATCAACCATTTAATCAATATATCAATACCCCACATCATTTTATCGAGCAATCAGTCAGACTTCGATTGGAACAATCACAATAAACAGCTGCAAGAAATCGAGGATAAACTCAAAGCCATGAAAGAAAGCCAAGCTTTATCAGACGGAGTATCCTTCCATGACGTGCATCACTATTCGGCCATATATGTGTTGGGTGCCGTGGTGAGCATCATCATCGTCGTGTGGGCGTGGCGACGCTGCGCGCGCAGGTCAGCCGCGCCCGACTGCGCTGCGCCGGCGGCGACGCCAGCGCCGCTTCCAGCACCGCGGGAAAGTGCAGTGCAAAGTGTTCAGTGCAGTGCGTCCAATGATCAATATAGTGAAGTGTGTGAAATCCCTAAAAATGTCCCCAATTCAAGTGCGCGAGTGTTAAAACAAAATAAGTGCTCGTCCCCTGTAGTGTTGCGTTCCGTATTTAGTATTTCGGAAAACGTAGCCAATTAGGTTAATCAAAATGTCAATCACCTTGTAAATACATCAAAACTAACACCGGGAAACATTTTAATTTTAAGAAACAATTGTTTCACCCTTGTAATCATTTCAGCATCTCACCACTCCTACTAACCCCATCTTTCTCGCCCGGGAATATGTACGGGCAAGCACGTACAACACTTTTCGTCAGCATAAATTCGCCCTACTTTTGTACTTACATTTTATTATTTTTTGTACAAACACTTCAGTTCGTTCGCATCCATCAAACCAATCAGTCGCGCGTTCTCACTTACCATCAAAATCCATCTCTAGCATTTAAAGTTCAATATACAAGTTTTTTACATTTAACAAATCTCTCTATCATTTCAAATCAACCCCATCAAACTGTTACGGCATCCCCGTACATCCTGTGTGATGTCTGCTAGTGTGAATAGTTCTTCTTTGCTGCTCGCGTAGAGTTTGATGTCATCCATATACATCAGATGTGACAGTACTTGTTTAGTACTTCGAGAGATTTTATAGCCAATCTTTGTTTTATTTAGTAAGTCTGATAACGGATTCAACGCTAAGCAGAACCAGAGCGGGCTCAAAGCGTCGCCCTGGAAAATACCGCGTTGGATCCGGATAGGCTCGGTAGTTAATGTAATGCCGTCGGTTTTTATTTTGAGTACTGTTTGCCAGGTTTGCATTGCTGATTCTAGAAACTTAATGATAGTTGGATGTATTTTGTATATTCTAAGGACGTGTATTAGCCAGCTATGTGGAACATATTATTATTATTATTATTATTATTATTATTATTATTATTATTATTATTATTATTGTATTCTATCACAAAAATGATAGTACTTTTATATTGATAATAACTATTCCAAAAAATCAAAAATGCACAACGTTGATATTCAAGTTTTCACTTCTGCCGGCACTCCCGGAGTGCTTTCACAGTTTTTTTTTCTCTGTTCTGACCTATGGTTGACTGGTAGATAATGCTTTTAGCATTAATCCCGCCATATGTACAATTTTATGTCTTGAGCGTGAATTTTTAAATAAATAAACATAATCACTTTAGTTTATTATCTCTATAAAAACATTTATGTAATGTTTGAAGTTTTGTAGCGATCACCGTACATAACTTGATTCTCTGGAGTAAGAAGTTGAACTGTCGTCTACATGTTACCAGTTCTTTTAGTTTTCAATTTAAAAACAAAACCTCTACCTTTATGAAAATTGACCTTTCCTTGTTTTTATTTGTAAAGTTTGTTAAAGAAGATAACCAATTCTCAAAAGAAATAAAAAAATGATAAAGCTTTATCATTTCTTTCTCGAGAGCAACACATTTTTGTTACCGCTTAATTTTCTCTTTTGCAATGTTTCATTTTTCATTTGAGTTCTCAACAAAGTTCATAATATAGACCACACGCTGTGTTTTGTATTTCGCAATATTTTTCGTGTTACTTACAGCGTTTCTCGTAAGATCTTAACCTCAATGATTTCAAAACAGCGTGAGCTTGTCTTTGAATAGAAATGCAATCTTTTACAATTTAAGTCTTCAGAAAGTGCACATATTAAAATATTAAATTCTTAGCTTAATTTTATCGACGAAGAAAAAAAAATTAAATTCTATAGCATACATTAAAAATTAACTTTTTATTAACATTATTATTAACATTTTAGGCAAACAATTTCTTTTTGGAGTCGGTGCTGTGATAGTTGATGCTTGATGGTCAAAGTGATGGCACCGACTCCAAAAAGAAATTGTTTGCCTAAAATGGGTTCCTTTCCTTTTAAAAGTCAAGAGTTTATTTAAGACTTTTTAGTGCATTTTGGTTTTGAAGTCGGTTTTTACTTTTTTTAAAGTTTATTTTCTTTCTTCATTTTTAGAGATTACCGGAGAATGGGGGGGGGCACCTTATGACTCTGTTTTTTAAGAAGCTACAAACTACCTATTATAAGTTATTTCATTATAATTACTTTACTCCTAAGCGTTAAGGAGTACCACCATCAGCTCAGCCCCACAAGATGTTGACTATAAGACGTAACAACATGTTCACATTAAGATTCAAGAAAAGAAACACTATACGTGCCTTTAAAATTTTAAGGGTTTCCCTCGATTACACCAAGATCCCATCATCAGATCCCAAATTTAAAAAAATGGGACCAACTAGAAGGTATACCCTCTAAGTAAGCGAAAAAAATTTTCGAATCGGTCGACAAACGACTGAGATATGAGGTAACAAACATATAAAAAAAAACATACAGTCGAATTGATAACCTCCTCCTTTTTTGAAGTCGGTTAAAAATGAATCTTTTGTAGTGACCAAACTTAGATTCTTAACAATTTTATTTAAAACAACGAAACAAAAAATTAGAAATTGTTAAATAGTCAGTTTTCATTATCCTTTTACAGCTTACTATGTAAATAAAAGACAAAATATCGAGATATTGGAACACTCGTCAAGTTTTCAAGCCTTCATTTTGACATAATTACAGATATGCTTTCCTACTGAATCTGTTGAGCTGCATTGTCCATAAAATCCAAATATCCTTTGTCAATTTGAATCTTCGTGTCCCTGTTGATGAACGCAATGCGAAACCTATTGTTTTGGTTCTAAGTAATTATTGGGAACACATTCGCGGATTTGGGTAAGTAATTGGATTTAGCCGTTTCTAGGGATATTGCTTTCAACGGATCTGTTTGATTCTTGATGATGTTATTATTTATACAGGGTGACTTTGTTATCACTACCGAAATTTTGTGTAAAGACTCCACTGATGAATATGAACAACTTTTACTATGGGGGCAATAGTGAAATCGAGAAAAAAAGAACAGCTGTTCCATACAAAAGTTCAATTGGCGCGCGGTCAAAATGTATGGAACAGCTGATTTTTTTTTCTCGATTTCACTATATCCCCCATAGTAAAAGTTGTTCATATTCATCAGTAGAGCCTTTACACAAAATTTCGGTACTGATAACAAAGTCACCCTGTATGTGATTGTGTTTTCAAGTCGTTTTTAATTAAATTAACTTTAAAAAAAAGTAAAACTGACTTCAAAACCAAAATGCACTAAAAAGTTTTAAATAAACTCTTCACCATTGAAAGGAAAGGAACCCGTTTTAGGCAAACAATTTCTTTTTGGAGTGAATGATTCTATTTCCTTTATCGATTGCCTCGTTAGGCGATAAATAGGCGCGCATCTTAGGTCCACAGGACAGTACTCAAAGATACGGGATTTTGCTGAGTTGGTTGTACCACTTAAATTTTTGGTTACAGAAGAGTAAAAACCTACCAAAGGGGAAGTTTTACAATGACATATATCAGTCCGCAATTTAGTAAGTAAATTACTATTATGAGAACTTCAAAACACCAGTAATAGGCTTGATTTGCTGTTGCACGTACTTACCTTGTATTTATAATTTTCTACACAATTCTCTTATTTTCCTTTCCTGACAATAACCATCACACCAAAAAAAAAATAGCGAAATCGGTCCAGCCGTTCTTGCGTGATTTAGTGGGGAAATATGGATTCAGTTTTATATATAATATATACCAACTAATAGCAAGTTCTCAAACCAAACCATGAATGCTTCCTATCGATGGGAGGACGGGTAGCTTAAAAAGGCTGATTCACGCTGCACCGTGCCGGTGCCGGACCGGGCTCTGACCGGAGCACGGCCAAACATAATTTTATACATTTTGTATAAAGTGATTCATGCCTGAACGTGCTCCGCTCGGGCCCGGACGGGGTACGGCGTTGGAATGTCTATGGGAATATTTCCCGGCACTACACTTTACACGGCACTTCGTAGCGTGAATCATCCTTAAACTGGGGATAAGAATTTGTCATATAGATAGATAGATAACTCTTTGTTGCATTTCACATAAATTAATTTACAAATTCGTTTTAAAGAAATGTACAATTTAGACGGTCTTATCGCTATAAGCGATCTCTTCCAGACAACCTTTGGGCAAAGAAATTATGAGTTTTATAGGAAGGGATATTTTGTGCATAAAAAGAAAAGAAAATATGTTATATCATATGTTTATACTTGAGATCAATCTACCTAGTTCTACGCCTATGGAAGTATATCTTAATCTGCCATCAGCAACAAAAAAGGTTATCCATGCCTGCCAATAGAAAAAAAAACATTCGAATCAGAATTCAAACACCGAGCAGTTATCCAATCGGATCTCGTTACCACAGGTTTGTTATGTAAATCGTTCGTCCCGAAATCGTGTTGCTCATTTCGTTTAATGCCTCTCGAGAAGTGATAGTCGAACTTTTTAAATTTAGGGACAAAGGGATCCCTCTTACAGCCCCAAGGGCGATTTTTTACGGAAACAAGAAATGCGTATAATGGAGCAAGGTACGGTTTTGTTTTGCGAATTGTGATTATAAAAGCCGGCAAGTTTTTTAGGTTATGTAAAGATATTTGAAAAGTTTGAAACCTGAACAGATTGGGCTATAGCTAAGGTGATTTAGTGTGGGGATTCTTTCAGGATTTATATTGAAGGTTTAATATTAGACAGAAAAGTTATCTTTTGTTTGGTGCGAAACGTTTGGTGCATAGGTAGCGCTTCTAACTACTGTGCCAGCGGTCGTAGTGTTCAAATCCCACCAGGGGCTAATGTTTGTCATGAGCTCGAACAGTTGCACCCAAGTCATGGACGTTTATATGTTTGTAAGTATTTATGAAAGACGCACCCGTCATGATCATTGCCTGGTTTTGGTAACACAAGGAAGTAAAAAGAAACTTATTTCAAAACATTGGTTTCGTTGTCTGGCGCATTGTTATCATTGACTTATTCGTTATTTAAAAGTTTGTTTTTAGATAACTACCTGGAGCATTCATTCTCTTACCAAGAGTTATTTAAAACCTACTCCAATAAAATTATCTGCACAAAAAACAATTAAGCCTACTTGAATTTCTGACACGTGTACAAATGTTATTTTAATGATGGAAGTTGAATCGTTTTGTAAAAACATCTCCCAAGAAAAAGTTTGTCACACACTAAGCTGTCACACACTTATTATTTACGCTAACACGCGATGGCAACTTCAGCAATTTTGCAAAGAAATGGGATAAATGAGGCGTTTGATTTGAAGGCATATTTACAGATAACTACTTTAGGAGACTTCTAGGAGTTACTATTATTATACCTACGATAACATTTTTCTCCCTTTGACGCATCTGAATTCAATCGCTTATACTATTAAAAACCGGCCAAGTGCGAGTCGGATTCGCGCACGAAGTGTTCCCTATCTACTACCTATCATATGAATGTAAGCACTTAACGTGCCTAATAATGTCCTGTACAACATAATTCAGATTGCCTTATAAGGTTTTAATTCCCTTTAAATAAGAAGATATCCGAAATCATGGGACTAAGCCGGATATATATCTCTTGATGGCGCTGATTCACTTTTTTTACAGTTAAAAGAGTCAGTGAAATTAATATTTGACTACAGTTTCTGTTTTGTATCTTAACGCGTTTTGAGGATAAAATTATGTTGCTTTAAGTGACTGACGACCCGTCTGGTGTAGTGGTTGAGAAATCGCCTACTACGCAGCGGGTGCGGGTTCGATCCCCGCACAATACAAACATTTGTGTGCATGAACATGTCTGTTTGTATTGGTCTGGGTGTTTTCTATGTATATCATTACAAATCATTATTTACAAAAAAAAAAGTATTTAAGTATTATATCCGTTGTCTAGCACCCATAACACAAGCTTTGAGTAGCTTACTTTGGGGCTAGATGGCGATGTGTGGGAATGTCCAAAGGATATTTATTATTAAGTTTATGGACTACAACTATGTAAATTAGTTATGTATATTAGTTAGTAATTATTCTTATCGTAGCCGTGATAGTTTTCCTGCTCAATTCATCATATACCTATGTTAGTGTTGTGTTTTCCTTTCACGTTTTCACCCAATACAAACATTTGTGCCGTTTAGTTAAGTCAGGGTGGATATAAAGGTTTCTAACAAAAAAAGGCCTTTAAAACTGAATGTTACGGAAACAGGTTTACGTTTTATTCTTCTTCGTTTGTTACGGAAAAACTTTATCGAAAAAAAAATGTAAGCAAATTTATATTCATTTTAAATGACCTATACAAGGATACCCCACACGATGGGTTTGGCAGGAGAAAAAAAAACATCCCCACATTACTTATATGAGGTACGCAATGTTTTTAAATTACTTTTGAGAGGAGATTAAAATATACATAGTCTTGCCATAAATATTGTCAAAAAGAAAAAAAATATATAATGCGAATCATATTTATTACTTTTACAGTGTGTTAGATTTATACATAAATATAAAACAATTTAAAATATAAAAAGCTTATCGAAGTGGTCTCCATTGGCTGCTATACAGTCCTTTAAACGTTGAGGTTGAGTTATCAATAGAAGCACGCACTCTTTACATAGGAAAATTCTTCACTGCCAATTGTATAGATTATTTTAGGGACTCCAAATTTTCATGGCGTTTAGAGCAAGCCGTACTCTCTAAAACTGACCATAAATCATAATCCAGCGGATTAAGATCGGCACTAGGCGACGGCCAGTCTTCAGCTCTGATGAAGTCCGAAACTTTTGCTTCTAACCAAGACTGCGTGGACCGAGCTTTAGGACCCGGCGCAGAGTTTTGAGCATAAATACGGTCATTTTGTTTGTTAAAACGTTGCTCAATTGTAAGGCTTTTCTCATCAGTAAACAATTTTTTTCTGTGACCTCCCTTTGCGAACCGCTTCAGTAGTATTTTGAATTTACTACCCTATTATTTTCTTAAATTATCAGTTTAAAAATGACCAGTGTGTCTCTAATAGGCTGCAAGCCCTTAGTCATCTTTTAAAATACGCGACATGGTTCTAGGTGCTGTCTTCATCTCCCGAGATATAATTTTTTGATTTCGGACAGGATTTCTGCGAATTCTTTCCCTTACTCTTTAACCACCTTTTTCGTACGAACACTACGTGGACGGCCAGATCTTTTTCTGTCACAATCAAAGGAGGTCTCATTGTACCTATTGATAGCCCGGTACACAAACATTTGACCAATACCAAGCGAACCCTGAAAAACTAACTAAACTAGAGTAAAGGTCAGGATTTTTTATAAATACAAATCTATAATTAAAACTAATGGCATGTTTAATAATGTCCTAAGAAGATCTTTCAAGCGCTAGCTATCAAATACTTTTTACAAAATGACGTTCCATATTTAAATCATTATTTTGTTAGTGTTTTTTGTCAATAGTAACCTTTTAAAAAATACAGTTCAACCAGAAAGTTCAACATGGTAGAAAATAATAAGAATTACTTTAACATTCTTAAAATACTTAGACACTATACACTTATTTTAGGTTTGAGAAAAATGAGATGAGTATATAATTAAAGGAAAAACAAAATATAACGTAAAAGAGAATATAAAGAAATTATCCCACGGGAACAACTCGTTCCTTCCTTTATTATTCTTTATCAATAATGTACACGTATCTTTGGCGTTAAAAGTTTCATGCCCAAGGGATGTCTAAAGAAATACCTTTTTTCGAGTACAGGAGTTGTAGTCGATTTACACAGTTGGAAATGTACTAGTAAATTTATTTTAGGAACTAAATCCTTTGCCAGAATATCGTCATAATAGACTTATCAATTTTTCACCAGTAATGTTAAGGTAAAGGTTACTAAACTTAATATGGGATTGTTTTAAGATCACCTAATATGCACTAACCAACAAAATAACTTAAATATGGAACGTCATTCCGTGTGAAGTATTGGACAGATAACGCTACACTAGGATTTATTTGATCTAACCATAAATAGCCTTTAAAAGGGCCGATTTTTCAATGGTCAGAAAAAGCTTATCGGACTGATGACTATAAAGCGACAAATTTAAAAAAAAGGCAAATACGTATGATTGCTGATATTAAGGTGACGTTTTCAAATTAGCCATATCGAATTTTGTTCGACGAATATTTCTTATCTGACTATTGAATAATCAGCCATAAGTGTGATATAGGTCGAATGTGTCTCGTCAAATCTGTCTTACAATGCAATGCTGTTTTGTCAATGTTTTTTCCGTTACACACTCGTAACCTCAATATACCCACTAAACTTAATTAAGCAAAAAGTACTTAAACCACTTAACGATTTGAAAGTCAGCCTCAAGACTAACATTTTCTTTACTACACGGAAGGTATCTAACCGCTTATCCTTCCGAGCAGCCGTACTCAGAATGGGCGTTTTCGAGTAAATTTACGGTACCTAGTGAATGTTGAAACCCATACGGGAAATACCGCTGTGTTTTAAATATGTAGTGTTTCAAAAGAGTTTTTCTGCGCAGTCAGTAACCCAAAACAGTGGAAGTTTGTTAACTGGTTAAAATAAAAACTCTTTCTTAATTTCGATTGAAGACATTTTTACTTTGATCGAAATTGTTCCGGTTTAAATCAACACCTAATGATATTTTAAGTATCTTTTACTAAAAATTTTTTGCTCAAATAAAAACGTACCTACCGACCTATGGTGAAAGTTTGTATTTAATATCTCCATGAGAATCATTTGAAAAAACAAATGTTAAACTTAATCTACTTATTTAAAATAGAATAAAAAATATAAATAGAACATCAAATAAAGATTCAACAGAAAAAATATTGTGTCCACAATGACACTAACGAATAGTTAAAAGGTCAAAAAATAATATGAAATCTACTTTTAAAAAACAGCCCTCTTTCCTTTACAGACAAATACCTGCATAATAAGCTTAAAGTTTTTATGCCATCGGAAAAATTTTTGCCTCAGAAGGAGCTAAAAAGGTAAAAACGTAAATTCACGCCACTCTGACAATTGGATTTCGTTCTGCAAATCTTAGCTATCTTTTCACCCTAGATAGTTAGATTATCTGAAACCATTTTAAGTTCAACAATTCTAAATTAATGTATGTGTCCATACATTAATTTAGAATTGTTGGATTTTTGAATTGTGGGATTTTTAGATATCCGCAACGCATTAGTTTCGAAATAACTTGTTTGTTTCAAATGACGCCCGTTTTTTGTGTCGAGTGTAAAAGCCATTTTCGTTTAAAAGTAGTAAGTACGGTCGATATCTCTGGGACTTCGACTCTACTTAAAACTAACCACAACTACAAGAATCAATACTTTAAAAAAAACGTTTTATGTTTAAAATGTTTACAGAGTGTGTTAACAATTGGCATGCGTGGTTAGCGGCGTAAGGAGCCTTGGTATCGTTCTCTTGAAAATTATAATTTATATCAGTATATTACGTTTTATTAGCGACTAGCGGTCCTCCGCGACTACATCCGAGCGTTTTGAGTTTGCTCCCTCCTTTCCCGTCACAACATGATATTTTATAGCCTATAATCCTTCCTTGATAAATAAGCTATCCAACACAAGAAGTTTTTCTTCTGTTAAATTAGTCTAGTAGTTCCTGAGATTAACGCGTTCAAAAAAAAAGCAGCTTCAGCTTTATAATATTCGTATAGATTCCTCCTCTTAGTAATGACCAAAAATTGTACTGTTTTACAAGTACAGAATAGAATGAGGGCAACGGAACAAAATATAAGTGTGGTAATTTAGTAAATAGTTTTAGTAAATCGTCCAACCGACAACGACCATTTGGCGTGCAATAGTACCACTTTAACCGTAATGTCCACATGATTGCAGGAGTCAACTTATAAATTTCTAGATGCGACATCTTTCATGGGTAATAAAAAACCTTAATACTACCTTAACGCCGTTAGTACGCCAACGCCTTAGCATGCGGCAGTGATGCGGCTGAACGATACCGACAAGGATGCAACTATCACATCTAGCTATGTTAGAGTGAGAGCATATTCCAGTGTCACATTTTGCATACAAAAGCAGCGGTGGATTTACAGCTTTATCAACTTTCACCTTCGTCATACAAACCAAAAAAAATAATAGTACAGGGTGCTATTTGGTCAGTGACTTCCAACTAAAAACTTTAAATTATATGCAAGTTTTATAAAAGAAAACCTCTTAACAACAAACTTAAAAAAAAAAAACAAATGGGGAAACTCGCAACCTCGCGCGTATCTACGAAATACTACGACGGGGATAGTAAGCTACAAAGAGGTGACCTGGCGTTGGTAGTTTTGACTCGCTCGCTAGTATCGCAATAATAAATTAATTTTAGTATTTTTCGCATTTTTTTAAATATGTTTTTGGCATCAGTATCGTTTGTACTACAGCCTCTGAGTTGTGCGTCGCTGACCAAAATAACACCCTGTATTTACAAACTTTTTAGGTTTAGTTTATGTAAAAGATACACCACATACTTGCCTTATTATTGCAAAGCCCAAAAGAGAGCTAATTTAGGTGTATGGTACCACTACTAGTTTTTTATAGTTAGTCAAACTTACTTTTAATACTAACGGATGAATACCATGTAAAATTATTTATCAGTAAGCCCAAGTGGCAATGGGCAGAGCACATAGCTCAAAGAACTGGTGGCGATTGGGGCAGAAACGTTCAAAATTGGGGACCCTTGTGACTAAAGATGCAACAAAGGGTCTACGCACAAGATGGTCAGACGACCTTTTAAAGATCGCATGATCAAACTAGATGAAGACTAGGTTGTTATCGGTTGCTGTAGGAAACCGTGGGGAGGCCTATTTTCAGCAGTGGACGTCTTTTGGCTAAAATAATGAGGAAAATGGATGACTACCGAATGATCTTTCAATAAAAAAATAGCCGGTCCTTATTGCAATAAAAGAAAGGTACTTTTTTCATCAACAAAATCAAGATATAGAAAAAGTATATAAAACTCCTCCTTCTTATTTGTGCCAACTGATTTCTATTTATAGATAAGTAGACGTTTTATTAACCGACTTTACTATTATCTTAGTAACTAAGTCAATTATTCTCAATTATGATATCTATCATAAAACCATTCGAAGTCGTTTCCAGTCTCTATATTGTCCGTCACGAATAATTGGTCCAATCTTTGGTGGTAATGTGGTCATTTGGCAAACCACCCAAGTTGGAAGCGTACGTTGGCTCCTGTGATCACATATATTAGGAACCGGTGTCGGTGTAATACGTCAATTATATTTATTAGGGTTTCAGTTCCGGCCCGTTGCATTTAAGTAATGTAATGGATGTTACCTGACTGTCCTGGGCTATTATAGTAACGTGAGCGTGAATTGTTTCAATAGCAAGATAAGTCAGTTGATTGTAGCTTATCGACAAATTAATATGTATCTACGTATCTGCTGTGCTACACTGAAGTTAATAATACAGACAATTTGATTTGACCTTTAACCAAAGCATTTGTAATTTAGTTCAAACTCGAGTTTACGATCATGATAACATTATTCGGGCCGTAAACTCCGTAATGACTTAAAACACCGTTGTCGCGATGAAGCATTTCCTCATAATTTTCCCCACTTCAATTATAACAATCGGTTAACATTATGGCTTTGTAAGGTTGGTTTCACATGTGTGTCATCAAAACCTGTAACAAAGTTATCGGTTGGAATAATGTACAGCCTATTTAAAATAGTCACTCGTGTACTTAAATAGTTCTAATCTACATCAACCTATCAGTCAAGTTTTTCAGGTAACTATTTAACACCACATGGTGTTGTGTAAGTCATCCAACCCAGGGATAATAATATGAGTTACGGTTATTCAAAAAATAAAAATAAAATACTATATGCAAGTTTTATAAAAGGAAACCTCTTCATAACATTAAAAAAAAATTGAAACAAATGGGCAAATTCGCGCCCTCGCGCGTACCTACGAAATGCTACGCCGTAGCTAGTAAGCTTCAAAGAGGCGACCGTTGATAGTTTTGACTCGCTCACTAGTATAGCAATAATAATTGGTTTTGAATATTTTTACCAGCAATTTTTTTTGGCTTCAGAATCGTTGGATAACAGCACGTCGAGGTAAACACTGCAGTATCTTAATCGGTTGTAATAAGGGTTAGTTTGCAATACAAGTGGGTAACTTAATGTGCTGGTGACTGTACAACCATGCCTGAGTCGCTCGTCGCTTACCAAAACAATATCCTTTATAACTATAAAATAAGATCAAATAAGATAATACTGCTGACCCTTTTAACAATTAATAAAGTACCAGATATAAACCAAAGTCTATAAAAACAAACAATGTCAAAAGTATACATCCGTGTTAAATGCCGTTATTATGACTTTGTTTTCAATTTGGTCGGCGTATAGCTTAGTCCGGTTCTAAGCCTGGTAAATTATTTTTAATAAGTGTCAAATACATGGGTGATGCATTAAATGATTTAAGTAAAATAACAATAAATAAATATAATAGATTCCGCATACGCCCGGACAGCGTAAAACACGGAGTTCGAATCCTCGTCTGTCATAGCTAAAGTTGCTTTATACAAGTGCAATTTATAATAAATAAATGTTTTAACTCGCTGAAGAGACAACGTTTTCCGGGTCAGGTAGTTTTTCCCTTCAACTATTAGGCTCTAGGCTAGACGTCTATTTTTACCGACATCAAAACTCAAAAGAGGTGATCAATTCAATGGATGTATATGTAATATATTTTGGAATCATACATATCTAAACATGTTTTCTGTCAAACTTATGCGGGTAGGGTGTTTATGGATAGGTCTTTTAAAGTGACATGTGAATCCTAAAACCATTTTCTCTAAAAGTCTAACGTTTGAGAGATAGACGCTTGCCAAGTGTTAAAATGGGCGTCCCCCCATCTAACTTTTAATTCAGCGAGTGTAAATTTTGAAAAAAAAAATACATAATGTAGATCTTAAAAAATACTCTGAAGAAAAGTTGGTTTGAACGAGGTCGAACTAGTAGTTTATGAGATAGAGCACATTTTAAATAACCGCAAACATAACTTTGTTATTCATACAAATACTATGAAATACAAAACTATATTTGCTGTCAACAAAATACTGTGGTATTTGGCTAAGTGGAAGTAAGTTGATCTCTTAATCATTTAAAGTTGGCACGGATAAATCAATCAATCATTTATTGTGTAGTTATAGGTAAGAAATAAGATCATTTAGCTGATCTGAAGCTTAAATTAATTGAAACTCTATAACTTGCCTTCAAGGCGTACAATAACTTGTTTCAATAGTATTAATAATATAATAAAACTTTGTATTATTTGCCCACAGTATAACACATTCATAGTAATTAACATTTATTTGAAATAGCATATATCACAGTATATTTTATAGTAAACTATCATGAAGAATATTCAGAAAAATATGTAACTATTATGTGGTGATTATATCATGAAAATATTCCTGAAGGGAATAGTAACATTTATTTTTAAGAATTTGAAACAATGATTTTTGAATCTATTAAAGCTAAGCTCTTTAAGAGAATGGGGAAGGTGATTAAATATTTTAGGTGCCATGCACTTTTAGAAAAAAAACTTTTACGATATAAGTAGTGGGGCAAAATGTCGATTTTATTGTTTTGTTTTCCGGTGATACTTATTTACTTAATGTTTGAAATAATGATGGCGCTTAACAAATAAGCATGTTTGAAAAATATCAAGGGATTGAAGGTTAAATATACTTAATTTTGCGAATAGCGGTCTGCAGCTGACTCTCTGGTTCACACCATGCATAGCTCTAATGTTTTTTTTTTTGTGTATGGGTATGTATAATATGGGTAATAAATGAATGTTAGCTGCATTGTCCCAATGTATAATACCATACCGGAAGTTGGACGCGATATGCGGTCGGTGTTGCTTTTTTTGATATTGTTTTGGTTAGTTTTCTTACAAGATAAATAAACCTACAAAGCTTACTGCATAGGTGGATAGCATGATGCTTACAATTAAGTCCTAACCTACTAACGGAAGCGTTAGTATGCGAGTCCGACTCGCACTTGGCCGTTTTTAAATGATTTTCATTTCTTATATAAATACACACATCAAAAGTGTCTAGGGATCAAGCATTTTTATGCGGATATCTTGAGATTGAGATGTGGCTTTGTAATAAATTTATGATTTTATACATTTATATGGATCATTTTTGGTGCATTTCATAATTTGAAACAGGAACTGTCAATCAAATTCGAGTAAAAGATGAAAATCAGCTATCAATATTTTCCCTATAAAAACATACAACCCATTGAAAACATTATTTGTGCTACTGTTTTCCTACTACTGATTAAAACCAACGTTATTATGGAGCGGCGACGTCATTTAAGCAGTGAAGAAATGCTCAGAGCCGTGGGAATGATAGAAGCTGGTTCCCGGCAACGTACTGTGGCTTTAGCTCTGAATACAAGTCAGAGTGTTATCAGTCGACTTTGGACACGTTACCGAAGCACTGGTACCGTGGCTGAGCGCCATGGAGGACGGTATCGCTGCACCACAAGGAGACAAGACCGATACATTTAAATCACAGCTCGAAGAGCTCCAATAACAACCGCCATGATGTTAGCCGTGAAGCTTCATTACTCTTCAGTTAACTTAATTAGCGACCAAACAGTCAGAAACCGCTTGCATGAAGTGAACCTTCATTCCCGAAGACCGCTACGGGTACCACCTATAGCAATGCACAATCGTAGGATTCGATATCAAACCGGGCCAAATAATAAATAAATAAGGTTGCTGGTTCAAGTCCCGCCCGTGCGCAAGTTTTTGGTTTCTTATTTCATCTTTATGAATATAAAATATGACACTGTGAGTGTTAAAAACATTCTAAAGCATGTTTAGGACTATTATCTAGTACAATACCATTAAATACGACTCGTAATGTAATGTAATTTATAGTAATCTGTTGTGTTTTCCTGAAACAAATAAAAATAATATTAGCTTAACTTAAAAATATTATCCTTTCTGGCTTACACGAGCAATAATCCTTATTCATACGAAAGTTTTCAGTAAAAAAATAAAATAAAAATAAAAACACATTTCAAATCACTTGAGTCTAAAAAAAATAAACTCTGCGATTATGCTCGCCTAGCTAATACATGGTTCCAATGAAAGGCTGTAAGTGATACGTGAAGGCCCACGGTCTTAAAAAACACGTCATTACTGCAAAGAGTGAACTGCTAGTTTTTTCAGCTGCTAAGCTCGATGGCACTCCTCTGATGCAAGTACACAGTTTAAAATACCTAGGACACTGGGTTACCGAATTTCTCAAGAATGACTTGGACTTGGGGCGAGAGCGCAGGGCATTGTGCGTTAGAGCTAACCTACTCGCTTGCAGGTTTTCGCGTTGTACTAAACAGGTTTAAGTTACACTTTTTAAAGCCTCTTATAACTCTTTGTACACGTGCAGCCTAGCAGCAAGCTATACCCAAACAGCGTACAGAGCCCTGCGCACTCAATACAATGACGCATTCTGGATGCTGATTGCGTTGCAATACTATTGTAGTGCTTTGAGGATGCTGGCCGAAGCAGGTGTTGATATCTTTGCGGCTATTATGTGAAATCGCATAGCATTCTTTATCCACAGGGTACGTGGCAGCTCCAACAGTCTCCTGCAGGATAACGCGGCGAGGCTGGATGTGGACAGTGCCATATGCGGCACTAGAAACGCTACCAGCTAGCCAAAGACTAGCATTTCGTTTTTTTATTGGATTGGATTTGTACTTACATAGATTATAAAGTATAGTTTGTTATTAACACTTCTGTTCTGTCAATGCCTGAAATAAATGATTTTTATTTTTCATTTATTAAAATTATATTGATATCATTTTGCAGGTCTTGGGAAACCACGAATTTGACAACGGCATAGCAGGCGTCGTTCCATACTTGGAACACTTGAAATCTCCTGTGGTCACTGCCAACATCATAGACGATAATGAACCAACAATACAAGGGCTATACAAGCCAAGCATTGTCGTCGAAAGAAACGGACGGAAGATCGGAATCATTGGAGTAATTATTTCTTCAACAGACGTGAGTACCAAAAATTGCATTATTGAAATTAGCTATTCCTACTTGAAATCTACCATGATAGAATACTTATGACCTATCACCATCATCATTATCAGCCAAAGGAAGTCCACTGCTAAACTTAGACCACGGCCACAACCACGGCTTTCCAAAGCTACCGATCACTAGCAGTCTTCATCCAATTTGATCCTGCGATCTTAACAAAGTCGTCTGTCCGTCATCACGATGATCTGCTCCTACTAATGACCTAATTATAATATATATTTTTTTACTTTATTAACAGCAACTGGCGTCAACAGGCAAGCTGAAATTCACAGACGAAATCGAAACTGTAAGAAAAGAATCCGAAAAACTTCATGAGCAAGGAGTTAATATAATAATTGTCTTGTCACATTGTGGTATTGATATTGACAGGTAACTTATTATATGTCCGCCGTCATCATTAATATCATCCTCATCTTGTATTCTTACACCGTTGGTTGAAAATATGTCTCTTCCTTGTAAGGTTCCGTACCCAAATGATAACAACGGGACCCTATTACTAAGACTTCGCTGTCTGTCCATCAGTCCGTCCATCATTAGGCTCTACCTCAAGAACCGCGATAGTTAGAAAGTTGAAATTTTTACAAATTATGTTTTTCCGTCTACAAAAACAAATATTTAAAACAAAATAGAACAAAATTTTATAGGGGACCTAACGCAATTAATGAATTTTTAAAACCTTCTTTTGCTTAATATTGTTTGTTTACCCGTCAATGGGACGGAAACCTTCTTGCACGAGTCCAACTCGCACTTAGTTGGTTTTAAGTTTAGTCAGCCTTCTGTTCTTAGACTTTTCCAGCTATACCTTCTAGTCTACTGGATAATGCTTCTTAAAATTTCTGACTTATAAAGATGAAATAAGAAACCAAAAATTTGCGCACGGGCGGGACTTGAACCAGCAACCTTTTGGCAAACCGGGCCAAACGCTCTTACCAATTGAGCTACCGTGCTGTTAGTCTGACCCTGCGAAAATTTTGTGGTTTCTTATGAAAACGTCAATTGCCTGACGCTTAGCGCCATCTAGCCGTCTATTTATGAAACAGATGGCCCAAGCAGTTATTCTTTACAGAATAAATTCAACTTGGAAATTGATGTCGCGTCGCTATCTAATGCTTTAGAATGTTTTTAACACTCACAGTGTCATATTTTGTATTTATAAAGATGAAATAAGAAACCAAAAATTTGCGCACGGGCGGGACTTGAACCAGCAACCTTTTGGCAAACCGGGCTAAACGCTCTTACCAATTGAGCTACCGTGCTGTTAGTCTGACCCTGCGAAAATTTTGTGGTTTCTTATGAAAACGTCAATTGCGTGACGCTTAGCGCCATCTAGCCGTCTATTTATGAAACAGATGGCCCAAGCAGTTATTCTTTACAGAATAAATTCAACTCGGAAATTGATGTCGCTTCGCTATCTAATGCTTTAGAATGTATTTAACACTCACAGTGTCATATAATAACTGCTTAAATCTTGTTGTCTGAATAATAAATGTTTTTATTTTTATTTTTATTTTTTTTTTTTTTTTATTTTTTATTAGATAGCGACGCGACATCAATTTCCAAGTTGAATTTATTCTGTAAAGAATAACTGCTTGGGCCATCTGTTTCATAAATAGACGGCTAGATGGCGCTAAGCGTCACGCAATTGACGTTTTCATAAGAAACCACAAAATTTTCGCAGGGTCAGACTACCAGCACGGTAGCTCAATTGGTAAGAGCGTTTGGCCCGGTTTGCCAAAAGGTTGCTGGTTCAAGTCCCGCCCGTGCGCAAATTTTTGGTTTCTTATTTCATCTTTATAAATACAAAATATGACACTGTGAGTGTTAAAAACATTCTAAAGCATTAGATAGCGACGCGACATCAATTTCCAAGTTGAATTTATTCTGTAAAGAATAACTGCTTGGGCCATCTGTTTCATAAATAGACGACTAGATGGCGCTAAGCGTCACGCAATTGACGTTTTCATAAGAAACCACAAAATTTTCGCAGGGTCAGACTAACAGCACGGTAGCTCAATTGGTAAGAGCGTTTAGCCCGGTTTGCCAAAAGGTTGCTGGTTCAAGTCCCGCCCGTGCGCAAATTTTTAGTTTCTTATTTCATCTTTATAAATACAAAATATGACACTGTGAGTGTTAAAAACATTCTAAAGCATTAGATAGCGACGCGACATCAATTTCCAAGTTGAATTTATTCTGTAAAGAATAACTGCTTGGGCCATCTGTTTCATAAATAGACGGCTAGATGGCGCTAAGCGTCACGCAATTGACGTTTTCATTAGAAACCACAAAATTTTCGCAGGGTCAGACTAACAGCACGGTAGCTCAATTGGTAAGAGCGTTTGGCCCGGTTTGCCAAAAGGTTGCTGGTTCAAGTCCCGCCCGTGCGCAAATTTTTGGTTTCTTATTTCATCTTTATAAATACAAAATATGACACTGTGAGTGTTAAAAACATTCTAAAGCATTTCTGACTTAATCCTTGAAATTTCTTCATGTTTTTGTACAAGTCAATTTTACTACAATTCAACTATCAATTGTACTAGTTCATAAACCTTTTATATATTTTCAGAGAAATAGCCCTCAAAGCTGGTCCTCACATAGACCTCATAGTAGGAGGGCACAGTCATACACTTTTATACAACGGCGAGCCTCCAGACACGAGCGGTTTTATTCCACAAGATTCATACCCAGTCGTGGTAAAACAGGACACCAGATCTGTAAGTATTTTTCTTTTGATTTTTAGTAATAATAAGGTGAAATGAAGTAAAGTGTACTACGGTTAGGAATAAAAAAGAAGGACATACGCACAATGGCCCAATGGTGAGTGTAAGTGCGGAAAACATCCCAGCCAAACTAACTAGGTAGTGTCCTGCAATCAATCCTTTGAAATTCCTTTTAAACGCAACAATTTTATTTTAAAAGCCACTGCTCAGGATGTAAGACTTTATAATACATGCACAAAAAGCAACCACTGTTTGCTGGATATCTTCGAGCACAGGATTCCGCTGTTTCGAAAACGTGTAAAACATATTCTCACTAAAACAACACTAGGCTGATATTACTCTTAGTAGTGTATTGATTCACATTTAACTTAGCATTCAATTTTTAAAAAAAATCGCATATTTAAGGTGTAATTGTTTCTCACATTTATTACTAAAAATTATACCTATTTAAGAGTATCATTCTAGTTAGATTAATTATCTGTTTTTGTAAAAGTTTTGAATGTTACTGTACTGTTGTCTAAAGTAAATAAAATGAAAATAAAATAAATCACTTTTCTTTGAAAGTCTCATAATTTAAACAATATTTTCTTAATTTGTATAATAATATTAGTGCACAAAACTTATTAACTATTTGATTTAAAAAGATCTCCGTACTCAACAATGAATTACCTATGTGAGTTGTGAATTTTGTGTTTATGTGACTATAAAATTAATAATTTCGTTAAAAAAGAATGACAAGTCTTTTAACAATATTCGACTAGCAAAGAAAAACGGACTTTAGCGCTCGAAAGAGTTAAAAGTGCATTATTTGAACACAAAAAACTATGATTTTACTTTCAAACCGCCATAGCAAAACTATGGAACTATTGCACTATATTTGCTATATCAACAAACGTTATAGCACCAAGAGTCTGTTTGTCAAAAGAGAAATTCGAATACTACAGGTTAGTAATGTATAAAATCAGGTCTTATGTATTAATGTGATGCTTTGTTTTCTAAGAATACAAAAAAATAGATACGAGGGTCAAACTGAAAGTTCTTAGAACTGGCCACTTATAAACAATATAATAAAAAAAATATTCTAAAATTTGAAAGTAGAACTCTTTGCCAATATTACTGAGTATATATTTCATTCATTTGTCATTTGTTTTACGATTTGGCGGCAAATTGAAAATTGTCTGTGTCACGTCAACATGAATTTAACACGAGAAAATTTTCGTGCAATGATTTTTTATGACTTTCGATGTCATTTAAGTCAACAAGAAAGTTATGATAGACTACGATTGGCCTTTCACGATGAAGCCCCATCTCGTGCCACTGTTTACAACTGGTTTAATGAGTTTAAACGTGGTCGCACTAATCTCACTGATGATGTACGTGAGGGACGGCCTTCTAAGGCGACGACTGAAAATAACATCTGTGTTGTGCGGCGTATGATAGAGACTGACAAAAGAGTGACCTATCAGCAGATTCGGACAAGCTTAGGCATCGGTATGAGTCAAGTGCACAAAATCCTCCACGAACATTTAGCGGTCAGGAAGCTTTGCGCCCGGTGGATACCTCATAATTTGACTAAGGCTCAAAAACTCCATCGTGTGGATTGGTGCCGTAAAATGATTGAAAGATTTAACGGAGGTGACTCAAATGCTGTGTTCGACATACTAACAGGTGACGAAAGCTGGATTTACTGTTATGATCCTGAAACCAAAAGACAATCTGCTCAGTGGGTGTTTCCTTTCGAGGAGTTGCCAACTAAAGTGAAGAGAGATCGAAGTGCGGGAAAAACAATGGTGGCCTCGTTCTTTGGAAGGATAGGTCATTTCGCAACAATTGTGTTAGAGGATCAAAAAACAGTTTCTGCAGAATGGTACACTACCAATTGTTTGCCACTTGTCTTGGAAAAAGTTCGAGAGAAACGACCTCGCAGTAGGATCCTCCTTCACCACGACAACGCCTCGTCGCACACCGCCAAGCGAACGATCGAGTATTTGGCGACATCAAACGTTGAATTACAGGGTCACCCGCCGTATAGCCCCGACCTCGCGCCTTGTGATTTTTATTTATTTCCAAAAATTAAAGAAAAACTTAAAGGAAAGCGGTTTATGAATGCTGAAGAAGCGGTGGCTGCGTATCGCGATGCCATTGAAGAGACCCCTAAGGACGAGTGGGCAAAGTGCTTTTCCCAGTGGTTCCATCGCATGCAGCGATGTATTGACGTCAATGGACAATATTTTGAAAAGATATAATAAAACTAATAACTGGCTAATGTAATCAGTTTTTGATTTTCTAAGAACTTTCAGTTTGACCCTCGTATTGCTTATGCTCGTAAAAGAAACGTCCACGTATTTTTCATCAAATGTAACATTTCTGTGTAAATTATTAAGCAGGCAGCTTTGTCATTCGTCGTTATTGGAAATTATATAATAATTTGAACAAAAAAATACCCGTTCTCAGAATTCATCATTAAAATAGGTACCTTAAAAATAGTTTTTTACCGACTTCAAAAAAGGAAGTAATCAATTCAATGTAATAGTATGTATGTCAGTATATTTGTAAGTATCGTTAGAATTTGATAATATTTGATTATGTTGATCTATTAAAGCTTCCAAACACGTGTGCAAAATTTGGTAATATGTGGGTTTCTATGTTTATCCACGGATTTCCCTTTTCTAGTTAAATCAGAATCGAATCGAAATAGATTTTAGAGAAATGGGTAATAACTAAGAATGATTAAATAAAAAAAAATAAGAATTAAACCACCTTCAAATTCATTTGAAATCGGTACCTGCGGGCGTAGTCTGATGCATCATTTTTGACATTTCGCGTCGACAATTTCAATTTTATGATTTTCTAATTCATCAAATATCATTTTAACTTATAAAGCTATATCTTTAATAAATCTTAAAAAATATTTGTAGTTTTTTAAGCATCATTCAAAAATTCTTCTCAATCCATAAATACACGAAAACACCAATTTTGTCTCAGCATTTTTCGAGCGCCACCTGGTGGTTTTACATGGAACTATGTCGAGACTTCCGACACTGGCGTGGTAGTTTCGACGCCAAGTGACGTATGCTAACTCGAGTAACTCGTGAATTGCTAGACTCGACATGGTGTTTTGACAGTCGATACGCCGACAACGCAAATTTGCAGGACTCGACACACTAATTTTGACAGATGTTGACGATAACGCTATCGAGGGTAATGAAAATCTATAAAAGCTCATCTTAGCAGAAAAATCGAAAATTATGCTAGAATTATGTAAGAAAAACATTAAAAGATTTTTCTATGTATTTTTTACCTTTACTCAAGTGTTTAATTCCTAGATACGATGTATTATTGTTTTCGAATGTAAAGAGCCTCTTGCGGATACTTCTAGGAACTAACTTCTAGAGACATGCTTTTAATAGATTATTTATGATGCTTTTAAATAATTTTCATACATTTCCTTTACTCAGGATTTGTATTTGAATACGGCTAATTTCGACGATAACTACATTCGTCGGGACTTGCAATTTTTACAAATGTCAATCTCGCAGGCACAATTTTCTAATGTCATTTGGATTATCGTCGAAAAAAGATAAGTAACTAGAAATTATTTTATTTAATACTCGTGGCCCAGTTGTCGCATTTGTGCGGTAATAAGGTTAAAATAAACGCAGTATTTTTAATTATCATTTTCAAAAGCCTGATAATAATTCCAATGATGTATACAACAAATTGTGTTGAGGGTTGAATAATAAGAAAATAGGAAATCCCTTCGGAATTCCCTAATTTAACTCCATAATTGATATTTTTAATTACATAAAGTATTTACTTCTTAATTTACGTACCTTCTTACCTACGTTACCTCAAATTTTAGGGCACTTACGAAATAATTAGTGATAGTTATAGAGATAGAGAATAGCTAATAAAACAATGTATAATATTGCACCTGTACTTGAAATTATATTTTTAAAGTATATTTAAGACAATAATGCACGATGAGCAGAAATAATTTTTAAAATAATGTTGATAACCACTAGAACACTCAATCACTATTTGCAACCCTTATTCGGCTCTTTTTAATACAGCTAAAAGGTAGACTACTAGATAAATAACAGCTTCTAAAGCTCTTGAGTTTTGGCGTTTGCATCCATACCAACGCCAACTGCATCGATGCTAAATTAAATCTGTTCATTTTGTGAGTCCCGATGCTGAAGCGCATTTTCAACACGCGCGAGTGCATCAATGTTAAAAAAAGTCGTAGTGTGTAGGGGTTCATAAGTTCAAGTAGCAACGGGCAGAGAACATATCGCAAAGGACAGTCATTGGGGCAGAAAAGTTTTAGGTTGCACCGATGAATTAGTGATAATTAGTTATCAAACTAACATTAAGTACAAAAGCATTTTATGATGATAGCTGTCGTATGTCCTATTCGGCGTGACGACGAATTCAACTAACTCTAAATAATGAAAATTGTGCCCCCGTCTGGAGTTATTAGTACTGTAACAAACGCGACTTTCTGGTACTATACATAACGTATGAGAAAAGATAAATAAAATATTCTGGGATGATTCGCATTTAATGATAATAATAATAATATTAAAGAATATTGCACAAATAAGGACACAAGAAACAAAAACATTTCAATCAAATCATAAGAAGTACAATATTGGCGGTCTTGTCGCTGGGAGCGATCTCTTCCAGACAACCATTGATAGAGGGAATAACGTTTATTAGAGAGGTAGAATCGTTTATTAGAAGGTATTGTGTGGTTTTTAATTAAATTATTACACTGTCATTTTTTATTGTACTGCAATTATTGCTTTGTCACTCCTTCAAACTTTCAACTGCAGCAATTCGTGAAAAAATCCTGAAAATAATTGAAAAAGCTATAATAAATCATTCTTAATGCACTCCACATGTCTCCTGCATCTTTTTGCGCTCACTTTGGTGTCGTTTTTCGGGTTTTGTAAGTTCTTGCTCTGTCTTTTAAGTCTTTTTAACTGTAATCTGCTGAAAACTTGTTTATACTTAAATAGTTCTGCAATAAATGAGGGGCTCGAATATTATTAAGTGAGAAACCGATAATAAACTCAGTTTGAAACCGCTACCTTGCGAGGATTTTGACCATTTAATAATCACTAGTTGAATATTATATTTAAATCATGAAACCATAAACAGACACTGAATATCTAGCTTCTTATGCACATAGAAACACGTTGCAAAATTGTATTACTTACTTGCATGAAATCTATTTATTTATCTGATCTCTACATTAAACAATGTATCGAAAGTCAAGATAATGTGTTTTTATATTTTCCGATTTTGTATTTTACTATATTGGCTGGGAATTCTTGTGGAATTTAATAGTTTCAATAATAAATTATTTGCAAAACGTTGTTTATTTAATGTCAAACTGACATAAAGTATTGATTTACTTATTACCGGTGTTACAGGAATTATTTTTAATTTTCCTTAAATTAATATAAACCGCGAACCTTAAACCTTATTAAAATAGGGCTCGTGTATCGTCATAGCCGTATCACAAAGCTTATTTTTAGGGTCCCGTAGCCAAATAGCAAAAAACGGAACTCTTATAGTTTCGTCAAGTCTGTCTGTCTGTCTGTATGTCTGTTCGTATGTCACAGCCACTTTATTCTGGAACTATAAGCATTACTTACTTACTTACTCCGTTGGCTCAGCGACCCGAAGTGGATCTTGGCCTCCGATACGAGATGGCGCCAGCGCGCCCTGTCTTGAGCGATCTCCTCCCAGCTATCTGCATTCAGAGCGCGTAGGTCCTTGGCCACTTCATCTCTCCACCGGTATCGCGGTCGGCCGACCGGTCGACGACCTACAGGCTGCCCAATGTACGCCTTCCTTACCGCCCGGCATTCCGGCATTCTTTCTAAATGCCCGAGCCAACGGAGTATTATAAGCATTACACTATTGAAATTTGGCAGGAAGATGTATCCTGTTAACCGCTTTACGATTCTCATACAAACAATACAAAATAATGATATTTAAGCAGGGGCTCCCATACACGGAACTAAAACAAAAAAAAAATTTTGCAAACCTATACGTGTAGCGTGTCTATGGTCTATTAAAATGACAACGAGGTTCCTCAAACCATTTTCTCTAAAAGTCTAGGTAAAATGGGTGTCCACCCATCTAACTTTTAAACTAAGCGAGTGTAAATTTGAAAAAAAAAATGTTGTAGATGTTGGTTTGAACGAGAACGAAATATCAGTTTTTGAGATAGAGCATATTTCTGAACTTTGCCATTTGATTGATGATGATTTCATGCCATTTTTTTGTCTCTATTTACAATCAGTCAGACAGCTTTAATTAAATTTGATAAATTGTTGCATATTTATTGACAGTAAAAACCATCAGTTTGACAGTAAGGACTATAAGCTCTCTAATATAAAAATATCTTCCGTTATAACAGTTACCCCAAATAATGGGAGGATGTGTATCGGGTACGATTCGTGGCAAATGTGTACGTTTGAAGATTGCGATATGAATACAGTTAATTTTATCAGATTGTGTGATACTGCAAGCTATTTTTTGTGATAATGAAATGTCAAATTTTTGCAACATCAGACTACCAGCGCTGATCTCAAGCTTACGTTCATCAATTTTCTCCGCACATCATCCACTGTCTCTAAAGGAATTTCTGTCTCGTGAGCAGATGGAAAATTTGTTATTTTGAGCTTTTTAGTGAGTTTTTTTAGTCTTCTACTTTATTATGTATACATATTTCTCTACTTTGGCGTTGTGATAAATACCGCAGGGCGCCACAGTATTTTCCTGCATATTTAGGACAAGGGCGCTAGCTAAAGTTGGTTGTTGCTCAAAGATTATAGTTTCGTTATTGAGGCTAGTTTACACCATTTAACTTTAATGTAACAGCAAGAAATCTTATAAAATATGTATTTTTTTAGTGTTAATAGTGCAGGCAGCCGCCCACACTTTGTATTTAGGAGAAATCAAACTACACTTTGACGGCGCTGGAAATCTGCTGGACTGGGCAGGTGACCCACATTATATTGGTCACGATATTGAGCAAGGTAGGTTCAGACGCAGTATTTAATGCATGACTAGCGGTCTCCTGCGACTTCGTCGGCGCGTCTCGAGTTTGCTTCCTCCCCTCCCGTCGCAGCATGATATTTTAAGCCCTTAAGCTTTTCTCGGTAAGTAAGCTATCCAACACAAAAATATTTTTTCAAATCGGTCCAGCAGTTCCTGTGATTGGCGCGTTTAAACATACCTTTCAGCTTTGTAATATTTGGTTTTTCGAATCAAGACTAATTTATTTGGATACAAACAAATTTCTACTCAAACGCACACGCCTATCGTAGAGTTCTCAAAAATAAAGTAGGTAGAATAAGTTTTAGAGAAAACGTTAGCCTGTTGATAATACTGGGTTCTTATTAGTATTAAAATACTGTCTGTTATTTAAATGGTGTATGGCTAAGCTAACTTCAGTGTCAGTTGGGCACCCTCTTTTTAAACACAGCTTAGAATATTATGTCAAATAGAAACTGTTTAAATTCTAAGTAAATTTAATCAGTTTCTTTTTTATTATTATTTCAAAGCTCCGGACGTCATAGAGAAGATAAACTTTTATTTACCACTAATAGAAGAGGCAGCAAATGAAGAAATTGGGCATTCAATGGTCTACATGTCATCAAGCTGCAATTGTGGTGAATGCAATCTTGGCAATTTCATATGCGACGCTTTTCTGAATGCTGTAAGTAAAATATTAATAGAATCACACAATAATCAGCTCGATCAACGACATTCTTAGATATTACATGAAGTTTGCAATTAACTTAGTATCATGACTCAACTATACTCGCTTTTTGAGAAACTTGCCCTATAAAGCTTTCGAATTCAATTATCTGTTTCTAAGAAACAGCTATAGGTCGATCGATCGATCGTAATAATAATAATAATGAAGTATATACATCGAGAGGAGAATACAACAAAAGTGACGTTAGAAACGTCTCAGTTTCGCAGTTCGCCTATAGATAGTTTCTATGAAACATAAAATGTAATGTTAGCATGTTACCACCCCACTGATGGGCTAAGACCTCGCGGGCTCAGAGTGATCGGTGGAGGGGTGTTGCAAGGCAAGCGATGAACCTTGCTGTAAGATAAAAAAAAAATAAAAAAATACCAACGTACAGGGTGCTGTTTTGGTCAGTGACATCCAACTGATAATATGAGTTATGCTTATTCGGAAAAAATATTTTCTTTAAATTATATGCAAGTTTTATCAAAGAAAACCTCTTTTCAACACTCGAGCGTAGTCGCGCCTATCTACAAATAATAAGCCGAATAAAGTAAGCTACGAAGAGCCGACCTGTTGTTGATAGTTTTGACTCGCTCACTATAACCCAGTAAGAAATCTATTGTTTTGGGGTTTTTATCCATTTCAAAAAAAAAAAAGTTTTCTTTAATATTTTTTTTGCATCGGTATCGATTGTACAGCCACCCCTGAGTCGCTCGTCACTGACCAAAACAACATCATGTATAGTGTGCAAATATGTTTTCAAAAAATCCACATTTTTGCTGCAGACGGCTGCTAAATTGTACCCTTGCGCTCAACACCTAACTGACAGGATGAAGCGCCTGCTATTTTGCTTTCAAGCACTTATTTCTTCAGCTGTAAAACCCATTGGGTGAGAGCGCCAACAATACCTTTCGTTAGCTCAAATACACGTTGGTTGAAAGCGCTAACAAAACTTTCTTAAAGGCAATGTCACGAGCTCAAGGAGACAACTGGCATGATGCCCATTTTTGCGTCGTGAACACAGGAGGCGTCCGTGCTGACATCGCGACGGGAGGTACTTTGTTATTCATTTTATTTATATTAATTTTACTTTTTAAGGTGATGGGAAGGGCTCAGGGAGAAAATTGGCATGACGCGCACTTTTGCGTCATGAATACTGGCAGCATACGAGCTGATATTCCAGCAGGAGGTAGATTTTATTGTTTCCTTTTTGTTTTCACGTGTCTTGTTGGCGGTTTTTTTTTTCTATCCTTCTCTTTTACATGCATGCTCTCTCTTTGATTTCCTCGCATGGTGTAAAAACCATTTTTTCTTGGTTATAGCTTTACAATTCAGAAAATTTCCTTATTTGTTTTTGCTTCAGCTAATCTCTATAAAAAGTTCGTTTTTCTTTGCTAGTCGAATATTACTAACAATATTTTCATATTTTTTATAATATTTGCAAATAAATCAGGGACTAAAAAATATTTCACTGATTGATTTTATATATTTTAAGACCTGAGTGTACCTGTACTTATGTAGGTTGTGGATTTTGTGTTTATTTAATTTTAAAATGAATCATTATTAAAAAGGAATGTCAAGATTGTTTTAAATATTCTACAAGCAAATAAAAACTGACAGTACGATCATTACAAATTTAATAAACAGTTTACTAGTAATATTATTTGAAAAGTTGACGAAAATATTTAATAGATGTACCTTACGATGAATTTTACGAGACATTTTTATGAAACACAGTGCGTTATTTTTGTATGGGGTATATGCACTCACCTATGCCCCAAACAAAAATAACACACTAGAGATATCTTCTGTGGGTACATGTAGTTTATGTGCTGCGTTTTTTTATCATTTTGATAGTGCAGTCTAATTTTTTATATTCCAGCAGTAATTTCTCTATTTAAAAAGGTTCTTTGCTTAACATTTTCAGTGATAACATTCGAGTCAGTGATATTATCGACGCCGTTCGAAAATAATGTGGAAGTTTTTGAAATGAGAGGCGATCACATCATGGAGATGTTGGAGTACGCAGTAGCCAATGTCCCTTTCAATGGAGGCAGAATGTTACAGGTTTCAGGTTACTATTTTTATTTCTACTTTGGAACATTATGCATGATCGCATTTGCATCATAATAACGATTTAAACGCCTCATTGTTTTTCATGCTACAAGATAAACCCACTACTTTGAGTTTGCATTGATTGATGATGATGATGATGAAAAACACATAACTAACATTCTTTAGTTTTTTTTAAACTAACCTCATCGAAACCCAAAGTTATGATGATAATTATTATTTGATTTGGATCCATCGAACTAATATTACTAGTGTAGGGAGCTGATGCCACGATGGTTTCATAATCATTTCGAATCATTAATATCAATCATAGGCATACCAATTCGAATTTCAAGGAAAATTTATTTATCTTTTCGTTTTAGCGACTCATTTTTTGCTTGGTATGGCTTCTCTATACGTAATAACATCTCACGGATTGGATCAAACATTTATTTTAAATATGCTTTTCTCTCTTATTCATCGTCATCGTTTTATCTAAATGTTTCTGTTTGAATAATATTTATAACGTAAGTATACGTCTTCACTCAAAACGCCTAACTTCACTAATCATTTTCACCCAGGCCTTCGCCCGATCTTTGACGGCTCTCGTCCAGTCTACAACCGAGTCGTCAACGTCACGGTCCGCTGCATAGAGTGCGACGTGCCTCGCTACGAGCCGTTGCAAATAGACAAATGGTACAGGATCGTGTCTCAAAACTTCATTGGGGAAGGCGGAGATGGGTTTTATGTAAGTAACATAGTTATTTTTAGGGTTCCGTAGCCGAATAGCAAAAAACGGAACCCTTATAGTTTCGTCAAGTCTGTCTGTCTGTCTGTCTGTCGTATGTCACAGCCATTTTATTCTGTAACTATAAGCATCAAACTGTTGAAATTTTGTAACTGTTGAAAATGTATCCCGTTAAGCGCTTTACGATTAAATAAAAAATAATGATATTTAAGGGGGGGGGCTCCTATACATGAAACTAAATCCAAAAAAAAAACTACGCGTGTGGGATGTTTATAAACAAAGACAGGTCTTTTAAAATTATATCGAGGTTCCTAAAATCATTTTCTTTTAAAGTCTAACTTTCCATAGCTAGACGCTTCCAAAGTGGGAAAATCGGCGTCCCCCCATCGAACTTCTTAACTAAACGATTGTAAATTTAGAAAATAATAATAATAGAGATCTTAACAAATACTTTCAAAGAAAATTGGTTCAGACGGGATCTAACGAGAAGTTTTTGAGCTATAGCACATTTTCAAAAACCGCAAACATAACTTTGTTTTTCATACAAACACTGTGAAAACAAAAGTTACATTTGCTGTTAACAAAATATTGTGGTATTTTAGCTAAATGGAAGTAAGTGGATTCCCTAATTCAGTTTAACTTGGCACGGAACCCTCAGTGCGCGAGTCCGACTCGCACTTGGTCGGTTTTTTGTCTGTTGATCGTGTATTTGATGTGCTCAGATATAATGAACGGCACTTCCAGCAGATGCAGCTGAATGCTATTACGATAGAGCGTCGTGCTAAAGGACGTAAGATCTCTTATATTAAAGGATAACTAAAATCTCATTAATCTCATTTTATTGACAGTTTTGTTATCTACCTTATAACTAAGCGTAAGAAATCTATCGAAAAACTATTTTTGCTTAAAATCAAAAATTTCTAAACTTTTGTGATAAATCTTGATTAAAAACTTTTTTTTAAATAGAGCACCTTTTGAATACTGGAGTCATATTATTTATTTCAAATTAAAAAAAATGAAAGAAAATATCTCTATTGAAAAGTAAAAATTCATAGTGGAGATTATTATTATTCAATGATCCCATGATCTAAAGAATAATGCAGCCGCCATGGCCCATATTACCATAATATTGTATCCATAATGGATGGCTCGATCAGTTTTCAAACACTAATATAAGGCTGACGGTTAGCTTGGAAAAGGTTGTAAATGTACATACAGTACCCGTTTCAAATGACAGTGTAATTAAAAACGTTATTTTTAATAAAGAATGTATGTACTTGCAATGCGCTGATTTGTGTTCAAGAAAAATAAATGTATCTAATACCTACTTCGATTTAGATGTTAAAATTCATAAAAACTATTTAGTAGGCATCATTTGGTATTTAAATTGATTCAAAAATATTAAACAAAATTATTAGGTACTTTATTTTTAAAAACATCACAAAAATCAGTAATGACCTTCTCCATATCAAGCGTCAATGTTTAATAACTAAAACTGTTTTCTATGAGATTGGAAGAGGTACGCTGTTATTTCCTTTGACTTTAAAGCAGGGACCAGATTTTTAGTAATATTATTTCATTTTTGACGTGACTTTTTTAACTTTGTGGCATATGAAACTCAGTAAGTGCTTTGCACTTTAATTTAATAATCTTCCCGGTCATTTTCTAGTCCATTATCATAAAAAGCACTTAGGTCCTCATACTGTAGTACGCGTGAGCTAACCTCACACTTTTATTAGTAATAATGGTAATGTTTTACTGTCTCATGTGAGAACTCTACATTATCTTGTACTAAAAATGATGCTACACTTATCATTAAAATAATGTAAAAGCACATAATTAAGTAAGGAAACTGTAGACGCTCACGGATCAAAAAGCCGCCGGCGGTCGCAGTAACAAAAGCATAACATAAGACTGTTCATAAACACATCCGTGAGGAAATAAGTATTTACCTCGTGTAGTATAGTTTTTTTAATGTGGCAGGGTCAGGTGACTATTGATATAGATAAATTGCTTGTCAGATAATGCTTCAAGCATTATTCTTACCATTTGTGCAATAAAGTCTCACAGCCTTGTCGCTAAAGATGATTCTACACTTTCTTAAATTTCCACTGCATATTTATGTTACAACCTCAAATAGTACTTTTTTTACTAAACTAACTACTGTACAAAAAATGAATGTTTGAAAACTCTTTTTTGTTTTTGTTTATTTACAGATGATATCAGAAAACCGAAGGAACGTTGCAGTGATTGGCGTAGACAATGATGTACTGATGCGGTACATCAGACAGCAATCGCCGGTCTTTGCTGAAGTTGACGGAAGGATCAGCATTCAAGACCCGTGTAGTGACTGATACATAGCTAAATCAGGAGTATGTGTGACTGATAATAATTATCTTTCTTAGTTGTATCTCAAAATATGTAGTTCTCATACAGCACAATAAATTTAAATATTAATTTCAATCGATACAAACGAATTTTTATTTGGAACCATTCCACTCTTATTCAAAAATAATACCAACGGTATTTGATTACAGTCATAAAAGACGTCTTATTCCTATTCGACCTCCGTGGTCGAGTGGCTAGCAAGCTGGTTTCAAGCGTCTCCATCTCGTGAGGTTCCGGGTTCGATTCCCGGTTTGATCAACGTAGAAAACGATATTTTCTATATTATCTCGGGTCTGGGTGTTGTGGTACCACCGTTGTTTCCTATTTCCACAACAAAAGTGCTTTAGCTACTTAGCTTGGGATCGGAGCAATGTATGTGATATTGTCAAATATTTATTTATTTATTTCTAACGAATACCAAATTAAAAATAGTAAGAAAAAGTTTGAAATCATTTTAAGTCAAATCGAGTCAAAGAAGCAACTTATATTTTGATTTCTAATTCTTCTTGAAGTACTAGGAAAGCAGAAATTTAAAGCAGGTTTTTGAAGTTTTATTTCTGCGACAAGTTTAATTTAGATTCAAAACTTGGGAATTATAAACTATTATTACAAAATTACAAGGAGAAACTTTCAAAATATGCTCTAATGTTTGCAACATTAGAGCATATTTTAAAAGTTTCTGGAATACATGAACTAAAACACTAATTCAAATCACATTTTCGCCTACAAAAATATGTTTTTACTGACTGTAACTCGTCATACAGAAATGGTATATTGACCATTTTTTTTTGGGATTATTTTATGATTGGTACTCGTTAGGCATAGAATTATTTTAATGAGTGTAACTAAGTACCACTGGTATTCGTTTTTGGAATAGGAGCAGTGGAATAAATCTTTATCTGAACCCCAGATAATATGTCTGAACCTTTTTGATATATTTAATTAATAATACGGGCTACAGTAAGCGTTGCGTGTATAACAAACAAGTATCGTCAGAGTATTCAAGTGTGAGTATTACTTCTTCTTATTTTTTTTATGCCTCATTTCATTGCCTCCAAAAGGCGTCACTCCTAAGTAAAATAAAAAAGTTACCATGTTAACATCCTAATGGGTTAAAATCCAAAGGCCTCACCCAAAGTATGAGTCATTATGAGCCATTCTCCACCACAAGCGGATTGGTAGAGGAGTGAAAGGCAAATAACTTTGGTGACAGATTTTCATCAAGCCGCACATAGGTCATCTGACTAGACTATTAAACGATATTAGCCGAGACCAGTGATATATATATACACAATATGTAAAAAACCCTGTCCGATCCGATAGGGTCATAAAGTTGTTTAAATAACATAACCAAAACAAGTATTACATTAAAACTTAAACGTAATTCATTTAAACTTTTTTATCGATTTTCAGAGTCAATAAGTCTAGCATTTATTTACCCTAAATCGAAGGAATTTTCAAAACGCGCAACTCTGCGCCGCACACCCCGTCAACCCCCTTTGGGTTGCCGTGCCATATTTTTTAATGTAGTGAGTTTTGTATTTTTTTTACTTTGGCAATTATTACACAAAGAGAACCATATCTTAATACCTAATAACCCCTTAATGGGACGGACAAGTTTTATTGACACACTGTATTTTTTGATTTTGATAATTTTTTGAACACAGAACGATGATCTATCCAATAATTGTTCCACAGATTATTTAACATTCGTATTTGTTCAAAATTCAAAGCCAACGTCTTGAAATATCAATCTAAAGTTTGTCTTTGTCTTCGCTCCGGTTGTTCACGCTTGAATGCAAATAAGGGTTAAATTGGGCTATAAGGGAAATTGTGGCGACTGCAGTGCAGTAAAGGGTTAATTTGTTTACATTTTGTTAATAAAGGGCATGACGTTGAGCTGAAATAAAGAGTTTTTGGTAATAATCTTGATAACGAACACTTGTTTTAAAGGTAAAAAACAGAGTAGAATTAAAACATATAATTAATATATATAAATAAACCTCACATTTTAAAGGGCATATTCATAATTTTTCTAATTAAATGCCTTTAACCTTTTGTAATCCTCCCAAACTAAACAAAGCCCATTCCATTATATTCAACACATCTACATAATTAACAAGTGGTCCATACAACTTATTCGCCCACAATACAATACTCTTATTATTTTAAGTAGCTCATAACAGTTAAACTTGCAAAGTAACTGAGGAGATGTTTACTGTTATGATACCGTTAATATGTAGCCGTTAGCCGCGTTGGAGCTAAAAGAGAAAAAATAATACACACATACAATAACTAAATTAAAAAGATAAGAAAAAGGTTACAACTGCCTTAAAACGATATGATATCATGTGAAAGTAATAATGATGAAAATATTTATTCATCTTAACATATGAAAAAAGTAATATTTTTGTAATGTATTGTTGTACCCACTCCAGTATCCGTTGGGAACTCGACTCTCAAAGTAGTCGACGAGTACGTCTACCTGGGACAAGTGATCCAATTAGGTAGGTCCAACTCTGAGAAAGAGGTCAATCGACGAATCCAACTCGGCTGGGCAGCGTTCGGGAAACTGCGCAAGAGTGTCTTCTCATCTCAACTACCGCAGCGTCTGAAGAAAAAAAAGTCTTTAGGCAGGGCACATAGCGCGAAGAACTGATGGCTGTTGGGGCAGGTAAGTTCTAGATTGGAGACCCTTCGACCAAAGACGTAGCTTTGGACGTCCACCGACAAGATGGACGGACAACCTTGTAAAGAAACCTTGTAAGTACTTTCAATAACAAAAAGAAAAAGCGGTGTTCTATTATTAAAAGGTCGTCAATTTTGGAAAGTAAAAGCGTTTCATAATGAGTCTTGTGGCGCATATTGGCGGTGCTCTATGTAAAAAAAACTCAAATGTTGTAGATCTGTTACAGTTAAAAAACGACTGTATATGTATGTATTATAGTGCGCTTTCACTGACGTGGAGCTGTGTGCATAAGAGTGTCGAGTGGACCGTCAATTGGTTAATCATAATGCTCGTAATCTCCCTGTTTCACATTCGTCGGCTTATTGCAAGAACTCATTAAGTGACCAAAAGTCAAATGTGAGAAATCAATAAATGAACTTTTCCAAACTTGTAACTACAATAACTATGTTAAATACGAAAGGACTAAAAAATTTTTAATGCAGTAGGATAGTGTTATATTACTTCTATTGAAACAACCAAGAATTACATTTTCAACTCAAAACCTATTCTTTTTAAGAGCTTAAAACACTAGTTAATGACTTCTTGCCATAGACAATTTATTACTGATCTTCACTTATCAATTTCTTAACTAAGATTTCAAAATTAAATATGAACTTCGTTTTCGAAAGAAAATCATTTATTATGGAAAATAATCAAAATATTATTAAAATTGTAGATCTTGAATTACTGAACAATAAAATAAAATGCTAACAACCGAGCCAGTATGATGTAAGAAGTGAAATAAAACTTTTTATTTTTCTTGTTTCACTGTTTGTCTGTTTTTCTGCGTCTGTTTGTCCGTCTGGTTGTACAAATTAGTTTCCGAAGCGGGTGGACCAATTTTTTTTTGTGTAGGGGTAGTTTATATCACTGGTCAACATTTAGGATACTTTTGTTTCCGGTAAATTAAAGAGTTCACCTGGGATTAGAATTTATTGTTACGGTATTACTACTATGTATGTTATTATTTTCGAGTTCCCGATATTTTGGTACTGTTGCAAGTGCCATGGTCAGGGTGTAACTGACGTTGTAAGCTGTTATAAGCAAACATATCGGTCTACTCTAAAGTCTTTTTGTTGCGAACACTTGCCATACCATTCTTCAGATTGTTCCCAAATTAACTATTTTCTTGCACCTATTCTTGACCACAGCACTCGCAGTATCTGTAGGTCAAACGACGTTTTGTTGAATTTTTCGGTTTTGTTTTTGCATTTAAGAATCGCTAGATTCGAGAACAGACAATTTAAACACATCCTAACAATTGAAATTTTCGTATGTTTTAATTTTAATCGCTTACCTGACCACCCTTGGTACCTGTATAGTAGCGTTAGTTAGCTTTTAGTGCTTTAGTATGTACCAACACCACAGCTGCAGTCAACTTTGCAGACACCAGGATTTTTTAAGTAAAACTGTCTTGCTAGACTACATTCTGGGGCTGTTAGAGAACAATGGATGTAAGGGGGCCCTTACTTACTAGCTACACTAAAAATGTGACATCAAAAATTACAGGGAAGATAGGATAGATTTCTTAATAAACACTCATTATAAACTACACTAAGGAGTGGCACAATTTCTGCAATCTGATCAAGACTGGTGATGATACGCACTCATAGAGAACAGAAACCGAGCAGTTTACCAAATGTCAATCTATCAAAACAAACTTTGATAAAGAAACCAATGTTGTTGTTCCTAAATAATCGTTTTGCTCATTGCTGGTTAACGCAGTAACAGTGACAGGTCTATTCTTATAATAACCAGGTAGTACCATTCAAAAAAGTTATTGATAGCGTGAAAGAGCCTGGTTGAAAATAACGCGTAAAGAAAATAGACGCGGAAGCATCAATAAAGATAAGACTTGGCCAAATGAGTTTTGGCCCGGTTTGCCAAAAGGTTGCTGGTTCAAGTCCCGCCCGTGCGCAAATTTTTGGTTTCTTATTTCATCTTTATGAATATAAAATATGACACTGTGAGTGTTAAAAACATTCTAAAGCATTCTAAAGCAGCGGAAGCATCAAGTTAATGGTGTTACAATGGGCTCTCCAGTTGCAAAACCACTCATTTTTATCTGGAAGAAGCAATAAACAGCATTAAAATTAAATAAAATGTGACTTTCAAACGCTTCTTAATATTGTGAAAAGATATTAATTATTTTTCATCCAAAAAACTTTTATATTTAACTAGTTTTTTAATTTGAATATAGTTATTAAGAATCTTTTAAGCCCTTTCAATTCACATTAAGTGCAGATAATGAATTTTAATCAGTTGTTACTAACAGTGATGTTAGTAAAACATATTTGTAAAAAGTCATTAAATACCTACCCTTAACTTTCTTCACACACACATTTCTGCATCACTAAAAATCACTATTGCTGCTTAATGATTTTAAAGCCACCACGAAACGGCTAAACTGAAGTTATCGACTTTATGTGTTGGTTATAACGTCGTTATATGAAAAGCTAGAAGATCGTGAGTTTTTGCATAATATAAAACGCATACAAATAACTTCAGTGGTACTTCTAACTGTACTTAATGACTTTTTGTAGTTAATGACTTCTTGCAATAAGCCGACGCATTAATGTATCGAAATAAACTGATACGCTGCATTTTAGAGTGAGACTGGAACTCAGCTCTACTCCACTCTGCTACTGCCTCTCTTTTAATTATCTTTAATGTAGGTGACTGATATTGTATGGGGCACCTGAATTTTATTAAAAATTTCAAACTGACCCCATACTCAAAGTTGATAGTCACATTATTCATCTCCTGAAATTTGGTAACATCTTGCATAATCAGCCTGTATAATTGGCTTATCGATCTGGCTTAATTTCTTTTGCTTTGGGTTGCTTATCACGATCACCTTTACAATTCATTAAGCTAGACCCACATAAAGTGTCCCGAACGACGCAATGCTGGAAAAATGCCCTATCTCATTAGGACGAACAAAGATGTAGCGTTCACTAGAAGATGATATCGGTTTGAAGTAACTAAGTACCCTATCATAAGATTGGGACTGTCAAAAATGACAGGTACTTCCTGCTTCCCAGCTCACCCAGCAGCGCTTGTCCATTTCGTGTCAATAGAGTTTATTTTTAGCGCATTTCTCGTCGCGCAGTGACAGTGACAGGACTGGACCAATTCTTATCATAACCAAAAAATAAAAATAAAATTGTAGAAGTAGGCTGTGTCGGAACCTTTAACCATCCTTCAAAAAAGTTTTTTTTAATGACTGGCTAATAATAATTATAATTACAACCAAAAAATAGAAATAAAATTGTAGAAGTAGGCTGTACCGGAAACTTTAACCATCCTTCAAAAAAGTTTTTTTTAATGACTGGCTAGTAATAATTAAAAGCTGATACAATTTACAGACCCAATGCAATTGAATGACTTTTTCTAATATTTTTAATTGCAAATTAGTTGAAATACTGATTGAATGACCATAAGTGTGTGAAAAGTAATAAAGTAATATTGGACACCAATCACATACATTGCTCTGATCCCAAAGTAAGTAGCTAATGCACTTGTGTTATGGAAATCAGACACGACGGTGTTACCACAACACCCAGACCCGAGACAATATAGAAAATTTTGATTTCTATATTGACCCGACCGGGAATCGAACCCGGGATCTCGGAGCGGCGTCGCCTTAAAACCAGTATGCTTAGCCACTACACCACGGAGGTGGTCAAAAACAATACCTATCTATCAACATAAATACTGAAACTTTCACATTCAGTTTGTCAGTACAGATGATTGTATCTCATGCTACGAAATGATTGGGGTGTATTACGATCCAACTTAAGCTGCCTGGAAATAGAACGGCTATTTCCAGGCAACTCAATTCCGACTCAGTGTAAACGAATAATATCAATATAATAATATTATAATAAAACTACAACGCTACGAATATAATTATTTGTATTGTTTTATTATAATTTAATTATAAATATCATGCGAAATAGCAATACGAAAATCCAATTTAACAGTAAAGCTGAGCCGTTTACCTATGTGACCGCGTGTGAGGTGCTTGAATAATAAACACGTAGTTTAAATCGCCAGGTTCTTCTCCCATATATTTACTCCAACAAAATAGGACAAAGATAAGACACAAAGTTAGAGAAAGTACAAATAAAGGCGATATTCTGGCATGCCGCTCGTTTTATACAAATCAAAACCCTGAACAACAGTAAAAAACAATGAGGACGACATCCGTTTCCATATCTGAATATTTACTATAATATTTATTTGTAGGGATAAACAATCTGCTTATTAAATATATAAACTCTTTAATTATTTAGGTATTTATTGTTCTGAATTTAGTAAGCCTTTTAAATTATTATTTTAATAGTCACAATATTTGAAATAAATCCACCAACCAATCAGAGTCAACTTCCTTTTGGCGCCAAAATGAACATTTGTTATACGGCAAACATAAAAATGTAATTAGTGTCCCAATAATCTTTAAATAATCAATTTACAATCAATAGAATATAATTACAATAATTAAGTAATCTAAAGATTAGTCCAAGTTATTCCAATTTCATAGCCGAATTACATTCAACATGGTGGACACTTCCGGCATTTGCATCAAACGTTTGTCTAGATAGATATATAAATTATGATGTATTGAACATAACTATGACAAAGAGAATGTGTAATTTAGTGAATACAATGGGGTAACATAAGTCACACACAGTGAGGATGTGGTTTGATGCATAAGTCTACTACTACAGAACCAAGTAAATATGTGGGGTGGACTAAGATCGTATATCATCGTGTAACACCTAGCAAAATTGCATCGCAATACGTTCCCAGGTTTTTGCTACAACAATGCTACGATGCTACGAAAATCTATCTGCCGTAGCAGTCATTTCTTCACTTTAAGACATATTTTTTTACTGTCACTTCCAGTAAACTATCAACTCCATGATAATGTGCTAACGTATAACAGGACACACTTCCTTGTGCAAAATGGGTTTTAATTGTGATAAATCGTTGTTTATTAACCCTGGTTTTAATGATAAGAGGATTTCTGATTTTAGGCTTATTTAGAAAAGCAATAATTATATACCATATGCCACTATACCACCATATACCAACATATGTCACTATGGTTTCGGTTTATTTGAGACTAGCGGTCCCCCGTGACTGTGTTGGCGCGTTTTGGGTTAGCTCCCTCCCCTCCCGTCGCAACATGATCTTTATAGCATAACGCCTTCTTCGATAAATAAGCTATCCATCAGAAACATATCTTTTTCAAATCGGTCCAGTAGTTCCTGAGATGAGCGCGTTCAGTCAAACAAACTCTTAAGCTTTATAATATTAGTATAGAAAAGCTTAACTATGTGTTTTTATCTGGCATTTACTTGTTCTCCTAACTAGCTTATAGTTCGAGATCATCTTTCAGATTCTTATATCGATCTAGATTTAAATCCTTGTATGTCATTACTCGCACTGATTAAAGACCTACTTTAGGAGCGCTCACCACTGCACCAGTAGTTAGCGCTCCTTACTGCAGAACCAGTGGTCGCAGATTTGAATCCCGTAAGAGTCAAATGTTTGTGTGATCTGCATAGACAATTTCAATTTTATGATTTTCTAATTCATTGAATATCATTTTAACTTATGTAGCTTGTATGTTTAATAAATCTTTAAAAATATTTGTAATTTTTAAGCTTCATTCGAAAATTATTCTCGATCAATTATTACACGAAAACACTAATTTTGTTACGGCATTTTTCGAGCGCCACCTGGTAGTTTTACAGGGAACTATGTCTAGACTTCCGACACAGGTGAGTGTGTTGTCAGGCGAATATTTTCTATTGATTACTTGCAATGACGTAACTTATTATGTGATGTGTTGCACGACGGTGTAGCATCATCATTACCAAATTATCTACTATGTTACATACTCTTACTTTTCTTTCCGACCTTATCCAACAAGACTATCTTGCATCCTTACGACACACCCGAGGGTTCTGGCTTCATTAAACTCAGCAGTCAATGAAACAATCAGCCCACTTTTTAGCGGTAACATGTCACGTGTTCGTGCACACTCATTAACTTGGGATTTGGAGCAAAACAAAAAGTGAGCAATCAGCGATTCGGCGCACACTAATTTCGTCGGTGAGGTAGAGTGGCCATAATTTAGTAGATTTAGTAGATTAAAAAATAGATAAAGTACGTCACTTGCAGTAAATATGTATAGTAACGTAAACATACGAATAACATAAAATATTCTGTAAATTGTGATTAAAAATAGTAAGGCAGCATAATATTACTTCATTTTCGGCCAATCTCCAAGTCTAACGATAAAAAGAATGACTTTGACTGATTGACAGCGACAAGGGTAATGCAACGGCAGTGCATGTACCAGAAATTTTGTTATTGTCTTTTTTTATTCTACTTTATGTCTTTCCTTTTTTTCAATTAATATAGTAATGTGGATTAATTTATTCTTGTACTTGTTTATTTGTACACTAATTAAAAGGGTTCCCGCTGAATATCAGTATTGTGACATGCCTCGCGCTGTCACGAATTATGCTGAGCGGGGACCTTTTTGACACATAAGTATCTGTTTAAACTGATGTCCATATGTAATAATATTTGTAATAACCGTTTTTTTTTCTATGCTTGTAATTTATGTGTCAAATAAAATAATTTCTATTCTATTCTATTCTACTTTTTCGGTTTTGCAGATATTCACTACGGAAAATTTTCATGTACAAAAAGTTGACCTATTGAAGTGTGTAAAACGATTTTAGAATACAATTTAGTATTACCATTGTGCCAACGCTAAGCTGTCACTAACAAAGCTCATTAACAAAGCTATTTCTTACCTTGTTGAAAGTATGTCTTAAATGCTAAAAATATACTCTGGAGAAACATTACAGCTACCAACGTTTCTACGACAATATACAAGGAAATAGGTAAATAGGACCTACAGAGAAAATGTGGTCACCCTACCGACGTGCGAAACTAACGACGTTACCACAGGATAACAACATTTCGACGCACTCCACCGTTGGAGCCGACCAACTTTCTGGACTGCCACGGAATTCGCAAACGACACTTTTTACTGAAATCCACTTCGAATGAGGTAAAGAGATTATATTGATCGAAAGCAAAAGTGCACTGTTGCTTTAGAATGTTTTTAACACTCACAGTGTCATATTTTATATAATCTGTTTCATAAACAGACGGCTAGATGGCGCTAAGCGTCACGCAATTGACGTTTTCATAAGAAACCACAAATTTCGCAGGGTCGGACTAACAGCACGGTAGCTCAATTGGTAAGAGCGTTTGGGCCGGTCTGCCAAAAGGTTGCTGGTTCAAGTCCCGCCCGTGCGCAAATTTTTGGTTTCTTATTTCATCTTTATGAATATAAAAGTGCACTGTGTTCAGGAAAACATAATGTTTATTTTTTAACCGACTTCAAAAAAGGAGGAGGTTATCAATTCGACTGTATTTTTTTTTATCATTTTTTTTTTTGTATGTATGTTATCTCATATCTCAGTCGTTTGTCGACCGAATCAAAAAATTTTTTTGCCTACTTAGAGGGTGTACCTTCTTGTTGGTCCCATTTTTTTCATGTTGTGATCTGATGATGGGATCTTGGTGTAATCGAAGGAAACCCTCAAATTTTAAAGGCAGGTATAGTGTTTCTTTACTAGAATTTTAATGTTGACGTGTTGTTACGTCTGATAGTCAACATCTTGTGGGGCTGAGCTGATGATGGAACTCCTTAACGCTTAGGAGTTCAGTAATTATTATGACGGAACTTATGATAGGTAATTTGTAGCTTCTTGAAAAATAGAATCATAAGGTGCAACTTCCCCCCCCCCCCCCTCTTATGTAATCACTAAAAATGAAGAAATAAAATAAACTTTAAAAAAAGTAAAAACCGACTTCAAAACCAAAATGCACTAAAAAGTCTTAAATAAACTCTTCACCATTGAAAGGAAAGGAATTCGTTTTAGGCAAACAATTTCTTTTTGGAGTCGGTGCCATCACTTTGACCATCAAGCATCAACTATCACAGCACCGACTCCAAAAAGAAATTGTTTGCCTAAAACGAATTCCTTTCCTTTCAATGGTGAAGAGTTTATTTAAGACTTTTTAGTGCATTTTGGTTTTGAAGTCGGTTTTTACTTTTTTTAAAGTTTATTTTAAAGGTATATTACGATTTAATTATACGATATAATTAAATTACTGTATCAGTCACAAAACAAATTGGTACAACAGGAAATTAACAAATTAAAAAAATCACAACGGTTTAGTATTCGAAACTCAGCTTAAGGTAAATAATGATGATGATAACTAAGAACTAGAACATATAATGTTACTTGCGAAATATAAATATATAGAACAGAAGGTATTTTGTCGAACGTTTAAGGAGGTTATACTCATTATTAAAATTAAGAAATGGTTTATGAGTCTTTCAGGAAAATGAGGAAATTCTGTAACCAAATGATTTCTGGAAAACTCCTCATTTAGCTCCGGTAAAATAAGTCGAAAATAAGTGCTAAATCCAAATAAAACGTTTATTTATAACTGCCAAGTCCTTTCAACAAAACTCTTCATATCTCACAAAATATCGATCCTATAATTATGGTTACGACCTCATTCGATAAAACACAGAAAATTACATAAAATATGATACCGTTCTTGCCTAGTATGTAAAATATGTCTTTCTATTTACAAAGGGGTCTATGCCCATATCCCCTGGGAGGGGCAAGGACGTGCAAATTTTGATAAGCCTAAGCAGATCCTGATTCCTAGTGCCAAGATGAAATTATAAGCAAAGGTTTTATTGATGTACATATTATATCGCCAAAATACCCCATTTTCTTGCACTTAATTGAAACAAGATACAATATCATTTGTAAAATCATATCATAAAAAAATCTACATTTACCGTAAAATCGGTGTCCATGGTAACTCTATAATTGGCAGAGTTAACATCCGACTTGTTGATACACGCAGGTAGGTACTAACAACTAAACTTTTGGGCTCAAACGTGCAACTGACACTTTTTACTAAAATGTATGGAACCCGACATTGGTTTTTATACCCTGTTCAAACTTTGGATATAATTGGTTCATAGGAGGGTAACTGGAATGAGTGGAGTTTGAGGTTTGGATACGCGATGCTTGCAATAACATCTGCAGTAAAGGTCAAACTGAATACTAACAGGGTTTTTTCCGAGTGAAAAAAGGGTTATGCTTTAGAAACCTACATATTTTTAACGACTTAATTGTTTTTTATTTTTTCGAATTAACATAACTTTGAGTCGTTTTTACCAACGCCAGATAAGAAACATTCGTCGAGTATGATGCAAAACGCCTAATTTTAAAACGTCGCTTATTTGACAGCAATCTATTATGAAAATATCATTTTAAAATCGGACGTTTTATACTTATCCGGTCATGAAAATCCTATCTGACGTTGCTAAAATGGACTCTTAATTACATTGAACCTCATTTCGTCGTGTAAGGCCCACTGTCAGAGTACGTTAAGAGTATTTGTTATGATCTACATTATACATTATTTTAAAAATTTACCCTTGCTTAGTTTAGAAGTTAGATGGGGGGAACCCCTATTGTTTCACTTTGGAAGCGTCTAGCTAAGAAACGTTAGACTTTTAAAGAAAACGGTTTTAGGTACCTCTATGTTAAATGTGTTAAAAGATGTAATATTTTAAAAGACCTATATTTCCCTACCAAATTTGAACAGTGTGACAGACAGACAGACAGACTTGACGAAACTAGAAGGGTTCCGTTTTTTGCCATTCGGCTACGGAACCCTAATAATATTCATATCATTAAATATCAATATTGGACACCAATCACATACATTGCTCTGATCCCAAAGTAAGTAGCTAATGCACTTGTGTACCTTTTTTTTTTTTAACGTCAGGAAATGCCAATTACGCACCGTACCTCTCCGTCGGGGAACGGAGGGGCGTGTGTGGGACTCCCCCGAATTCGGGTATACCCACTAAAACCCGACGACGCCCGCCGCGTTTGTTGGCTGTGACAACAGGGGCCGCGGTGTCTCAACAGTCCCGCGACCCTTGCCAGAGCAACCTCCACCCTCCATCAGGAGGGCGGATCTCCACGGAGTGGGGCGATCCCACTCCCGACGGCACACTGGCGCCTCAGGAGGATCCTTTGTGATTGGAAAGAGGTGTCCCCACACCGTCTGTCCGAGACCCTCCCGACGAGGCGAGCCACGCCCGACGGCAAATGCACGCCGAGCTCGCCCAGAGGACCAAAGTCCTCAAGACATCCCCTGCCTCCTCTGATAAACCAGAGGGGTGCCGGGAGTCCAACGACTTTTAGTGAGCTGCCGCTCGATACGAGACAGACGCGACTCACTATGACCACTGCCGCCCGATACGGGAACAGCCGCAGCGGCACTCTCCACGGAGCATCTTGGCTTCACCCGCCGCTGGATTGCGTCAGGCTACTGAGTGCCCTCGCCACGACAAGGCGTGCTCCATTCGAGGGGGATGCACTTGTGTACCTAACCTAACCTAACCCAGACCCGAGACAATATAGAACATTTTGGTTTGGTTGACCCGACCAGGAATCGAACCCGGGACCTCGGCGAGCGGCGAGGCCTTGAAACCCAGCGTGCTTAGCCACTACACTACGAAGGTCTTCAATGAATTAGGTAAATAGGACATTGTAGACTTAATGCAATGATACACTTATTTATAAGATAAACATACATTAGTTAAGTACAAAATGCAACAAAGTTTTAAGTCAAATATATCACTATGTTTAAACTAAGTACAGGCAGGACGGAACCTAATAAATATTCGTTTGCACTGAATGGGAACTGAACTTCCTGGAAATTGAACAGATTAAAGAAGATCGCAATGCGCCCCCACTTCTAGAAGGGACTACATCCTTAATAGAGTATATAGTGAAATGACAACTTTATAAATTGCCTGTCGTTTAGTATCTACTATACCTATAGATATCTATACACCAAACATAATGTTTCATTTATTATTTAGTATGTTTTTTAGATTGATATTGATTTAAATCTTCTTTTGTCTTCTTACTTTTAAACAGACAACTCAAGACCGGCTGTCTTGGCGCATTAAAACGAGATTGGTCGACCCCAAATGAAAAAGAAAAATTCAAAGACAAGAGAAAATCTTTTTACTTTTTCTTCAGTACAGGGTGTTGTTTTGATCAGTGACGAACGACTCAGAGATGGTTATACAAACGATACTAGTTCCAAAAAAATATAGAATAAACCCACAAAATAATTTATTATTGCAATACTAGCAAGCGACTCAAAGCTACCAACACCAGGTCGTCTCGTAGTATTTCGTAGCTACGCGCGAGGGTGCGAGTTTCCTCATTCGTTTTTTTTTAATTATGTTGTGAAGAGGTTTTTTTTTAAAAAAATGCATATAATTCAAAGAAAAAATGAAGATAACTCTGCTGATAATAAGTATAGCTCATTTTATCATCCCTGAGTTGAATGTCACTGACCAAAACAACACCCTGTATAAATAAAAAAAAGTCGTGTTAGTAACACCACTTATAACTCGAGAACGATTAGACTGATATTTATCATTTTTACTTTTTTGGATTTGTCTTAGCCTCGAGAAGGATACGAATAATAAAACGGGGCCGAGAGCGAGACGAAGAACACTCGTACTGCTAGAAAATAAATAAAATGAAATAAAAAAACCTATTGCTTGACTTCCAAAACTGGATTTCAATCTCCGACCACCCCCTGTTCCCCCCAACCAAACCACATGAGTCCTAAACCTAAGACCATGTGCACATCCTTTACATACGTTAGGCAATAACGCGTGATCCGTGATATTTGTGCCGTAGCCCAAGTTGTGTTCCAGAATTATTTAGTTTGTGATATCGTTTACAAGATACGATTCAGTGTTGGTATATTTATTGAGGATCTTTTACTTAACATGTCAAATTAATAAGGATTTAACTGCTAATATTATACTTCAAAACTCTGTTTTCAGGAGAAAACTTCTATGAAATAATGTATTTTAGGTAAAGAGAACAAACCTTGAAAATTAGTTATAGTCACTCGCGGATTTTTTGGTAGAACTATTTAAGACAAACATTTCAGCTAAACGTTATATTAGTTGAACTATTACAGTTTATACAGCGTTCGCAAAAATAGCTCGAAAAATCGTGTCGCACTCGTCTCGTCCCCCTTAAGCCTTCCTAAATAAAACCGTAGCATCAGTTACACAGATTTGTACGGAACCTGACCCACATGACGATCAGTGTCCCCGACGCAATGTCTGCATTATTTATTAAAAGGAACCCCTGATTTATTGGGAGAACCTCAAGGAAGGTATGGGGATAGAATATGGTAGAACCATTCTCGATGTCAATGAAAACATAATCTTATGAAGGCTGTGGTCGATAAAAGTCGTGTTAAATACTATGTGTATTTTTCAAAACAAGTGGTTTTTATTTCATGTTTTTATTAATCAAGAAAAAATTAAAACTAAGACATGCAAAATAAAAACTAAACTTAAAATGTACCCATTTAAAAAGGACACCATTTCCTTGCGGCAAGGAAGCTATGATTCGGGCTTCGTTGCCGCGTTGAATACGACACCTAGTTAATAGCAATCATTTTATGAAAATGACATTCAAATCGGAAGTTCCATACTTATTCGGTAGGAAAAGCCCTATCTGAAGTTGGTAAAATCGACTCTTTATAAAAAAACGGCCAAGTGCGAGTCGAACTCGCACTCTACGTGTTACGTGCTAACTTTAAGTGAATTAGCGATCCAATTATTTCCACTTAGCCAAAAGACCACAATATTTTCAACTTGAATCCATTAGAATAAATTTGGCATGATTTGAAAAATTTTATGAAATCTGAAATTATATTATAAATATGTAGTGTCATATCAAGTTTAAAATTTTAAAGCAAACTGTTGCATTTTTATGTTTTTTAATAGTAATCTACTCTCGAGTGAAAAATTTTACAGTAAAGAGGAAAACAGACTGTAGAAAAGAATGGCGATTACTCCACCGACAAGAGCGCGGCTCTTAAATTGAAGAATTATTACTAGCAAGTAGGTACTAGTATACACACGCACTTTTTAAAACTTGTTATTGATTCAAACTTACTCTGTTTAATGAAAACGTTTTGGCTGTTAATTAAGTATGTAATGTTAGCTTAATTTTTACTAAGATCTGTGAATTTGGTAACAATAAAAATATAGAGTCGGACTTGCACACTAAAAGTTCCGTCCAACTTTATCTGAATTAGAGATCCACTTGACGACCCGTCTGGTGTAGTGGTCGAGAAATCGCCTACTACGCAGCGGGTGCGGGTTCGATCCCCGCACAATACAAACATTTGTGTGCATGAACATGTCTGTTTGTATTGGTCTGGGTGTATTCTATGTATATCATGTATGTATTTACAAAAAAAGTATTTAAGTATTATATCCGTTGTCTGGCACCCATAACACAAGCTTTGAGTAGCTTACTTTGGGGCTAGATGGCGATGTGTGGGAATGTCCAAAGGATATTTATTATTATTATTTACTTACTTTTGCTAAGCCAAAATACCACAATATTTTGTTGACAGCAAATATAACTTGGTTTTTCATAGTACTTGTATGAATAGCAAAGTTATGTTTGCGGTTATTGCAAATGTGCTCAAAAACTACTGGTTTGATCTTGTGCAAACCAACTTTCGTTGAATTTTTTTGTCAAGATCTACATCATGTATTTTTCAAAAATTTACACTCGCTTAGTTAAACAGTTAGACGGGGGGCGCGCATTTCACCACTATTGAAGCGCCTATCTCTCAAACTTTAATGGTTTTTAGAACCTCGATGTCATTTAAAAGACCTAACCATAGACATCCTACACGCACAGGTTTGACTTTTTTTTTTGTTTTAGTTTCATGTATGGGAGCTATTTAAATATCATTATTTTTTATTGTTTGTATGAGAATCGTAAAGTGGTTAACAAGAAACAACTACCTACTTTGTTTATGTAATACTAACAGTTTCAGAATAAAGGGGCTGTGACAATCAGACGAAGAGACAGACAGACTTGACGAAACTATAACGGTTTGTGTTTTGCCATTCGGCTACGGAACCCTAAAAAAGAAATTTTATCCGTCACTCCCTCTCTACAATCGCGAAATAATTTTCTTACAAAAACAAATCATATAAAAAATACATAACAGTATTTTCGCTTAATACCTATTTATTCTATTCAACTTACTAGTTCAAAACAAGGGAGTAATAACGTAGATTCTAGTGCAGATCTCATTCGTTTTAGTGAAACAAATGGTTACAGGACCTTTTAATGTCTTCAGGAATTTATGGCCAATAGGCCTTATTCGAGCAATTTTATTTTGGAGACTTTCAAATTACCATAAATTATAAGAAGCGGGTTGAAATGAAAATGGAAAAACTTTTGGCAGAAAATATTTTTATTCATACTGTTCGTGCAATTCGAGATTGAATTATAAGTTTTGCAATTGTACTGTTAGATAAGAGTATAATGGCAAAATTTAACACTACACACTAACATTTTGGTGTTATTCTTTAGCTAGACGATTGAATAAACGATATTTAACGTTAGTGTTAAAAAAGTTTTTTTGTCCCAAGTAAGCTTATCCGCGTCTCCCGATGCAACTTTCCCTTGTTTTCTTGTAAAGAATATTAAATTTTCCACCGCAAACACCAATTTCATGCGATGGTCTGGTCAACGTGCTCATCCTTAACAAGTTTAGAATGACGTTATTTATGCAAAAGTGTTAGGGAAAGCAAAAGTTTTAGTTGATATATCTATTCTAATATTATTGATTTTTTGTTTTAACGCGTAAATCTCAGGAACTACAGGACCGTTCTAAAAAAAAAAAGTTTCGTGTTGGATAGCTTTATTTACCGAGGAAACCTTTGGACGCAGTCGCGGGGGACCGCTAGTGTCACTATAACAGTTTTATTAGGTTAATTATGAATACATATTAAAGTTCAGTCAGGATATACCACACAGCAAGCGTAACCACAACATTTTTATAAATGACACGAAGGAAATAAAAAAAAACAATCTTAGAAAGGACAAAGGAAATAAAAGATTTGTATTTCAAGCAGCCAACAGTGTTAAATGAATATCTTTTCAGATATTTACGGCAAAAATTACGGCGACTATTGCAATCGTTAGTACCCAACACCAACGTGCAAAATACCTCGACGCATTTCGCCACTACACCTGGCATACGCAGGAGGTGTTGTTTACCAAAGGTATTTAATTGATCCTCGGATCACAGAAGACTGCATGCAAATTTAAAAAAAAACTTTGATATCCTCAGGTGATGTTTACCAAAGGTATTTAATTGATTGATTAAATAGAATTAATATTTATTTCTAACTCCAAACAATTGGACCAAAATGCGAAACTCACTAAATTTGTGTTTGTCAGTAAAGAATTACGCAGCAAATGAAACTTGTATAACCCTTACTTCCCGTGAATCCAATATTAATCTAAAACCAGAAAATCTTCTCCCTCTAAACGAACCGTCGAACGTTACTTTAGCTCTAATACGTAGTTAGCTGTAATCGGTATTAAAGACTCCAGCTATCTTCAATGAGGTCTGGAAATCTCTTCGTAAGACTGAGCTGAATAAAAAGCGTAATAGTGAATATAAAAACAAACGATTGACTCACGAACCTACTTAAGTCTTTAGAAAGTAGCTAAATGGATACTCCATATGATTGTATTTACGTTATGACGGTAGATATTATTTACTCGACTATTTTATAAATTACTAGTCCATTTTACAGACAAACGCAATGTTATAAAATTATTTACCAAAATTGGTTTCCATTTTCAAATAAGCAAATATTTGCTAGCGATGTTTTAAATCGCAATGTTAAAAGATTATTCAAACCGATATGGGTTTCCATTTTCAAATACGCAAAATTTTGTTTGCGATATTTATAAGTTTTATAAATACAGGTATACTGAAAGTTTGCTTTTCTAATGCGTTCAAAATTAGGTCAATTAAATGCCTGTGGTTTTGCGCATTTAACATTACACGTAGTATACGTCCATATACTGTAGTTTAATGCTATTTATCTTTGGAACGACCTTAATGTATAAGCATTTTTTTCTTCTAATTTTTCTTTTACTGCTTACTGTCAGCCAAATCCAGACGACTTAACTGTGAAAGATAATTTCTTTAGTAAATCTAGAGGTACTCGTAAAATAAACTAATGTGAACTTGACAAATAATTACACACCTGCATTGTCCTACATAGGTACTTTTCGTTTCTAGGTTAAATTTCTACCGTATTAAAATTAGTATAGAAATTGCATGAAAATTACTTTAAATCGTAAAATTGACAAGGCGCGCAATAAGTTTTGCCCTGTAAGCCTAACATGCACGCCTTGATAAAATAATTTTATTTCCTAAGTACATGTTTTCCATCATTTTTTCACTCGTAAGGCAATCTTAATTACTTTTAAAATCAAAAAATATAAATCGAAGTTTATTAAAACCTTTTCAATAATTTGATAAAAACCTTTTAAAATTTATCGATTGCCGCGATAACTGATAAATAGGCGTCCATCTTAGGCCCGCCGGTTCAAAATACCATAATCATAAGTTATTAGTTCAAAAGCTCTGTCCGAGTGGAAAATCGTGTTTTTCACATCGTACTAGCATAGTATTATATATTATATGTAATCAAAATATATAAAGCATTAAATATATTATATTTCTTTCGGGAGCAAACAAGTTTTGTAGTAGTGTTAAGCGCTGAAACGCTAGTGTCAAGAGCAGTTACATTTTATTAACAAATGCATTTTTATATTCATAAAGATGAAATAAGAAACCAAAAATTTGCGCACGGGCGGGACTTGAACCAGCAACCTTTTGGCAAACCGGGCCAAACGCTCTTACCAATTGAGCTATCGTGCTGTTAGTCCGACCCTGCGAAATTTGTGGTTTCTTATGAAAACGTCAATCGCGTGACGCTTAGCGCCATCTAGCCGTCTGTCTATGAAACAGATGGCCCAAGCAGTTATTCTTTACAGAATAAATTCAACTTGGAAATTGATGTCGCTTCGCTATCTAATGCTTTAGAATCTTTTTAACACTCACAGTGTCATATTTTATATTCATAAAGATGAAATAAGAAACCAAAAATTTGCGCACGGGCGGGACTTGAACCAGCAACCTTTTGGCAAACCGGGCCAAACGCTCTTACCAATTGAGCTACCGTGCTGTTAGTCCGACCCTGCGAAATTTGTGGTTTCTTATGAAAATGTCAATCGCGTGACGCTTAGCGCCATCTAGCCGTCTGTTTATGAAACAGATGGCCCAAGCAGTTATTCTTTACAGAATAAATTCAACTTGGAAATTGATGTCGCTTCGCTATCTAATGCTTTAGAATCTTTTTAACACTCACAGTGTCATATTTTATATTCATAAAGATGAAATAAGAAACCAAAAATTTGCGCACGGGCGGGACTTGAACCAGCAACCTTTTGGCAAACCGGGCCAAACGCTCTTACCAATTGAGCTATCGTGCTGTTAGTCCGACCCTGCGAAATTTGTGGTTTCTTATGAAAACGTCAATCGCGTGACGCTTAGCGCCATCTAGCCGTCTGTCTATGAAACAGATGGCCCAAGCAGTTATTCTTTACAGAATAAATTCAACTTGGAAATTGATGTCGCTTCGCTATCTAATGCTTTAGAATCTTTTTAACACTCACAGTGTCATATTTTATATTCATAAAGATGAAATAAGAAACCAAAAATTTGCGCACGGGCGGGACTTGAACCACACAGAAACCACAAATTTCGCAGGGTCGGACTAACAGCACGGTAGCTCAATTGGTAAGAGCGTTTGGCCCGGTTTGCCAAAAGGTTGCTGGTTCAAGTCCCGCCCGTGCGCAAATTTTTGGTTTCTTATTTCATCTTTATGAATATAAAATATGACACTGTGAGTGTTAAAAAGATTCTAAAGCATTAGATAGCGAAGCGACATCAATTTCCAAGTTGAATTTATTCTGTAAAGAATAACTGCTTGGGCCATCTGTTTCATAGACAGACGGCTAGATGGCGCTAAGCGTCACGCGATTGACGTTTTCATAAGAAACTACAAATTTCGCAGGGTCGGACTAACAGCACGGTAGCTCAATTGGTAAGAGCGTTTGGCCCGGTTTGCCAAAAGGTTGCTGGTTCAAGTCCCGCCCGTGCGCAAATTTTTGGTTTCTTATTTCATCTTTATGAATATAAAATATGACACTGTGAGTGTCAAAAAGATTCTAAAGCATTAAATGCATTTTTTTTTGTCAAATACAACGTTTTCAAGAATGTCTCTGTTTATCCTTAGGCATGTGGGGCTGTGTAATGATGATCACGATAAGTGACATTACATAACCCAGCTCACAAACAAACCTATCACAAAACTTCCAGCTCTATCAACCTAAACTGAACTCTATTGTGCATCCACTTAGTCCTATCTTCAATCATTGAATTGAATTAGTTTATAAACCGTTACCTAATCTTCGACACTTCGTTCAGAGGCTGAACTAAGATTGTCGCTCGCGATTAATTCTGGAGGGTCTGCGAGACTGGCTTAACTCGCAGTGTAATTAGGTGTTAGACCAGTTTGAAAGTTGTGGGTAATAAAATAAGATGTTCTAAATATCAAGCTAGTTATTAAACTGTATGTCATCAATATGATGAGTAAACATTTATTGATTACCTTTTATTGTTTAATTTCTGTAGTTTTTTTAACAAATAAAAATTATTTTGTGGGCCATAAAAACAAAATATAACTAAGAGATGCATAGAATCATCAAATATAAACTTAAAACCTACCTATTATAAAACGAAACTGTTTCCTAGAGGCAGCGAGGCGATAATGCTGGCTGCGTTGCCGCGTCGGGCAACAGTTAACAAATCAATTTGAGTTGATTAAGGCACGCTTTTGAGATCGATAGTTAACTCGACTAATGGGTTAATTTCGTTACCAGCGGTTGAATGTTTAAAATTGTGCGTTTTTTGAATATATGCAGGCGGTGCAAGTAAAGTTATAGAGGCAAGAAAAGAGAAGAGAATAGCGATAAAGATAACCATAACACGATGATAAACATACATTCTGCCTATTACTTATATACTATTATATGAATATAAAAATATGTATTTATTATATAAACATACACATCATTTAAATATACATAATATAGTACACATAGATAAATTAATGTCAAAGTCGAATGACTGTGAGAGTAAAGGAATTAGACATAAAGCCAGAAGTGTGACGGGGAGTGAAAAGTTGAAGAGAGCTACTGGAGCGAAGGGACCGGTCGTGAGAAGAGTGGGGGTATCTGAGGGTATGAGAGGTATCTTTAAGATAGGTCAGAGAGTAAGAATCGAAGAGAATGGAGTATAGCACGCAAAGTGTCCGAATGTGCCTACGTTGCCAAATGGGGAACCTGCCTCACTGGTTGCAAAACTGGGAGATATGGTCAAATTTTACGTAAATTTGACCGAACACAAATCTAATACAATTGTTGAGGAGCCATTCCATTTTACTAAGGAGATCTTGGGAGACATATGTGCAGCAAACATCGGCGTAGTCGAAAATGGGCAGAACCAGAGACTGTACGAGTAGAGCCTTCGTGCCAAAGGGAAGGAAGTGCTTGAATCGGTAAAGTGCTCGTAAAGTACCGGTAACTTTCCTACTCATTTCTTTTACATGGTGACCCCAGCTTAGTGTGCAGTCGATGTGAAGCCCTAGGTTCTTCGCATGAGGCGAATATGCTACCACCTCACCATCGAAGGCGATAGGAGGCAGAGATGTCATATCAAGTTTTTGTAGCTGACCTGGACCTTAGGTAAAAACCGGGCCTTAGTTAACGATGAACTGATTACATGACTAATACAGTGCAATATTTATTTAGGTATTTATGCTTTATCGCACCACTAAACACTATTTGTACAAAGGTGGACTGTGAACTTCTACTTTATAATGTGCATACTGTGAATTTTCACATATTTTTGTTAGTAAGTTTGATAAATGACTACTAATCTATAAGTCACGGGTCTTTATTGTCCTAATCCACATTCAAAAGGGCATTACTCCAAAACCTTGTTTGACTGACAAGAACATTTTGTTTTGTTTGTATCCCTTTTAATAAAACACGCACGGCGCTAAGACCAGCTGATTTCCCTTGTGAACAGCCCAAATTGTTTTCATAATGAACGTATGATCGTATCTTTTGATCGCGTGAAAAATATTTGGCGAAATGTAAAGGGGAACATATTATAGGGGATTTTTTTGTTTCGGCTGGATGAGATGATGTGTGAAGTCCGTGAAGGCAGGAATTTCTGGTAAGCTACAGTTTTCATTTAATGTTGGGACTTAAGGCTAAAGAAAAACTACTTTAACTAAATGTCAGAATGGCTATTGTATTGACCATTGGTCATGGTGGTTTTTCTTCAAACACAATTAAAATTTTCAACCTCTGGTAATTAGATTCAACCATTACTATTTATAAAGAAAATAAGAAATTGGGCCAAAATGATGTAGGGAACCTAATTAATAACACTAAAACAAGAGGACTAACTACTCTACGTAACTGAAAAGCAACTCAATTCATATACTTAACTTTACTCAAATTCATGTTGTTGAAACACGAAAAGATGACTTAGGTCGCAGCGCAATGGATTTTGATGCGTTTTTTTCTTTGTTAGATAGAGTGATTAAAGAGGCAGGTTTATTTATATAAAATCAGCATAATATGGTACTGGTTTCTTAGTGAAGTCGAAAATAAACGCTGGCTAAACCCTTCGAGATGGACGCTTTTCAAGCGCCATTGGGTGTTCGACACATTCACCACAGATATCTTCTAGTTATAAATTATAAATAAGCAACTTACTTAAATAGTTACCAATGATCAAGTATCCGGGGTACTTTTACTTAAGTAGTTCCATTCATCAAATAGTCTGAATCTGTCGCAGGTAGTACTTTTATTACTTTTTCGGGAAACTTTTCATTTCTTCTTCTTTGTACTGAGTTATAAATAGGGCTGTCATACTTGGGAGGTTGCGTGGTTCGTTTACTATTGAGTTATGAGAGCGAAAAATGGCTATTCTTCTTTAACTATAGGCACAGTATATCGTGAATATATCTGTAAATAATTAATTATGTGTCTGTTGATTTTACCTACGTCAAAAATGATTTGTGGTTTTGTTGAAATTTGATTATATTTGAGTATGTTGATCTATAAAGGCTTCGTTAGTGTATCTTAGTTTGTATATTTGTATGTTTGTCTACATATTTCTCGAAAAATAAGAAGTTATAGCGAGATGATTTTTTTTAATTTCGATTAGGTATATTTCATCTTATGGTAGAGATAAAGTTTCATGAAAATCGGTACAGCAGTTTTTGAAATATGGGGTAAATGACTTTAAAGCCGTAAAATCATGAAATAAAAAAAATATAGAAAAAAAATCACTGACTTCAAAAACTGACTAAAACCCTTAAAATAACGCATTCGTCCTCTATTTGGGAGAAACAATTTGTTTTGGAGTCGGTGCATGATGTGTGTGGGCTATTTTTGTATATTGTATGTAGGTAAGCTTCACATAATGCACCGACTTCAAAAGAATTTGTTTTTTCTAAATAGAATACGAATGTGTTATTTTAAGCTTTTAAGACAGTTTTTTTTAAGACAGTTAATTTTTTAATATTTAAGTCGTGTGAAAAATCTTTAGATCCTATCTTTCATTTAAGGTCGTAAATCATTTAATATTTCTAAATCTTTCGGCCTGTTATTACATTAAAAATAGTAGTCTCAATTTTTTTTTAGATTCTTGCACAGCTTAGTTACTTTTGTTAGAAAATGTAATTTTATGTATGGCATCACAATTACTTGATAGTTTATTTATTGACAATGGCAACTCTTGCCTACGGACTGTCACTCATTCGGTCAATCTTGTCTCTTCTTCTCGATAACCTCATGTAACTAATTTTATGTGTATTTTACTACTTGACGATTGTATTACCATCGACTATGTTGAATATAGTTTGAGGGCAATATCATCCAGTTGTTTCCGTTCTAATATCCCTGCCGCACACACTGCACAGCATCGACCACGAGTCTCAATATAACCAACATGTTATGCGCCCAGGATACCGGCGAGGAATCCGCATTCATCGTGTGCTTGCAGGTGTTTTGCGGCGGGATCTGACGCCCGGTGTGATCGGCCGACATGGCTCCGCCTAACAACGTGGATATTGCGGCGGCGGGAGCGCAGGTACCATTATCACATGGTTCTGCTGCCTCAACTATTATGTTCGGCGGCTCGGCAGGCGCTTTGGAGAAACTGGAGGGTGCTGGAAATTATCTGAACTGGAAATTCCAGATAAAAATGTTATAAAAACTTGAAGGTCTGTGGGATCTGGTGGAGAGGATTGACGATGGTGAGCTCTCAGCCGCTGATGCCGTGCGCGATCAACGTGCGCTGGCTCGCGTCTGTTTGAGCATAAAAACAGGACTGTTCCAATACGTACGGGAGGTGAAATCGGTCAAGGAAGCGTGGCAGAAGCTCTGCGAAGTCTTCGAAGACAAAGGCCTCTATAGACGTGTACTTTTACCCCGTCAGCTTCATCGCATCGAATACAAAGTTTTCAGCAGTATGTCAGATTATATAGAAAAAGTATGTCACTTGTACATCAACTGTCTGATATTGGCAAAGTTATCGAAGATGAGGAAATAGCCGAAATTCTTTTGAGTGGACTGTCTCAAGAGTATGACACGCTGGTTTCTAACCTTGAAACTTTATATATCTCATCAAAGCTTCAAAGTGAGCTCGTGCGGACCAGACTACTACAAGAAGCTCATAGGAAAGATGAAACTTCTTCTACTACAGCGTTCATCGGCAAGAAGCAGTTGGTATGTAAATATTGCAACAAGACTGGCAACAAAAAACCAAAGTGCTTCAAATTCAAGCGAGATAAACAGCACAAAAAGAGGAAGGATGAAAATGAGCCTGTCACCGCCTTTTTAGCTCACAAATCTTCGGAGATTTACATAGACAGTGGATCGTCGTGTCATATGGTGAAAAACAAAGAACTTTTGTCCAATAAAAGAGAGACTAGTACTCAAATAGTCTCCTGTGCCAATAATGAACAATTGAAAAGTTCTTGTGTAGGAACAATGTCTATTATTTCAAATAATGAGGTAAGAACCTTTAAAAATGTAATGTTTGTCCCTAATTTGTCAGTCAATCTCTTATCAGTTTCTAAATTAGTTAAAGATGGTTTTCAAGTTCTATTTACTAAAGATGGCTGTTTTGTCTTTCATGAAGAGTGTAAAATTTCTGGCAATTATGTATTTAAAGCTACTTGCACTAATGGCATTTATAAAGTGGATGGGTATGTGTGTGAGGATAACTCGCTCCATGGGATGGATTCTATGCTCCTGCATGATAGGCAGGAGACCATGAGTGCTGCAGCTACTGCCTCTGCCTTATCTAATATGGAACTTTGGCATCATCGACTTGGCCACTTACATTCAGCAGGTATGTGTAGGTTAAGAAAGCATGCATGTGGTGTGTTGTTTCAGGATGAAGCACTGAAGAAGTGTGAGGTTTGCCTGAAGGGGAAGCTAGCAGCTGAACCTTTCCCTGAGGCAAGTTTCAGCCAGACAACGCAGCCGCTGCAGCTCATACACAGCGACGTTTGTGGACCAATACCGGAGGCCAGTTATGGGGGAGCCAGATATCTGCTCACATTCATAGATGACTTTACAAGGAAAAGTTTTGGATACCTAATGAAGAATAAACATCAGGTATTTGGTTATTTTATTCAACTTAAAGCCTTAGTTGAAAAACAGCTCAATTTGCCTATCAAATGCCTGCGAACTGATAATGGTGGTGAATTTTGTAATTCGAAACTTACGTGCTATCTGCAGCGAGAAGGTATTATTCACCAGACTACTGTTCCTTATTCACCTGCACAAAATGGTGTCGCTGAGCGTCTAAATAGGACTCTCTTTGATAAGGTGCGTTGTATGTTGCAACATAATGGCCTCGGTAAGCGCTTTTGGGGCGAATGCGTAATGGTGGCGCTTTACTTAAAGAATAGATCACCCACAGCTGCTTTATCAAGGCAAATTCCAGAGGAAGTTTGGTCAGGGTCAAAGGTCGACCTCAGTCACCTCAGGGTTTTTGGTTGCACGGCCTATTCATTGTCACCTAAACATAAATGCGATAAGCTTGATGCTAAGAGGAAGGAATTCATTTTTGTGGGGTATAGTGAAACTCAAAAGGGTTTTCGCTTAGCTGATCCATTGAACTCTACTAAGGTCATTGTTTTGCACAATGTGGCATTTATTGAAAATAAATTTTACACAAGTACTAACCATCTTAATAAGCCTGTTAGTTCGCATGAAGAGGAGATAATTTTTTATAGTTTTGACTGTGATAATAAAAATACAAACTGTGATACTAGTCAAAATAATATTAATTTAAATAAAGAAAATAATGAATTAAATTTTAATGAAATGAATAATTTAAATATTAATAATAATAATAATGCATGTAATGAGAATTCTTTTAATAACAGTGGTTCTTTTTCTAATATTTCAGGTGAGGAATTCTGTACGGTTACGACTCCAGCTCCACTGAACTGTCTGCAGGAGACGCGACGAGTCCGGTGACTGTTGCTTCGCACACTGGTCGTCCTATTCGGTCTATTTAGACTTTGATATGAGTTATTTGGTACACGAGAATCTTCTCATTGATGAACCACTTACTTACGAGGAAGCCATGAACTCTCCATGCAGTGAACAATGGCGAGACGCTATGAAAAGTGAGTATAACGCACTAGTGGAGAATGATGTATGGGAGTTAGTTGAAAGACCAGTTGATGTGAATATTGTCAAGTGCAAGTGGGTTCATAAAGTAAAATATGACGCATCAGGAACGTTTGATCGTTTCAAAGCTCGACTTGTTGCTAGAGGTTTTACTCAACAATCAGGTATTGATTATAATGAAACTTTTTTGTCCCGTAGTGCGTCATTCCACAATGCGAATTCTATTTTCGATAGCCAATCAGTTTGATTTAAATATAGATCATCTGGATGTTGCCACAGCATTCTTAAATGGCAATCTCAATGAGACTATCTATATGGAACAGCCAGTAGCTTTTTGTAGTGAAGATCCTAATAAAGTTTGTCTATTAAAGAAAAGCATATATGGCCTAAAACACGCAAGCAGAATGTGGAACTGTAAAATACATAGTCTACTAAGTAAGCATGAGTTTGTTCAGTCAAAGTGTGAACCCTGTGTTTATTTTAAATGTTCTAATAATGATATTGTTATAATTGCATTGTATGTAGACGATTTCTATATATTTTACAGTCGCAACAGCTCTATTAAAACTAATTTGGTTTCAGTTCTAGAGAACGAATTTAATGTAAAGAACTTAGGAACACTTAAGAGCTGTCTAGGTATAAATGTCACTAGGGATAGAGTTAAAGGTATTTTAAAACTCAACCAAAGTGAATATATAAGAAAACTGCTTGTAAGATTTGAAATGGAAAATTGTAAGGCCGTGTCTACACCCATGGAGGTTAACTGTAAACTGCTTAAGTCACAAGAATCCAGTTTACAGGATGATGTTTACAACTATCGTCAGCTACTTGGTTGCTTGATGTATCTGTCCGTATGTACACGCCCAGATATATCATATGCATGTAGTCAGCTCAGTCAGTTTAACAACTGCTTCGATAGGACTCACTGGTTAGCTGCTAAACGAATTCTGCGTTATTTGGCAGGTACAATTCATTACTCTCTATGTTTTCATAATAGTAAGGTGTAGACGTGTGCACAATTGCCTTGCCGGAACGGGCTGATTGTGACACTCTGGGTCAGAGCCTTTGATGGACTCTGCCAACAGTTAAGAACGATTCGCGGTTCACTCGCCACCACCGAATAACAAAGCACTTACCAGTGGGAGGAGGCTTTTCCACGTACGAGTGGAACAGGATGGCTGATGATGCTTGTTCGTAGCTGGTGAAGGCGTGAAGATCAGGTGGCCACGCGATAGTCGTGGCGCCAATGTCAATATGGATGAATTGAAATTCTTATGCTCACTATAGGACACAAACTGCGCGCACACACTTACACTTGTAGTTCACATAAATAATGTCTGATTTTCAAAATATTAATGGATTTGCAGCTGACGAGTTTTGGTAGCAGCTCGCGGCGGAGACGGACATCACACTCTCGTGGTGGCCAATCATAAATCGACTCCCGCCGATATGCCCTAAGATTGGGCCTTTGTTATTGGTTGAGCGAATGAATGAATCGTCTGCCACCAGCCTGTTGGCGGCACATTTCAAATTAGGAACGTTTACTTTACATACCGCCCACCAAAATACAGCTGGTATTTTCCAGATAATGAAAAAGAGAATAAAGAAAGTAAACGATAAAATACCTACTGTTTAAAAACGACTAACACAAAAAAACTTAGATGAAGTCACTTAGTTTTAGAACGAATAAAATTAATTACTAAGTTTCAGTACCTAGTCAAAAAACGAGGAAAATAACGAATTATTTAATACGAGTTACGTTTCTATAGGAAGAGGACACAGTTTTACAAGAGGGCGTTTGATAAAACCACCTTTGGTTTTGATAGTTGCCACCCAAACGGTTCCGTCGGGACCCGGATGTAATTTATATACTCTTCCTAAAGACCATTGCAAAGGTACGCGATTATCATCTTTGATGATTACGATTGAATTGACGGATAACGGTTTAGACGCCTTCGTCCATTTCATGCGTTGAGAAAGAGAAGTTAAATATTCATTTTTCCAACGTATCCAAAAGTTTTGAACAAAGGATTGAATTAATTGCCATCGGTTAAGTCGATACAATTTAACTGAAGAATAATCCTCATCGGGAACGCTTGTAAGTGGTTCCAAAGTCAGAAAGTGACCAGGGGTCAAGACGTTTAAATCATTCGGATCAGCACTCAAAGCACACAAGGGTCGCGAATTTAAAACGGCCTCAATTTGAATGAAAAGAGTGCTAAGCTCCTCAAATGTTAAAACTTGATTGCCAACAATACGATAAAGGTGCATTTTTGCAGCCTTTATTTGGATTTCCCATACTCCCCCAAAGTGAGGCGAAGAAGGAGGGTTATAAATGAATTTAATCTGTTCGGCCTGCGACGCTTCTTCTATTAACGATAAAATATTGCTAGCACCTACGAAGTTCGTGCCGCAGTCGGCATGAATTATACTACAACGTCCACGACGACCTACAAAGCGACGTAATGCAGCTATAAACCCATCAGTAGAAAGAGATGATACCACCTCAAGATGGACCGCCTTAGTAGCTAAACAGACGAATAAGCAGAGGTAAGCTTTGTCCATCCTCGCACCGCGATGGTTCCCGATTTTAATGCGGAACGGTCCACCGAAATCAACACCTATGACCGAAAATGGTTTAACTTGGTTAACACGATAAGAAGGAAGGTCGCTCATGAACGGTTCTAATGGCTTAGGATTAGTTCTGTAGCATCCGATACATCTTGAAAGACAACGACGAATAGCTCGTTTAGCAGATAAAACCCAAAACCGTTGCATGACTAAATAATGAGTAGTATTTTGCCCTGTATGACAGTACTTACGATGAGTGGATTCAATAAGTTTATTTGTAAAGGGATGATCACAAGGTAAGAGCGCGGGATGTTTTTGATCATATTCTAAACCAGCGCGAGATATCCTACCGCCCACCCTGAGAATACCCGCTTTGTCAATAAAAGGATTTAATTTTTGAAACGGTTTAGGTAACGATTGGTTCGATTTAACACGTTGAATTTCACTTTCAAACGATGATTTTTGCACAGATTTTACGATTACTAATAACGATTGATGGTTTTCATCGTCAGTAAGAATGGAACCGCTATGGCGCTCGTCTGTACTTTTAGAACGAATGTTATGTATAAATCTTCGAATATAAGAAACGATACGAGTTATTTTATCCAAGGAAGAAAAGCGTTTTAATAAAACATCGAATATCGTATCTTGCTGTCCATTGTTATCTTGATCGGTAATCAAAGTAACTGAGTGTCGTTCCTCAGTACGCACAATTTGCTCTTCATCATTGGTAAGAAACCTTTGAGAATTTTTCGGCCAACAATCAAAAGTTTGTGACAGCCAGGATGGACCTGACCACCACAACGAATTATTAAGAAGATCGTGAGGAAGTTGACCACGAGAACATACATCCGCAGGATTATCACCTGAGGCGACATGATGCCATGAATTCGCAGAGATAACATCCTGAATGTGGCTAACTCTATTTGCGACGAATGTAGTCCACCGAGACGAGTGCGACCGAAGCCAGGAAAGGACAACAGTCGAGTCAGTCCAAAGATAAATACAATCGATAGGTATTACTGATACGCATCCAGTACGAATTTTGTGAGGTCTGCGAGCATAACAGCACCACAGAGCTCCAAACGAGGTAAAGAAAGACGTTTCAATGGAGCGACGCGTGCCTTGGCGCATAACAGCCGAGTATGATTAGATCCGTCAGCACACAAGACCCTAAAATAAATAACAGCTCCGTACGCGAGTTCGGAACTATCACAAAAGCCATGAAGCTCGTATGAAATTACATTATCGAGAGTGAGACGACGTGGAATACTCAGCGAACCAATAATAGGCAGCTGATCACAGAAAGATTTCCAGACGTTAATTATGTCATGGGGCGGCGTCTCATCCCAAGAAATTCCGAGAAGCCAAAGTCTCTGCAGTAAACATTTGACTTGAATAGTAAGCGGTGATAGAAACCCCAAAGGATCAAATATCTTAGCAATCTCACTAAGGATAACACGCTTAGTACATGGTCGATCAGAAGGAGTCACATCGAATAAAAACGAATCTGATACTGGATTCCACTTGAGTCCAAGTACCTTAAGAGTAGGATATTGTTCATCAGAAAACGATTTAGAATCCAGAAGACATTCTGCCTGGGAGAGATCTGATAACAAATTTGGTGAATTACTAGCCCATTTTCTTAATACGAAATGACCTAGTTGGAATAATTTAACGATTTGTGATTTAGCTTCCAACGCGGCGGTCAGATTTTCACAACCAGTAACAATATCATCTACGTAAATATCGGTCGATAACATTTTCTTAGCCAGAGGAAATTTACTACCTTCGTCCTCTACTAGCTGCTTGATTGTCCTACAAGCAAGAAACGGAGCGGATGAAACCCCATAAGTTACCGTATTAAGTCTATATTCCTTTAACACCCGATCAGGGCCTGATCTCCAGAAGATTCTCTGATAATCTCGATGTTCATCAGAGACAAGAATTTGTCTATACATCTGACGTATGTCAGCCATAAAGACAACCGAATGTATTCGATAGTGGAGCAGAATCCCAACGATGTTAGATTGAAGTTTAGGTCCCGTCAACAACGTGTCATTTAACGAAATGCCCTTAGCATCCTTTGCCGATGCATCAAAGACGACGCGTAATTTTGTTGTGGTACTATCTGGTTTAGTGACGCAATGATGCGGAATGTAGAATTTGCCTTGGTTCAACTCCGCCGGATTCACTAAAGACATGTGGCCGGATTTTTCATAGTCATCCATAAATTCACAGTATTGCTGATGTACAAGAGGATCACGAGATAAGCGATGTTCGATCGCATGGAAACGTCTCAAGGCAATACCACGAGAACCTTCAAAGACTGGTTCCACAGTATCGACGAGAAGACGCACTCCGTACCTACCACTTGAATCACGATAGTGGTCAGTTGTATAAGCTTGCTCGCACAAGATCTCCTCGGGTGTTAGAGGTGACGCCTGAGGAACACTATCCACCTCCCAAAACCGTTGTATGGCCATTGCCAACACGATGTCGGATTTTGACGAGACTTGTACCAACGATGAGGATGCAAGTGGCGTTCTACCTAATAAAAGCCAACCGAATACCGAATTAATTGCAAGTGGCTGATTTGCATTGCCTTTCAAGCGCTGACCAAGAAGTGACTCGGCGAAAACATCTGCACCAAGCAAAACATCGATAGGACCAGGGATGTCAAAACCTGGATCAGCTAACGGTAACGAGTTAATGTGAGTCCAACCCGACGAACTAAGTTTAGCTATGGGTTGCTCACCACAGATATTTGATATAACGTGCATGTCTAAATCGAATAACGAATTATTGTTTGAACCGACTGAACAACGAATTAAGCCGACGACGTCAGTAGCAACACCTCCCAAACCATTGATATTCGATTCGCATGAAATTGGTTGAAGGTTTAGACGCTGAACTGCGTGTCGCGTTATAAAATTATTTTGACTTCCGGTGTCGAATAATGCGCGAAAAGAATGATACCTACCGTCCAAGTCCTGTATTTGAATGATAGCCGTAGCTAACAACACAGTCGTATTAACAAAATTTGTTGAACACTTAGAATTTTCCTTAACAAATAGGGAAACGGATTTAGACTCTTTGGAGTTATCATCATCACTAGGTTTTTTGTTATCACGATCCCTATGAAGTAACGTGTGATGTTTATGTTTACATTTCAAACAACGAAATATAGATTTACAATCCTTCAGGTGATGAGATGATTTCAGACAGTTGAAGCACAATTTGGCCTCTGTTGTATAAGACATACGATCGTCTACGGATTTAGCGAGAAATATTTCACAACGTGTTATTGAATGATTAGCTGAACATAAAGAACATACCAGAATTGGTTTAGTAACTTTATCTAAGGCTTGTCCTTGAATTTTATTACCTGCCAACAATGTGTGGGTGACCTTGGAACCTTTAGAAAAACTATTGAAAGTAGGTTTCGCGTTTGAAACGAAAGCTCGACCGTTTGATTCCTTAGTCGTAGGATTTCCTTTATAACCCTCAGAAAAATGATTATCGCGTGACAGCGATTCACATTTAGAATGTAAAAAGTCCTTTAGCTGAGAATAGTCCGGAATCTCAGTGTTGATATACTTCTCTTCGAATTCACGACGTATCTTCGAGTCCAATTTAGATAAAATATGATACACTAGAATAAAATCCCAGTTGTGCACCGGAAGGTCTTGTTTACGTAAAATGCTCAAGTTTTCGTCAATACAATCTAACGATCGACGAAACTCGGTCGCGTTGTTGAGTTTGAAAGAAACGTTTAAAATATATTTCCAACAAGTAAAAGATAATTCACGCTTATGTTGATAACGCGCAACTAAGGCCGCGTGCGCATCGGAGTAGTAATCACCTGTTACGGGATATTTCCGTATAAGCGATAGCGGGTCACCGCTAAGTGTCGACACCAGATATTGAAATTTCTCCACATCGGTAAGAGAATGACAGTTATGGATCAGTGAATTAAAGGAATCAATAAATTCGGGCCATTGTTTTACATTACCTGAAAATGTAGGTAACGAAATTTTAGGTAACTTGATGTGAGACTTTAATGGTGTAGACTCAGCTCTATGATTCCTAGTGACTTCTGATTCCGCCTTTTGTAAAAATCTCGATATTGACATAACACGAAAATATGTGTCATCAAAACGAGTACGAATATCATTATCAACACAATTTTCCTCATCACTGACTGAATTAGATGAATCCAGTAATTCAAGTATTGAGAAGTGTGCAAGTTCGAAATCAGACCTAATGTTTGATAATTGATCACAATATGAAAAGAAAAGATCGCATTGATTAACGTCCGATTCAGCAACAATACCGACCTCTAATGCCTTTAACATACGGTTCAAAGCTATAGTACGCTTTCGACGTAATGACGGTAAGTCTTGAATAGTGTATGTTTCAGAAGTATTTTTCGATTTAGATTTAGACTGACTAAGTTTCCGAGTAGCACGCTTCGGATTAAAAGACATGATAACAAGTTATTGTACTTAAAAGGTATAACACGACTACTTACGATTCCACTTCACGTGATTGCGGTGAAATGAACCAAATAGGTACCTATATCAAACGAGTAAAAAAAAAATGTGTTGTTTACGAATAAAACGATTGATTGGAGTGTGAAAGCGTATGATTTTGTTAAAAACGAATAAGACTAGCGTATTTATTATTACAGCCGACTATGTATACACAAAGCACCGAATTTAATTGTATAGCTTGTTAGTGTATGATCTGTAATAATAAATAGGTATGAGTACTGAAAGTAAAATATAACAGCCGAATAAAATATACCCTTAAACGGAATTGAATAGGATTGTATAGGTATGATCTGTTATTATTACTCAACGGATTCACGAGTGCACGAATTAAAGCTGCAAATCGACAATAATAAATGATTGTTTACAATGGTCAACTTGAAGTTGCCGAGTAATACGGGTTACGATTAAAATGACCGTAATGAACGATCTGGAATGAATAATGAGTACAAATGTCACTGTTAATTGTGAACGATGGCACCATACAAGTTGGAACGAATGAGATTGATCTGTGAATGAGCAATTGAAATGTTTTTTGTGAACTTCCGTTATGTGGAGTGGAAAAAGGAATGAACTCAAACGCACACATAAAAACGGACGAATTGCGAATTAATATTATATAAATGAGCAATGGAATGCAACGTGTACCTACTTACTTGCTCCTACCTACCTGACCGGTCACGAAATAAAAATGTATCTGCGTACTTGTGAAAAAATATCGTTTGAAACGTATTGTATTTTGAATTTACGACTTAAAAAAGCTACGAATGACTATTTGTTATATGAATTGACTATGAGTTTTAGTACTATTTTAAGCGAAAAAACGTGCAAATACCAGCTACATTTATAGGGCGAATTTTACAATTAAGATCATGAGCCACCCATTCCCCGGTTTCGGCACCATGTAGACGTGTGCACAATTGCCTTGCCGGAACGGGCTGATTGTGACACTCTGGGTCAGAGCCTTTGATGGACTCTGCCAACAGTTAAGAACGATTCGCGGTTCACTCGCCACCACCGAATAACAAAGCACTTACCAGTGGGAGGAGGCTTTTCCACGTACGAGTGGAACAGGATGGCTGATGATGCTTGTTCGTAGCTGGTGAAGGCGTGAAGATCAGGTGGCCACGCGATAGTCGTGGCGCCAATGTCAATATGGATGAATTGAAATTCTTATGCTCACTATAGGACACAAACTGCGCGCACACACTTACACTTGTAGTTCACATAAATAATGTCTGATTTTCAAAATATTAATGGATTTGCAGCTGACGAGTTTTGGTAGCAGCTCGCGGCGGAGACGGACATCACACTCTCGTGGTGGCCAATCATAAATCGACTCCCGCCGATATGCCCTAAGATTGGGCCTTTGTTATTGGTTGAGCGAATGAATGAATCGTCTGCCACCAGCCTGTTGGCGGCACATTTTAAATTAGGAACGTTTACTTTACATAAGGATTGTTTTCTTAGTGCCTATACTGATGCAGATTGGGCTAACGATGCCACAGACAGGAAGTCCTAAACTGGTTTTATTATCAAGTTAGGAAATGATACAGTTAACTGAGAATCACGCAAACAAAGGTGTGTAGCATTATCGAGAACTGAAGCATAATATTTAGCGATAAGTGACGTGTGTAAAGATATTTCTTTTATTAGAAATTTGCTTTCAGAGATCATACCTAGGCAGTTGTGTGATATGAATTGTATTGTATATAATGACAATCAGAGTGCGCAAAAATTATTACAAGCTAAGGAGTATTGTCATAAACGTACAAAGCACATAGATCTTAGATATCATTATGTAAAGGATCTTGTAGACAAAAATATACTAAATGTTATGTACTTACCTACGGATAAAATGCTTGCGGATGTTTTGACCAAACCTTTAAGTAGAATCAAGCATGAATACTTTGTAAAGGCTATGAATGTGAATTAGTCATTGTGTTGAGTTTAATATTTTGTAATATGACTTGGTATGTGATATTATGTCTTATGTTATGTATGTGCATGTACATTTTATTGGTAATGTGTTTTTACTTGTTGACATACACTGATATTTTTTTCTTATTTACTTCTATAAATTTATAAAGTATAGAATGCCTTTTTTAGGAAAAATAGACACATAATTGTTTTGAAATGTAGAGTCACATATTTTGGAATGTAGAGTCATATAATTTTAAATGTAGAGTCATTTTGCTTCATTATTTTAAAAATTGATTCTGTACATTGTGAGCCATAAGGGGAAGTGTTAAATAATGTAATTTTATGTATGGCATCACAATTACTTGATAGTTTATTTATTGACAATGGCAACTCTTGCCTACGGACTGTCACTCATTCGGTCAATCTTGTCTCTTCTTCTCGATAACCTCATGTAACTAATTTTATGTGTATTTTACTACTTGACGATTGTATTACCATCGACTATGTTGAATATAGTTTGAGGGCAATATCATCCAGTTGTTTCCGTTCTAATATCCCTGCCGCACACACTGCAAGATCTACTGCACAGCATCGACCACGAGCCTCAATATAACTAACAACATTCAATAACGCACTACATAGTATATTATGTAGGGGAGCGAGGGGCTTGTTGTAACAGTTTTCATGAAAACGATTAAATTGATAATAAATAAAGACGGATATATGCTGTAACTCTTCCTCTATCAAATCAAGATATCCACTCGACTGTCCGCGCTGTCAGACTATGATGTGGGAGAACTGTCCGGCAACATCGCGCGACGGTTGAATGATAAAAATCGCGCGACTGAAACTTTATTTAAACTTTATTGCACTGTAAGTTGTACAATTGGCGGACTTAATGCCTAGTGGCATTCTCTACCAGTCAACCACCTGGTAATGCAGAGAGTTTAATCAGTGGCGGAATATTAATAATATGTGAGAAGAGTGGTAAGAAAAAGAAGTAAAATGCACTAACATAAACATACATACTAATATTACACAAATATATAATAGGATACATAAGCAAAAGAATAATAAACATACAAAGAATACATAAACTTAATAAATACAAAATTATGAATGATAAAGCTGATGATAATGACGACATCCAAAGAACACAAATAAAAGAAAATGGCTGTTAATTCTGAAGAGAGCCAAGGTTAAGATAGTGGGTGCGGAGAGACTTTTTAAAAGTAAATTTGTTGGAGGACATTCTGATTTCATTGGGGAGAGAATTCCAAAGTCGAATCGCAGAGATGGTGAAAGAGTCCGACATAAAGCCGGTCTTGAAAAGTGGTGTGAAAAGAGTGAGATTATGGGAAGAGCGAAGGTTGCGCGAAGTAGTGGAAGCCAGATAGTTGAAGCGCTGTGCCAAATAGGTCGGAGAGTGAGGGTTACGAAGTATGTTGAAGAGAGTGCACAGGATTCTTATTTCTCTGCGATGTCGGATGGGAAGCCATTTAAGCTTGAACCGGTAAGCAGAAATGTGGTCGTACTTACGAAGACCGAAGATAAAGCGAATACCATTGTTAAGGAGACGGTCAAGTATATTGAGATAAGCTTCACTGATGTTCGTACAACAAACATCGGCGTAGTCGAGAAGAGGAAGTACGAGAGACTGTACAAGAAGAGTTTTAGTATGAGATGGGAGAAAGTTTTTAAATTTATAGAGAGCCCGTAAAGTGGCGGTTACTTTCCTGCTGACCTCGGAAATGTGTTTAGACCAGCAGAGGGTGCTGTCCATGTATAGCCCCAGGTTCTTGACATTTTCACTGTAAGGTATCACGGCCTCATTAAATAAGATCGGAGCAGTGGAGTCCATGTCGATCTTGGCCAACTGCCTTGAGCTGCCAATAATGATGGCTTGACACTTGGACGGATTCACTGATATCCCAAATTTCTCGGACCAGTCAGCAATACAGGCGAGGTCACGATTAAGGGCAGATATGGCCGAGCCTATGTCAGGCACCTCTGCCTGAGCATATAGTTGCAGATCGTCTGCATACAGATGGTAAGAGCAATTAAGATGGCGAGTAATAGAATTAATAAAAACGGAAAAGAGGAGTGGAGAGAGAATGCCACCTTGAGGAACGCCAGTTGTGAGATTGGACCAATAAGAAAACTGTTGATCAATCCGAACAGTTTGTTGGCGTCCCTGAAGATATGAGGTGAACCATTCCAGTGCTTGATGTGAGACCCGCAAATGGGACATAATTGCAAGGAGCACGTCGTGGTCGACATTGTTAAAGGCATTAGAGAAGTCAGTCAGAACTAGAACAGTCACTTTTGAATTATCCATGCCCTCTCTAATATCTTCAACTACCTTAAGAAGTGCTGTGGTTGTGCTATGTCCCGGACGAAATCCTGACTGATAATCATTCAGGAGGTTATTGTTAAGTAGGAAAGTAGTTAGTTGCTTATGGACGACTGCTTCTAGGACTTTTGAAAGAAAAGGAAGAATGGAGATAGGACGAAAATGAGTAAGTTGACTAGGGTTAGATAATTTAGGAAGAGGAAGAACGTAGGCTTTACGCCACACAGCAGGAACCACCCCAGAGTCGAGAAAAAATAATACTATAACTATTGGTAATTATATTACAATCAATTTTTTTTTTAGAAGAAGTGCGGTGTTACAACTTACCTCGTGCTTGGGGCAAGTTGTAACGTCTACCGGGGCAAGAAGTAACGATAAAAAAAAACGACAATAATACCTCTAATCATTTATTCTTTCTTTATTTTTACCAAAGTATAGATCTATCTAAAGTAGGTATTATGTAATTTTTATCAAAACTCAACACAAATAAACTTTTTAACTATTTAACACCTAATAATTAAGTAATTAACACTTTTATTTAGTTAAACCCTACTTTTAATCATCATGGCACTTTTTAATCACAGTTAGTAATTTAAATTCTTTATATCTTACGTATGCTACGTAATTATCTCTTAATATCTATCTAACAAAGTATTGTAGGTACTTATGTAAAAATCAAAATTTAGTGGATTTCACTATAAGTAAATTTAGTCTTCATCTGAGCTACAATTAATACAAATAAAAGATGTAGTATCTCCTGTAACACATCCTACATGTGCCCACATCTTACAAATGATAAACTCTACCCATTCTTCTTTATTTGAATCTGTCACCACATACCAGACAATACGACTCTTCTGGTTCAGATTCAGAATCTAAACATAAAATCTTTTTTTTAGCTCTGTCCACTCCGGTTTTATTTTTTGTTGATTTTTCTTTCTTCTTATGCTTTCTTTAATACACCCTCATTCTAGAAGAAAGGAAAAATAAATGAGTAGGTGTCTACATCATAACTTGGGGCATGGTGTAACACTTTGCAACAAGCCCCGGGATTTTGTTACAACTAACCCCATGGTATGATTTTTAACATTTTTCAAGATAACTATTTAAAAAAAATTGCTAATTTAAAAACTGTTTTACATTATCAGAGATAGATAAATTTGAATGTGAATAAGTTAAAGAAAGTTTAAAATTAGTTGATAATAATAACGCAAACCAAAATTTTACGGGAGTACAATTTTATATTACCTGGCAAATATGAAGCGCGTGCACACTTCTGCTCACTGCATCGGCCGGCGGGACACTATGCAACATGATGCGGTGTGGTTTATAGGTCAATTCGAGTTAAAGAAATACGTTAATAAAGTTTAAGGTCCCAGTGAAAAGAGCCTGTTACTACTTACCCCTGTTACAACAAGCCCCTTGCTCCCCTACTTAGTGAACTCTTTTAGTGCCGAGCACTCGGACCCGATTGCGTGAGGACCTTTCCAGCGCGGTGCCGCCCACTCGGGCCCGAGTGTTTACGGCGACACCATTGTGCCGAGAACTTAGGCCCGAGTGTTTACGGTGATATCTTTCTCTGACATCATTTTTATGTAGCACTCGCACCCGAGTGCTTGGCCACCAGCAAGCTGTGTGCCGACCACTCAGGAGCTTTTTAAGTCATTTATAGTGTTAAAAAAAATGAATGAGAGTATAGGATGAACTTGTGTATTGCTTTTTCAGGATGGTTGCGATGGTAGCAATCACCGAAATATAGTCATGTTATTATTTGGCATAGCCCTCACAAAAGTTCCAAAGTAGCCCAAGGTATTAGGGCCCACATACACATTTATCTGAGCACGCAAAATAAATTAGTTAAGTTTGCGGCCACGTACAGAACCACCTTTAATGGAGTCTGTCTCCACTAACATGCACCTTCAAGCTATACAGTACCGTTTTACGCTGATACTGTCATTATAAAGACTGGCTATGGAGATAGAAGATCAAGTTATGGTAGAAATGAGAGCTTGACATAGGTAAGTAACGCTGTTGACATTACAGAACCTTACTCCTAGGCTACTAAAAGTTTTATGGAAGGTCAACTACTTATATCTAATTCAAAGGCGTATTACATTTCAGAGGTGAATAATGTGAAATGATGGTTTTAACGCTTACAACTTTAATAAATCCTCTTTTCAAGACAATTCAATACAGTGAGAATTACATTGAACTGAATGCGGAAGGTATTTCATTTTTTTATTTATTTAAGTAGAAGCAGAGTGGAAACATAGATGATGCTAGCCCGTAAGTTAAGTGTTGAAATAAAGAAAGTTCAACTTGAATCCGTTAAATTTATAATATATATATCCGTTATTTTATAATAATATAAATTTGGCATGATTTTTAAAATTTAATTTTTAGCATTGTTAGCAAGAAGGTACTTGTATACAAACCATTTTATAAAACTTGTTGTTGATAGAAACTTTGAATTACTAGCTCTGTTTAAAAAACGTTATTGACTGTATATAAAGATTAGCTTTATTTGTACTAAGAGCTATGAATTTGGTAACAATAAAAAAATCATTACACTTGTAGATAAATATTTTTTTTCAATTTATTTAGAATAGATAACCTAGTTATAGTCCGTTTTTCTTGGCTTTGCGAAAATTGACAATTAACTATTTATTACTTTATCAGTAAAATAAAATTAGCTAACTATTCGATTTAAACTAAGGTACGATTGTGTAAAGCAATCGTCTGCATCTGACACTTCAAAACGTACTGTATGATCTTTCAAACGGTAGAACTGCCATACATTTGACAGATTATACCGTACGTTCTAAACTGTCAAACCTATGACAAGACAGCATGGTCCTTAGACCTTAGCCTGTCCCCTAAGGAACGAAAATACAAAAAAAATGAACTGTCAAATGGATACGATTGTTTTACTCGAGATAGAATAGATAATTAAAGCAATCATATTCATTTGACAGTTCAAAACGTACGGTACGATCTGTCAAACGGCAAAGAATAAAGCGTTTGGCATATCATACCGTACGTTCTGAACAGTCAAATGAATACGCTTGTTTCATACAATATCACCTCTGATCTCAATATTCAACGATGAATCACTTAAATATTGTGAGTTTGTTTATATTTTTTTAAAATTAATCATTTCGTGAAAAAGTATGTCAAGATTGCTCATTATATTCGCTAAGGAAAAATACTATATAATAATTTATCAACTTCTTTTACACGCATGTGTCGTAAATAACAACTCAATTTAATATCGCAATACCTTGCACTCTCCGAACAAAAATCCAACACCTGCCTGTAATTTTAAGTTTCAACAAAAACTTTCTGACTATTCGTCTTTATTTGTTCGTACTTCACTGCACTACCCGGTATAATGGAAATTTATGCATACAGAAAAGCGGAAAGATTTCCAGTTTTCAGACAAAAGGTCGCTGGTTCTATTCCCGAGGGGGGCAGAGGAATGACCTTCACTAATTTTGGGAACGTTGCTATTTGCTCGTAGGGATAGTTGGGACCTTGGTTTGATTTGACTTTGAATAAGTTGTATTTACACATAGAGATCACGAATTTCGTAAAGTTTTGCCTAAACATTGGAGAGCTCAATGATTTGATATAATAATATTATGTTAAATATTTTTCATCGTGTCATTTGAATATTTACGATTTTGTGAGTTTTGAAAAAAATATATACCTTAACCAAATATCAGAATGGCTAGTTTATTGACCATTGGTTAAGGTATTATTTCTGCAAAACATCTAGAAATTGGGCCATAAGTATCACATACAATAATTATCAATTCAATGTATGACCCTCAAAATTCTAAGATGATAATTGAAACAATGCATGTTGTTTTAAGATATAAAAACCTAGCTAAGGGGCGATTTTACCAACGTCAGATAAGACTTATCTGCCTGAATAAGTATAAAATGACCGATTTTAAAATTCAATTTTACATAATATGATTGCTGACAAATAGGTGACGTCATCAAATTACGCGTTTTATAATATATTCGACGAATATCCCTTAAGTATCTGACTTTCGTAAAATCAGTTCTAAATAAAATTTCTCGAATTATTATTTCAAACCATGGGTTTTCTTTTCAGACAGCTGAAAACAGCACATGGAGTCTTTGAATACTCTTTACATTTTCAAACGAATGAGAATGCAGTAAGAAAATAACAAAAAGCCTGGAACATTGCCTTTGACAAACCAGAATGCACAAATAAAAAGATATCACGTGTGTACGTAACGAGGCGCATTATCACGTACGAACGTAACGGTGTCACGTGACACGTGAGCTAGTCACCGCAGCTAGGGCAGTTACACACGACTGGAGATAGTGTCTACCACAGTCATGCCGTAAACCTGCTCTCTTGATGAATGCTGATGCCTTTTAACAATGAAGTTCTTTTTTTTTTCTATGTTCTATTTATTAACTGCCTTGGTGGCGCAGCGGTTAGCGGGTAGCACTTTAAAGCAACAGCTGCGCGAGGTCCCGGGTTTGATTCCCGGGTTGGGCTTAAAAAACGTACCTGCGTTAATCTGATCAGATATTTTTAGGGCAGCCCGGAGTTTGGAAGTTGGTGGTGTTTCACCCCCGTGCCTCGGAAAAGCACGTCAAGCCGTTAGTCCTGCGCCTGATCTCTCTCCCGTCTTGTTAGATTGCTGTCCCATCGCGCTATGAGAGTGAAAGGAATAGAGAGTGCACCTGTGTTTGTGCATACACTTGTGCACTATAATATGTCCCACATAGTCGGAAAGTTGTTGTGATTGGCCATCGTAGTCGAAATTGGCTTGGCTTGGCGACTATAATTATTTATTTATTTATTATCAAATCAGAGCATTCTCGACCAGTCAACCATTAGGTGAAGCAGAATGATTCTATGAATACAGTTACTACTGGAAAAGCTATGACTAGAACCCTTTGTACCGTCAGCATTGCATCCCACGGTGTGAACGCGCTGTTGGCCATAGTCGTCTTCATTATGTTAGCATTATGACGCCGTCACGCCAATAGCACGGTGACGTGATGACGACAAATCAACGGCAAAATGCAGCCCCATATCTACCGCCAAACGCTAACAATGTTGGATGCCGTTGGTTTTTGATAAACGACCTCCATGTTACACTAGACATGGTGTGAAAAACAAAGTGTGAAAAATCTTTCAAAGCGTAGTAATTGCCGTGTTTGTTCATACTTTGCCATTTTGGAATGTGTGACACTAAATGAGTTACGTACATAATTATGTGTCATTTGTATAATATATAAATATCAGTCTATATTTTGATGGTCATATGTACCTCTTTTATTTGCTGAATTAGAAACAACACCATATAAATCGAACTCTATACGTACAATCTTAGTTAAAGTGACTATACTATATACCCAACTAGTCACCTTGCTAAACACAGACTGATAAGTTCAAATAAATGTTCTAATCGAAGGGCACAAAGCGAAAGCGATTGCAACGCAAAACGCTCAGAATTCACAGCATTCTCTATTTGCCGGAATTCTGTTGAGTCCCGCAGAGCTATAAACTTGAATCTTTTATGCCATTCAGGGCGATCAATAGGATTTTTCCATTTTTTATTTTATTCAACAAATCTGGTCTAGTTTTTTCGTGTTTGAGTGAGCTTTTTTGTAATTGAACTGTATAGTTGTGTAGCGCAAGCAACGTTAGATGTTCTCGAGCATAAGAATATTGGTAAAAACGCAACATTTATTTTAAATATATCTGTCTAACTTTCTTATCGTATTTTTTGAAATCTCAATCGATCGATTTAAATCAGGTGTTGTATTGTATTAAAACCAATTTGTTATTAAAATGCAGTTGTAAAAAGCAAATTTTTCAGACCTGGTCTGATGTCAAACCCTGTGTCTTACACTATCCAGGCGCACGCCTATACCACTACGCTACTGGTCATTAACACATTGGCAAGCCTGTTTACTTTTCAAGCTTCGAACACTACGTAAGTCAATTAAACAACTTTACAGGAGACAACAAAACTATGTGGTGTTTAGAGGCTAAGCTATGGGTGGTCACTTTCTTTCAAATAATGGCTTCTGATTATTTATAATTGATATTATTGTAGCTCATGGTTAGACGCGCAATGAACAGATCTATCTAATGGAATAAAATGTCATTACCACCTTTAAATATCATAAGCGCCAATTTTCGACTTACACGGTTTGGGAGAGTCTAAGTAATGAAATGTACCATATCAAATTATATAAGAATTTCGTTACAAATAAAAACTAAAAATTAAAAGGTCACAAAAACTGAGGCACTCATTAAAATCCAAATATAATTGTCACAACTTTTCCCATTGTAAAACACAAATAGAACTAGTTACTGCAGACGTTTCCTAGCTCCCTGTCGGCTCCGAGACGGAAAGCTTTTAATTACAGCATTCCAAAGAACAACAGTTCTATTAAGTAGCGAAAAATAACGTTCCCCCTTAGGAATTCTTGTTGAATGTAAAAAGTTTCTAATTAAACTACTACAGCGGTGCAGAGGTAGCAAACGAGTGGACGTCGCGTGAAATTGTACTGGGCCACTATTTTTGAATTGCTCGCGTCAAGATCGCGTGTGATACTATATTTATTAATGGCTGATTTTCCAATGAAAATAATATAATTCTACACGGGAGTGATTTAAAAAAAGATAACTGGATTTTGTGAATACTTACTATGTAAAGCGTGATTTTCATTGATTTAATTAGTTTTCGAACGAAACTCACACGCCATAACCAAGAGATTCAAAAAAAACCGGCTAAGTGCGAGTCGGACTCGCCCACTGAGGGTTCCGTGCCAACTTTTACTGAATTAGGGATCCACTTACTTCCACTAAGCCAAAATACCACAATATTTTACAGCAAACATTCATTTGTTTTTCATAGTGTTTGTATGAAGAACAAAGTTATGTTTGCGGTTGTTGAAAATGGGCTATATCTCAAAAACTACTAGTTTGATTGAATATGCTTGTTAAGATCTATATTGATTATTTTTTTCAAAAGTTACATTTGCTTAGTTTAAAAGATCAAACGAGAGAAATAAGATCAAACGTTAGACTTTAAAAGAAAATGGTTTTAAAAACCTCTATGTCATTTTAAAATACCTATCTAAAGACGCAGACACACGCATAGGTTTGACTAATTTTTTTTTTGCTTTTAGTTTCATGTATGGGAGCCCCTCCCCCCCTTTAATATCATTATTTTTATTTTTTATATAAGAATCGTAAAACGGTTATCAGGATACATCTTCTTACCAAATTCCAACAGTGTGATGCTTATAGTTACAGAATAAAGTTGCTTCCGTTTTTTGTCCATTCTGCTACGGAACCCTTAAAAGGCCTCTTGATCGTATCGCACGGATCAATGGTTCCAAAATGCTATCAATTTCTGGCTTTGTTTGTAACTACGTATAGTTACTTTTGATCCAAATCAAAAACATTCCAGGCCCAAAGCACATTGGCTAAATTGCTGAATACTAACTGAATCGATTTCTCACAGTCAGTGAGTTCTGTCTGTCGGTTTATCTATCTCAGTAAATACGGAATATAAATTGGCAAATTGTTCCAAAACAGAACACTGCTTAATTGGACCATTTCGCTTGTAATGTACAAGTTAAGAAAAAACATTGTTCTTGCATTCGTTATTGTCATCTCTTTTGATAGATCATGCAACTGACTGAGACAAGAGAATCGGGTAAAAAAAATTAAATACCAACATGGCGTTCTTTGGATGGAATAACGAAAACATTGCCTTGAAAAGCACGTGAGTTACTGTATAATGTTTTCACTTTAAACATTAAAGAGCAGAATAATAGATATAAAGAAAGCCAGATACATTACAAACTGTTATTATGCCCAAGTCCCGCGTAATAGCTTTAATTAGAGATGAATGAAACTGATACTTTTCTACGCAGCATGATTTATTAAGTCCGTAATAAGAAATCCAAAAGAAAAGCGTTAAAAAATAATTACTGTAATAAATTATTTCTTTGGGTGATCCTTTTGGAAAGTTGTGTATTTTTACCTCATTAAAACCGTGAAAGAAAAACGAAGCCATAAATTTAGTCTTTTAATTAGGTGTACTTTGTGTGGTGTACTTTCCCCTCATCTGTTTTGAATCTTTATAAGTAATACTAGCGACCCGCCCCGGCTTCGCACGGGTGCAATACTGATATTAATTGCCCTGCCTTCGACTCTGAGATTTAATTGACCATGTAGTATGCCCTACTACGCGTCCATTCACTCGCACACAGGTTTAGCGCAAGAAAGAGAAGGTAAATGACCTCACTCCCTCCCACGCCTCACAGCACTGCCAGCCGCCTGTCGCTCATTCGTGTCCGTGCGCGCGCGCCGTTCCAACGCACGCAGTAACCACAGTATATAACCGTTAAGTTTTTATTTCGTGCTTAACGAAATTTATCTTATAGTGACATGTTAGTTCAAAAATGTTTTTGTTATTAATTTAACAAGTGAATGTGAAGTAAAACGCACTACCCAGCGTGGCTGCACCATGCATGCTTTACGCTTCGCGGCCGAGCTAGCACGCGATGCTAGCCAGTCCGCATTTTCCGCTCCGAATCAATACGCGATATTGATCTGTAGCAAATACTGGCAGAGCTGACACGTGAGGTCAGCCAGTCCTAATTATCTAGATTATTCTAGATCTTATCTGAGACTTTTGGTATGCGTTGCTTCCAATATCCTACCCTCATTTTCATTGCGAAAAAAGGGAAACAAGTTAGCTGAAGTTACAGCCAATTGTTCTTTGATGCTATAATAATAAATTACAGCCAAAGACATTCATGATTAATATTAAGCAGCGCTGACGATGCGCCACTATGGCCTCTGAGTATGAATCAGCGGCCCTCGCCCGCACTCATCCGGCCATACCTGTGATGTGTGTGGCCCATGACGCGCCGCGAATTGCTTCGCAACGGTGATCTACCGTCACAATTCCAGCGTGTTTTAAACGTCTCGCACTCGGAATCAGAATCCGACCAAAAAAGGTATGTGTTCTTATGAATGCTTTGTTATATCACCTTAAGGCCGTACGTACATGTACTTATTACGGGCTACCGTATTCCACTCGTGGCAAAACCACGACCGAACACTTGTCTCAGCCAATATTTAGGCAAATATTAAAATGGAGCATAATGTGTGCTATCACACGTACAAACCAAAATAGCAATAAAATGGTTTACCAAGTAATAATAGTGGCAGAAGATTTATTTCAAATCGAATAAATTAATATTTATTTTGTAAATTTTTACTCAGAATAGTAAACATGAGAGACTCAAAAACACTTTAACAACTTAGACCTTAATCATAAATACACGTACTCTGCAACCTGCAGTACACGTTCCTAATATGTTTTCCACAAAGCTCTAAAAACGGTAGCATAGCATCCCACCATAGCTCCCATAGTTATGGGTGGTTTGGGTCCTTATCCATTGATCACAACTCTTTTGTACTTATTTCTTGCCAATGGCTATAAAATTGTCTAACTAGACAATGCTATGATAAACATAAATTGCTTAATAATACTACTTAAAATATTGAATTTAATAGATTTTGTAAAAAGAAAACAATGTACTTTTTAAGAAAGCAAGATTTTTCTACATACAATTCTGCTTTCTGCTCATACCTATAGCTATTTAGCTTGTGATTGGCTCTTTGATTATAACTAGCAAGCAAGCAAGCTGTAAGCTTGCCCAGGACGTACCAAAATATGGTTGGGTCCATATAAAAACCAGTCCGTTTAAAAACTCCATTAAATGCTTTTAATTTTAACAGCTATAATAAAAATGAGAATGAGCTTTGCTAAATACCTGGCAAATGTATGATTCTGAATGCTAGGAAATTTGCCGTATTTATTTTATATCCAACTAAGATTAAATCAACTTCTCAGTAAATAATTCGGTAAAGCTTAGATTTTATTTACTGAAGCAATAACAACTACCTGGAAAGCGTATTTTTTTAAAATATGCCAATGAGACATCTTATCAAACCCCGAAATCAATATAGTACTACCGTCATATAAGATTTATTAGGGTGCGCTGTATTCCATTGTTTAAGAGGTTATTTCGTTTTTCGAAAAATATGCTGTGAAAGTGATATGCTTTTTTATGAATACGTTCATTTAACCGTCGCAAAGTTCGGTACTTAATCTCGAGTCGAGAAAACTTAATAAAGATCTGTGTCCTTTATCTTTGGAAAAGCCAGCCAACGCCCAGTAAAAATTGGGACAACCTTTGGTCACCTGGAATTGACCTTTGATTCTATGACCTTGTTTCAAGCACCACCTAAGAATAATTCAAATCAAACGTTCTATTGTATTGAAGTATGCGGCAGATAGCATAAACCAAAACTTATAGACACATTGTTAGATATACCATAAGAGTAGGTAGCTATTAAATTGAAACAAGCTCATTTTATGAAGATAATGCCTTTTTTGCTTTTTATGGAAATGCATAAGCAAAACATATAAATTGACACAATTTTATTTTCTCAAGTATTATTACAATATTTCATATAATTTGGTTATTTTTATTTGCCATTTACACACACACCTACGTTTGACGTGAAATAAATACAAGCCATATTCATTATTACAAAAATATTACTATCAATATTTTTTTAACAAAAGGCTAGGAAATTATTATTTATATATATATATTTAAAAAAAAACTGACGTATCCTAAATGCAATGCAGCATTAGAATCAAATTGCACTATAATAATCTAATTCGAGTTATTGGAAATATGAACCATGTTTATTTTCCTACTATTTATTCTGTGATTTAAGAATAAAGTACATCAAATAAATATATTCTCTAATCATCAGTTTTTTGTAATCAATTACATCCATCCACTCCCCAACAATCTTCCCCAGAAAGCCACTAAGTTATTAAGGAACTGTTCCTTGAAAACGTTGCTCTAATAAGCAATAAAATAGGTACTTATTATATGCATTTTATTGTTTGATGTTTATAGTATTCGATATACTGTGTTTAATAATTTTTCAAAGGACATTTTGTCTTGATATTCACCAGTTACTTACATACGGTGGAACAATTGAAAATTAAAAATTAATAATAAAATAGGTCGGGTGGTATGGTTGAGAAAAAGTATTTTATTTTGAAAATGATTTTTTTTAATGGACTTTTCCTTAATTCTTACGCCAGAGGACGTCATGTGATTCGACTATTTATTAAAATTTGAATCAATTAATTATTTCAAACCAAATTATCTATGTTTTTTATTAACCATATGTAAAGATGTTTTTAAATATGTATAAAACCAGTTTACCCTTGGGATCTCTATATGACATAGGTACTTTTAATACGATATCCGTTTATTTTTGGATTTCGTGTCAAAATAGGTACCCTTATTCTAAGTCATCATCAGTTTTTTTTTTGACACAGCTCATAATATTGAAACAAGTCTCATCTGTAGCCAAATATGTTACAAATATTTGTCAAACTTAAAAATATATATAAAGTTAAATAAATAAAAAACTCATAGCAACCAACCTGAAACATAGGATTGATATTTATTGTAATCCTTAAAAGTAATCCAGACATTTACCCAGGCAATAAAATTATGATTAAATTTATCATATACATCATATATATAAATCTGAACATGTGCCGACTATCGAATACTCGGCGAACATTCCTGGTCGATTAGTCGAATATTAGGCAAACGTATTTGGTCGGGGCCGGGTGGTACCAAAACTTATATCGGAGAAATCGTTTGCGGTCGTTTGCCCTTATAAAGCTCCCAGAAGCCGATTTTAAATCTTATTTAAAAAAAAAAAAACTAATATACTTAATGAAATATAAATAATACATAAAAAATCATTACCTACCTACCTATACCTTAAACTTTCTGATAACGATAATATTTCAAAGCCATTGAATTATTGTATTCTTTTTCTTACACAGCAAATAAATCATAATATCATTGATAGACACCCGTGAATATAATCATGATCTTAAAATAATTACATTTCTAAGAATGAATCTTTTAATCAATTACTTTTATACAAATCATAAACACATTTTATAACCAAATTAAGTATATAAATTTTCTCAGGTATTCGAAATTTTAATTTATAAAATATTATTTATGTGTTTGGTATTCGATCGAATATTTTTCAAACAGTCGCATTAATACCTACATATCCCATACTGAAAAGCAATAGAATAGCATGTACATACGTATTTCAAAACTATAATTATAGAATATGCTAAATACTGCAAGAATAAGATAACGATTTTTCAGACGACATTACCTTCACGCCCTTTATCTTACCAAAGATAAGGCGCTAACTAAAAAGTGTTTTGTGTATGTGGCTTTCCTCGTAATAAAATTATCATTTGTTTTACGTGCCAAATTCAGTGTGTAAAACTATATTATTCGCAAATCGTCTCAGCCCAACAATACGTCTTCTGTATTGTTTGCAATTTTTATAACATGCCACAATTAAACAGAAATGCTTTATTTCAGCTTAAAATTACTAAAATAAATAAATTATCAATTTTTAGTTAATCATTAATAAAAAATACTAACAAATATCTTCTTTCTTTCTAATAAAGATATTTTTATTAGTAGAAAGTTATAACTTATCATAGTTATCATACAACTAATGTTTTTTAGTAATAGTGATACATGTATATGTCAAAGATAGCGACATGAACAATGAATTGCTGTTTAATATGATCGTTTTAATGATCAATCACTATTCACATCAGAGATGTCAACTTATTCTATTGTAACAACATTGATTTTACTCCAAACATCTACATGGTCAATTAAATCTCAGAGTCGAAGGCAGGACAATTGGATGATCAAACGAACTTACCTTAAGTGAAGTTCGATCCAAATTGTCCTGACTTCGACGAAGAGATTTAAGGTCCCACCCTTCCCAATTCCCGTGTACGTTTTTTATGCAAAAATAATCGTCACCCTTACAATAAATATAATCAATGTTGTACATCTCATACATCGGTCTCCTTGCTCTGAAATGAATGAGCGACAGGCGGCTGGCAGTGCTGTGAGGCGTGGGAGGGAGTGAGGTCATTTACCTTCTCTTTCTTGCGCTAAACCTGTGTGCGAGTGAATGGACGCGTAGTAGGGCATACTACATGGTCAATTAAATCTCTTCGTCGAAGTCAGGACAATTTGGATCGAACTTCACTTAAGGTAAGTTCGTTTGATCATCCAAATACAGTACAGAAAAACTGTGAACGCTGTATATAAAAACATAGCGGCCCGCTCCGGCTTCGCACGGGTATAAAATATAGGTATAGCCTATGTGATTAAAATCGATCCAGTAGTTTTGATTTATTCATTACTGCCCGTGGCCCGCACGCGTTAAATTTGGAGTAAAACAATCCCCCTATCCCTATACCATGAAGATTTCCTGCTATCTTTGGAATATCTAAATTCATACACTACATTTTTACTCATTTACTTTTTACATTTTTAACTATTTATTTTATTTTTACAACATATTACAGAATGTCTTTATAAACAACGTTCACAGCTTTCTTGTCATTAAACAATACAAACATGTTTTCTCTGGAGGTCACTCTTGAAAGAGCGACATACAGTTGTCCATGTGAAAAACAGTCAACGCTCAAATCAAAGAAGGTTTGACCCTGCGATTTATTAATGGTCATTGCAAAAGATGTCTTTACCGGAAACTGTAAACGTTTAAATTGGAAGGGTAAATCCGATGGTATCAGAGGGATTCGGAGAATCAATACATCTTCTCCGGTGCCACATACTGTGAGTATTGTGCACTCTATTATGAAAGTTTTCAATGATTTTACCAGCAAACGCGTGCCATTGCAAAGTTTAGGTGGATTCAGGTTTCTTAATAAAATAACAGGACAACCTACTTTCACCACCATTTTATGTGGAGGGAGTCCAGACGGGTTCAAAGAATTTAGAAATTCTGTAGGGAAATGAACAGCTTCTTCCAAATCGAGAAAAGAATCAAATTGCAATCCATAAATTATGGTTTTATTTAATCTAATCTTATCACACCTTATATAATTTATATTTTAAAACTATTATCATACAATTATTTATCGTCACTTACTTATAATTACTGATACGTTGTCGCGCTGAAAAGCACGTTTTTATTACCTAAGTATTGCTATTTTCCTCGCTGGAGAGCTCTGATATAATAAACTCGTCCGATCGCTGCTAAATTCAAAGTGTTAAAGGGAAAACCGCGGCCTCAGACGCGCTATTTATAGGCACGCTCTTGCCGCACCGGGCGGCCGGCCGGTACCGCCGCAAACGCTACGTCCCGCAATTTTTTAATCTGTAATATCTTCAAAAATATTCACTTAAATCATACGGTGTAAGGGCCATATAGATCTATATTAAATGAACAATGTATTTTAGGTATTTAATTGGTTAAGGATTAATGCTGTATCGCTTCGAAAATTAGCCATTATTTGTCGTAAAAAGAAAATGACAAAAAAAAGTTATTGTGGGTTCTCCATAAGAGATAGACATAAACCATCACAAAATTTTCTGTAGACCTTTTCAATGTGTACAATACTTAGTACATTATTTTGATAAAACTCGTAGGGTTCAGCCTGCGTTTGCAATGTAAGCGGAAAAATGTAATTATTTACGACATCACATTAGAAACCTCAAAAATAACAGTACTTTTCCACTATTTTATTGATGTTATTATACATATAATCCTTCCTCTTGAATCACTCTATCTATTAAAAAAAACTGCATTAAATTCCGTTGCGTAGTTTCAAAAATTTAAGCATACAAAGGGACATAGGGACAAAGAACGCGACTTTGTTTTATACTATGTAGTGATTTCAGTTGTCTTCTCTTCTCCCTTTCATCTGTATGCAGATGACTTACAGATTTATAGTCATTTTGAACCACATGAACTGTCTGAGACCTTGGCTGCCGTCAATAGAGATCTGAATGCTATTCAGCAGTGGGCAATATCTTTTGGCCTACTTGTGAATCCGGCAAAATCTCAAGCCATGATTATTGGCAGCAGCAGGCTCAGAGGTCAAATTGATTGGGACGAAGTACCTGCGATTGAATACTCTGGCACTTCGATTCCCTTCACAGACAAGGCTAAAAATCTTGGTCTTATAATGGAGTGCACCATGTCTTGGACAGCTCATGTTAATAATATCAGCCAACGAATGCATTACACATTCCACTCTCTTATACGACTCTAGTTTCTCCTACCTTTTAAAACAAAAGTTATGCTTGCGCAGTCTCTTTTGTTGCCGATACTCAACTATGCCGATGTTGCCTTTTTGGATCTGACAGAGGAGCTGCTTAATACACTGGAGCGTCTCCAGAACCTGGCCATTAGGTTCATCTTTAACCTACGGAAATATGACCACATCTCCAGCTATCGCACCCAGCTAAAATGGTTTCCGATTCGCCTCCGTCGTGACATGCATATCCTCACTTTCCTGTATAACATCCTCTACCATCCTCAGTCCCCAAATTATCCCCAATATCGATTCAAACGACTGCCCCCTCCCACACGTTCTAGGAGACCTTGCATCACCGCCACACTCGAAATTGCAAGGAGCAATACCAACATTTTATTTGACTCATTTTCAGTCTACGCTGCTAGACTCTGGAACAAACTGCCGCTAGAACTGCAAGAAAGCTCCAATATACATATATTCAAGAAAAGAGTAAAAGAACATCTGCTTTCTCAAATACCCTCTTGTTCGTATAGTATAAATTTATAGATATATTTAGTCTATTCTAATATAGTTATACAGGTTATCTCAATATATATGTATATATATTTATTGTATTTAATTAATCATTATTATTTAAAAAATATAAAACATTATAACTTTTCTTTTCCGTAATTTAATTTAGCACTGCCGATAACCGCAAATATTACAATTCCAACACCTATGGGTTGTCTGGAAGAGATCTCTTTTAGGGATAAGCCCACTTTTGTTCACATTGTGACTTCATGTATTTCCTATACAACTTTTAAGTGCAATAAAGAATATTATAGGTTCGTACCCAAAGCTGTCACTGTGATAACTAGAATGTAGAGAATGTTATGTAAAGATCTCAATGATTTATAACGGTCGCTCAAAACTTATAACTTAATGCCTGCTAATAAACAATAGGCTCTTGTGTTATCCATTAAGAATTTACGTGGTTCACTGTATTGATACAATGCAAACATTTATTCAACCCAGACTATAATGTTAATATTACAATAATGTTAGATAGGTTTAAATATGGATGCTATTTCGATAATTTTGTAAAAGATTGTTGTATAAATTGTATACTTCTGGATAGTTTCTACGAAATAATAATATTTTTTTTTAAATCGACTTCAAAAAGGTAGAAATTATCAATTCGACTGTATGTTTTTTTTTCGATTTCTGTTTATAAAATTGGGCGAAGAAAGTAAAACTAAATGCATCATTTTTTAAATACATTTCTTTATTTATCCGGAATTATTATAAGTGTGCTCGTAGCGCAGTGGTAGCAGCGCTTTGGTAGTGATACCAAAGTGAATACATAACCATATAAGTGACGTACATCACGAGCATCTCCGTGCTTCGGAAGGCACGTAAAGCCGTTGGTCCCGGCTAATATCGGTTGATATTAGTCGTTAAGTCTAGTCAGAGGCCTCTTGAGCGGCTTGATAACATCTGACAGCAGGGTTAGTCGCTTGCCTTGCAAACACCCCTCCACCAACCCGCACTTAGCCCGCGTGGTGGAGTATGGCTCAAATTACCTCATAGTTGAGGTAAGGCCTTTGCCCAGCAGTGGGCTTGTTACAGGCTAACTTTACTTTACTATTATAAGTGTAATAGTAACATGATACTTTTAGAGAACTTTTTTTATCTTATAATTCTTGATTACCGTCCCGAATAAAAAGAACATTTAAAAATTACAAAATCCTCGCTGCATTCACTTTGATTCCCACCATTTGCCTCTACGTCATTTTAAGGTTCAAAATTTAACGCATACTGCCACTAGTGGCTAAGCAAACATTGAGATTTTAGATCACAGAATCAGCGGTTAAACTGAGGTTCAATTAGCCGGTCCTTGTTGAAACAATTCATGTAAAATACGAAATTGTTTTCGTGCGGTGTGTGACACGAAATTACTTGAGGGTATGTATTGAATGCAGTGTTGTTGCAGCTTAAGACTATCGTATTATTAGAAACAAAGACATGTTAACATCAATATCAAAAAGATACCAATCTAGCTGTAGTTTGAAAAAAAAACTATGGTTTTAACAGGTAAATAAATAAACAACAAGTAGATAAATTTGACGACCCGTCTGGTGCAGTGGTCGAGAAATCGCCTACTACGCAGCGGGTCGCGGGTTCGATCCCCGCACAATACAAACATTTGAGTGCATGAACATGTCTGCATTGTCTGTATTGGTGTGGGTGTTTTCTATGTATATCATATATGTATTTACAAAAAAAATGTATTTAAGTATTATATCCGTTGTCTGGCACCTATAACACAAGCTTTGAGTAGCTTACTTTGGGACTAGATGGCGATGTGTGGGAATGTCCAAAGGATGTCCAAAGGATATTTATAAATATTGGAAACGAATCCCATACATCGCTCTGATCCCAAAGTAAGTAGCTTATGCACTTGTGTTATGGAAATCAGACACAACAGAGTGGTACCATAACACCCAGACCCAAGACAATATAGAAAATTTTGATTTCTATATTGACCCGACCGGGAGTCGAACCCGGGTCCTCGGAGCGGCGACGCCTTGAAACCAGCGGGCTTAGTCACTACAACAAGGAGGTCCTCACCAGTTAAATTTATGTCTGAATTCAAGATTTCAATTTAAATGTTGCCTATTGGTAATATTACAATAATGGTGCCCTTGATGATTTCAAATACAGTGGCGAGTCTCAACGACTGGCCCACAGCGCGAGGCTTATTATAGTGCACAAGCATGCGCGCAAACACAGGTACACTCTCTAATCCTTTCTCTCTTATAGCCCGATGGGACGACCCGTCTGGTGTAGTGGCCGAGAAATCGCCTACTACGCAGCGGGTTGCGGGTTCGATCCCCGCACTATACAAACATTTGTGTGCATGAACATGTCTGTTTGTATTGGTCTGGGTTAAATATTTATTTATTAATCTTACGAGACCATAGAGAGTTTAGGCGCAGTACCAATGGCTTTACGTGCTTTCCGAGGCACGGGGGTGAAACACCGCCTCTGATCAGAAAAAGTCAGATATATGTTTTTAGTTCGACCCGGGTATGGAACCCGGGACCTCTGGCGCTGCCCTCGCTTTAAAGAGCGACCCTCTTACCGCTGCGTCACCGAGGCAGTTGGCTATTTATTATACACCTGCGATTAAATGGTAACTTATCCCTTTTCTTAAGTCTATCAAAACCACAATTCTATCAATTTGGTTTATTTTATAAGGGGAATATCAATTAATAGTTCCTGACCGTGTCATTTAGTGTCGTCGGAATTTATTCACATGTTTAGTAGTAATAGTTAGTATTAAATTATATTATTAACATTAACAAAAAAGGCCCCGACTGAATACAACAAAAATTGTCTAAAGGATTTACATTAAAATCAATGAAGGTTGATTTTTCAAACTCAGTTCAACAAGTCCTAACATAACACGCCAATATGATAATTTCTGTTTACAGAGAAAATATAGGTTACTCGAGCTCAAATTTTCCTTACTTTTACCGACATTAAAAAGGAGGTACTCAATTCGACCTGTATGTATGTGATAATTGTCAGAAAAGGATAAAATATTGAGTTTGTTGATCTATCAAGACTTCCTAACACGTGTGCAAAATTTCATAAGTGTATGTATTTTTGTATGTTTATCCCAGGATTTATCGAAACCGAGAAGTCAAAGCGAGGTGATTAATTTTTAGTTCATTCAGGTATAGTTCAGAGGGTTACTTAGGGTATAGAGTAAGTTTCATCAAAATCAGTTTAGCAGTTTTTGAGACATGAGTAATAAATGAAAATCATGAAATAAATAAAAATAAATAGGAAAACAAAATCTTTAGGAGTAGGAGCATGAGGTCTAGCTTACCTACACTAACGGTATACACATCATGCACCGACTCCAAAAGAATTTGCTTCTTATAAATTGAAGACGAAAGCGTTATTTTAAGCTCTTTAGTCGGTTTTCTGAAGGCTGTTTATTTTTTTACAGGGTCTTACACTTATTAATTAAAAAAATAAAAACGCGACTGGCATGAAATTTATCTGGAAATAGTTTAAAACAAGATATTTTATGAAAAGCAAATGATCATAATATTAAATCATTATAGTCTTTTAAGTTTTTTTTTATGTTGCATGTCTTTGTTTTAATATCCGTAAAGAATATTTTCTAATTACTATTAAGTATTAAACAGTTAATTTATAGTCTTGAAATTAACGTAGTGTTATTTTTACTTGAAAATGGCTTTTATTGCAGTCGAATGATAACATGATCTTAAATGAGTATGATCTCATCGTCATCTTTATGATTATTTTTATACTTACAGGTGCTTTACCCAACTTTTTAGCTTTATAGTAAGATAAATAGCAGAGACAGAAAGATGAGTAGAGTTTAATATATGAATCTGGGAGATTTAAGTACGTCAGGGATATAAAACATATCTTTTTGTGATCGGATTCAAGGGGGATATATGTGTATATGTAACCAGATATAATTTTTTGATAACTATAGTAAAATAAGATTATAAAGGATAACTCATTGTATCACATCAGATAGGTTAATTCAAAATTCATTTAGAGAAAATGTACAATTTACGCAAATGTAATTTTAGAGTACCCACTTTATCTAATGTTATTAAGAGGAAAGATTTGATTGTTTGTTTATTTGCATAGATTTAGCTCCGAAACTACTAAATTGATTAGAAAAAATCTTTCACTATTAGAATTGTACATTATCTGTGATGAAAAAGGCTATATTACATTATAAGTACTGTATTAAGTAGCTGCTTGGTGACATAGACTTTAGATTATCTTGATTAGTGAAGTAACATAATTATGAAGAGTTGCCGCTCAGAGCAACACGCAATTATGCTTTAGGATACTAGGTAAAATAGAAGAGATCGCTAAAAAATTTCTTCGTGTTTATAAGTACTAATACATTTTGAATGATGGTATTCTATTAATGAGATTTGAAGTATGCATTTTAAAATCAACATAGGTATTGACTTTTCTTAAAAAACCGTCTACTGTGCCAAAACGAAACAATTATCATATTTTAAAATGATTATTATTTATAAAGAACATGTTATGCTATTGATTGTCGTGTGTTAACACGATACCATATCGAGAACCTTTATAATCGAAATTGAATCTAAAAACAGGGATTTTTTCCGCTTTTTCGCACTTTCATCAGATATGGTCATTTAGTGGATGAAATTTTTGGCGATTTATTTATTGCGTTTTGATGAGGAGGATATTAAAAGGAGAAACCCGGACTTCATAGAAACTTGAGCCTGGCGTTACAGAGCTAAAAATTGGTTAACAATTACAGTATAAAGAGATATCTCAAATTTTTCACGGTGTTCTGCAATGGTCAAACTGGTAAAATAATTCAAAAAAAACATTTGTGGTTATGTCATCCATTTTAATTTTTAATTAGAAAAGTGCATGTTTTTGAAGTTTTGTCGCACTTGTGCGTTGTGGCGGTTCCTACCCGCGCTCTTGTAGTCCAATCAATGCGGCAATAATATACAATAATAAGTGGCAACGTAAAAGGCATGAAAACCATCCGTTGTGGTAAGTCTGATCTTAGGTCGAATATATTTCTTGTTATTCATTAATTACTCACACCATGTTCTGTACTACAATAGCTGCTATGCTTCAACACCACACATGTTGACAATTAAAGGATCTGCATGTCCGGTAATACCCTTCGAATAGATTTACCTTTATAGAGAGACTTAAAACCTATGTCCTTCAACTTCAGTTTTATTTATATATATATTAGGGTCATATATGTATGTATCAGTTTATATGTAGAATATTACGTGGTATGGTAGGTATTAATAGTTAGGTGTCTTTTTTATTCGTTCGACATTGGCAGTAAAATTGATAATGAAATTATGATTAAATACAAAATCGATTTTTGATCTTGCGTTTTGTGCAATCAATCAAAAATAGTTAATAATGCGTAGATAAAAAGAAGTACTTAATACACATGTTTTTAATTTTTTTTAATAGTTATTTATCAGATTGTCATAAAATGCAATAATAAATCATAAATTCAAAAATGATTTTTCAAACAATAAATATATCGATTTTTCAAACAATGAATATCGACTTTTTTATTAAATCAAACTGAATAACATGTTGTACCTACTTGACATAACGAAAACGTTTACGAAGATAAAAGTAACCAATGTAGTTGTTATAATACGCGTTTATAGAGATAGTTCAAATTAAAAATTATAATATTTGATGTTTTCTCTGTCGGCCATTACCATTTCGGATAAGATTCAAATAGGGACATCTATGAAAATATAGGGTATTTTGAGTGTATATTTCATTGCTGTAACGGGTAGGCCCAAAAACGGGTTTCTCCTTTGGGCAATACCTTAAGCTTTACCTTGATAAGAGTCATTTAGGTATTATGACAAAAGAAACGTCAAAAAATATGGGACGCTTAATACGTATCACTTATTGTGAAAGTTTATGGAAAGTGGTACGTACATAAGACAAAATAATTACAGTAAATAAATTTCATTGGCAAAAAGGCAGCGCACGCGCCTATTTTACCCACAGTGACACACAGTTTTTAAGTTATGGTGGAATAACTTTACGAAAGCGTTTATACATAAACACTGAATACATACCACTACGTTTCTTGTGTTTTGGTTCGGCAGTCATAGAAAAAAGCACCAGCTGCCGTCGAGGACACGTCACCATCACGTTTGCGGACCGTTGATGTAGCAGCGCCAGTCAGCAGTAGATGTTCAACACGCCGTGGATAATTGCTATCAAAAGTGCCATTCTTGTGTTTAAAACCCTTTACACACTGTGAATTTTAGCAGCGATGCTAACGTGCATTAGCATCGATACAGTCGCAAAATGTCAACCTTTACACACTGCGCTACTTTTAGCATCGATACAGTCGCGATGCTAAGGCGCGTAAGCATCACTACAGTCGCGATGCAGAAGCTGGAAATTGTCAAATTATTTTGACAACTGCATCGATGCTAACTAAATCTGTTTATTAATTGATTCGCAATACTGAAGCGTATTCTCAAAACGCGCGACTGCATCGATCTAAAAGTCGCAGTGTGTAAGGGGTCTAAAAGAGAACTGAAATTTAAACTGCGAGTTTTGACGTTCTCGTTTGATTAGTAATGTTCATAGTTAAATCACTTTCGCTGTTATATTTTCTTACTTTAAGGAACTACCATACACATTTAGCAGTTATTTTATAAATAAACTAGCGGTCCCCCGCGACTTCGTCCGCGCGTTTTGAGTTTGCTCCCTCCCCTCCCGTCGCAGCGTCATGTTTTATATACTAAAACCTTTCCCGATAAATAAGCTATCCAACACAAAAATATTTTTTTCAAATCGGTCCAGCAGTTTCTGAGATAAGCGTGTTCAAACAAACAAACTCTTCAGCTTTATAATATATTAGCGCAAGCGCACGTTGTACTTAAGCTGCGAACATTATTTTGGTGCGGAGTTATGTTAAAACTGTGATAGCTCCTAAGATATTTATTGAAATCAAATGATATAAAGGGCAAATTGGTTCGAAATGAAATGGTCGTGATGATGAATGTATTTATTTTGATAAGAATAAATACCTGTGTGTATAATACACCTCTAAAAATAATGCATTATTTTTTTACAAATTTATTAACATAAAAAAGATTGTAGTAAGTCAACCATAAAAGATAGACATATGCTGTCGCGGACTTTATTATAGAACTCTTAATGCCGAACAATCCTGTCATACATGATTTTTGTGTTACTTAAGCGGTTTTCGCAGCGTACGCAGCGGAAGCTCTCAAAAGGAATATCTTTCTCCCGTTTTCGCAACATTTTTCATTGCTGCTGCGGTCTTAAGAGTCGTATCTTTATGTTATTTAGCCTAAAGCCTTCCTCTATAAACGGACTATCCAACGTAAGAATATTTTTTCAAATAGGGCCAGTAGTTTTTGAGATTAGCGCGTTCAGACAAACAAACAAACAAACAAACAAACAAACTCTTCAGCTTTATAATATTAGTATAGATTTCAATGAAGGCATTCCATAATTCGCACATAACATTCAGACCGTCGGTCTAAGCCATTGAACTACTGTTACTAGCGTATGGAACTGACACCACGAACAAATTTCTTAGGCTATGATTTGACGCCACTTGGCATCAAAGCATACAAACGGTTTTAAATTAGACATTCAAATTTCAAGGAATGTGTCTAAGACCCCTTACACACTGCGACTTTTAGGATCGATGCAGTCGCGCGTTTTGAGAACGCGCTTCAGCATGGCGACTCTCTTAGAACAGATTTAACAGAGCACCGATGCAGTCGTGCGTTACGATCGATGCAAAAGCGCGATTGCATCGATGCTATCGCGCGTCAGCATCGTTGCTAAAAGTTGCAGTGTTTAAAAGGTCTTAAACTTGTCATCGAAATGCGACACAGTTTTTGGTTTGCATAGCTTCTCTCCTTACATAATATAAATAAATGATTACAAAAGATGTTATGATACGGTATCATCGACTGAACCTCAACTTACTATAATAATTAAATAAATATTGGACACCAATCACATACATTGCTCTGATCCCATGGTAAGTAGCCAATGCACTTAGGTTATGAAAATCAGACACAATGGTTGTACCATTACACCGGACCGGGAATTGAACCCGGTACGTCGGAGCGGCGATACATTGATACCCAGCGTATTATCCGGTGAGAATTAGGCTAAATGTCTGCCTATTTATTTAAAACTGCTTCTGCCTTCTGCTCTTATATCCTAACCTAGTACGTGAAAATTATCAGTAGCAATCGCTTATTCAATCTAATCCGAACCAGATCACGTATGTTTGCGGGACTGCGTTCCGTTTGCTCCTACAAATTCTAAACAGCCACGTAGTTCCGTATTTTGCGAGATTAATACTGTTCTTTTGGGGTGTCATTATGTGAAACTAATCGATAGTTTTGGTGTGACGCTAGGCCATATTGACTAATGCATCTGTAGCTCTACGTATGGTGAGCAATCGCGCTTTGCTCTGTTTGGAAAAAAGCTAATGTTAAAATATGTGTCTACTTACTACACTTACTAAAATAAACCAGCGTTTTCTCGCGTTACCTTCCTTGTTTAACTACTCATTTTCAAATAACTTTACTGTCACTTAAGATTTTGTAAGCAAGTTACTAATATGAAATTAATTAATTGTGTATTGATGTTTTATTCACAAAATACCTCTATTTATTTGAACTCATAATTTATTTATCCAATGAATTAGCCAATAACCTAGATGATAAGCAAAAAATAGTTAATTTTGACGACGCGTTTGGTGTATTGGTTAGAACTTCTGACTATTACTCCGGCCGTCGTGGGTTCGAATCCCGCAAGGGGTAAATGTTTGTGAGATGAGCACAAACATTTGTACCTGAGTCATGGATGTTTAATATGTATTCAAGTATTTATAGGAGACGCCCTCGTCATAATCGTTGTTTGGTATTCGCAACACGAGGAAGTAAATTCCTTACTTCGAAACCACGACAGTTGGTTTGTTGTCTGGCGCATATTTATTTATAATTTTATGCTTAGAAATTCTGAAAACAGATAGAGCCATGAAATGCCCTCAAGCTAAGATTTTACATTGTTTTTTAAACATGAAAGCTATAGAATCTAATATAGTTTTCCAAAGTATCGACATACGAACACCACTATCCTAAACGGGCAGCGGTTGGGCGTTCGCCAGCTTCTATACTTTTCCTAATGTGTGACGCTAATGCCACTTATTGTGCCAAATTAAACTCTAAAGCTAACAGAATAAAGACCATCATTTAGTTCTGTGGAATCCGTAGAATCTCGAATTGTTGGTCTGCTGATAACTTGGCGCACTTGCGCTAATCCAGTTTGAAGTGGCGCGATAACACTAGTGGCTTTGGTATAATTTGTACTACTATCTACAGATGGTGAGGATTTTAGTGATATAATAGTGCTTACTGAATAAGCACATTTGCATTATAATATTAAAAAAAAAAAAAGGTGAAAAACTGATAGGTACTTATAGGTATTACTAAAAGCCGTAAAGGCAAGACAAAATTAAAAAAAAAAACGGCAAAGTGCGAGTTGGACTCGCGCACTGAGAGTTTTATGCCAGCATTAACTAAATTAGAGATCCACTAAATTCAACTAAGCCAAAATAACTCAATATTTTGTTGACAGCAAACACAACTTTGTTTTTCATAGTGTTTGTATGAAGAACAAAGTTATGTGTGCGGTTGTTTTGAATGTGCTTCATCTCAAAAACTTCTCGTTCGATCTTGTTCAAACCAATTTTCGTTGAAAGTATATGTTAAGATCTACATTATTACATTTTTTTTTCAAAATTTCACTCGCTTAGTTTCGAAGTTAGATGGGGGAGACTCCCATTTTACCACTTTGGAAGCGTCTCTGTAATTATGTATTACGTTAGACTTAAGACACCCCACATGCATAGATTTTAGTTTCATATATGGGAGCCAACATCGGGATAACGCTCGAAAAAGATTTCACCTTCCCATACTGGAGTGCCTATCAGATGATGTTAGTTTGTATGGATAAGCCATTTTTTGGGATTTTGGTGTTGGTTCCATACAAAAAGTTGTTGTATTTGCCTATCACAATCATTATAAAGAAGGAATGCAGTTAGTTTTGTTAAACCCCGTATACATGTGTAACGGCATATTAATTTAAGCTACCCTGTGAAAAAGTCTTACAAAGATACAGAAGCATCTGATTGCCTTCACAGCACCTAGCCGTGAAACTTTTCTAAATTGACGTGCGACTATTGTTATGGTGAAAGATCACAAAATGCATTACGTATATACCTATAATAGGTATGAATATGTCATTTAAAATGACATCGAGGTCCCTAAAACCATTTTCTATAAAAATCTAACGTTTTAGAGTCCCCCCCCCCCCTCCCCCTCTAACATCTAAACTAAGCGAGTGTAAACTTTTGAAAAAAATTCGTGATATGTTTTTAACGAGATTAAACTAGTAATTTTTGAGATAACGCACATTTAATAACCGCAAACATAACTTTGTTATTTATACAAATACTATGAAAAACAAAGTTATATTTACTGTCAACAAAATATAGTGGTATTTTGGCTAAAAGGATCTCTAATTCAGTTAAAGTTGACCAGAAACCCTTAGTATGTGAATCCGACTCGCACTTACCGGTATTTTTTAGTTTGCTATTGGCGCATTATGGTGGAAAATAGAGGACTGTGAAGTTTTTATATAAATGTAAATTTAATCTAAAGCTGAAGGGTTTGATTGTTTGTATCGCTGCACTGAAACTACTGGACCGATTTGAAAAAACATTTTTATGTTCGATAGCTTATATTTCATTTCTTTTTTATTTCTAATTTCTTGGTGATCAGGTACTAATCATTGAGTAAGTAGCATTTATTGTTAAGATAAGTATTCAATTAAATATCAATACTTAGTTTACGAGTTATCACAATATGATCTGATTCAAATTATATCGGTTTGATGTTATGAGAAGATCAAGCTTTTATGGTTAGCTCATAAACTCTGTTAAGGGGATGTTAACATTTCTCATCCTATTTCACACTCGTGGTCTCCACTTTTTTCGTAATGTAAATTATTACTTTCGCAATTTTGTAACAAGCAGAAAAAAAATCACATCTTGTTTATATATACCGACTTCTAACATCACAAATTTAAAAAGAAAACTACAGTGTTCTTTCTTGCTCGCACTATCAAAAGTTTACCACTTTGATTAAACCTACGAAACTACACGTTCCTTCCTATTCAGTTATGTTCGGTGTCTTCGAGCAGTTTATAGCAACGACAGGTGATAGAAACAGCCCAATGGACTGCAAACCAACTAGCATTGAGGCAAACAACCTCAATCTATAGTATGCTTGCATGACTGCACTTTGCGCTCCGTACCCCGGTCGGACAAAGAGAAATTTACATACAGAGGCAACACCCAGCTGATTTCGATTAAGAAAATCAAATGATTTTTGACAGTGAATTCGGTGCCTTTGTGTTTGTTAAATAAAATGTCAAAAATGAAAAATATTACAAAGCAGTGTAGGTATACATGTGTTAAAAAAACAAATGCATTTTACATTCACTCGTCACTCCGTGTTATAAATTTCAGTTAATATTTTTTATTTGATTCAATGACCATTTTCATTTCAGCAATTATAATAGTAATAAGATTATAGCCCCCTAGCCGATTTCGACGATGGTGGCCAGTCCAAATGACTCCAACTACGCGAAACACATTTTAGTGCACAAGTTTGTGCGCAAACACAGGTGCACTTTCATGGCCCGATGGGAAAGCAATCTGACATGACCGGAAAGAGTTCAGGCGCAGGACCAACGGCTTTACTTGCTTTCCGAGGCTTGGCCCTATGTTTTTGGCCCGACCCGGGGAGCGAACCCGTGACCTCTGGCGGAGCCGTGATGTAAAAGTGCGACCCTCTATCCGCTGCACTACCGAGGCAGTTATAATATACTCTGTCATTATAAAATACAAATATCTACAAAATTAGCCCGATGGAACAGTAATCTGACACGACCGGAGAGAGTTCAGGCGCAGGACAAACGGCTTTACGTGCTTTTCCGAGGCGTGAAACACCGCCATCTTCCAAACTCCGGGGTACCCTAAGAATTTCTGAACAGAAAAATTCAGGTATATATTTTTGGCCCGACCCGGGGATCGAACCCGGGAACTCTGGCGCAGCCGTCGCTTTAAAGTGCGACCCTCCTACCGCTGCGCTACCGAGGTTAAGACTGGTAATGCTTCGCCTTAACAAAACAATATAATATAGATTTGTGGTCAATATCCAAGATGGCTCGTAACAATGTTCCCATACCTTTGGCGGATTATATAAAAGGAACGGAACATAAAATGTTACAAGGTGCGCCTTTATCACCCCAATGAATAATATAACTATTGATATTATAGATATTGCCAGTTGCAATATATTTATTATTGCCTTTTTATAGCATCGGTTAGCGATAAAGTCTAAACTATCATAAATAAAAGTTAGTAAAATAGAATAGCCATAAATAACAGCTCTTTGTTATCTTAAGAATCATATTAAGAATGAAAAATATTTTCTTACTAATGTGTAGTAATAATATTTCATAACATAACATTACTTTTTATGAGTTTCATTACTATGCTGAGATTTTCAGGTATTTATTTTTCTTTTAATGTCGGCTCTTTTAGTAAAAGTAATATCTAGTCAGTAAAATTATTATTAAAGGTAAGATATCTTAAATAATCTAGTCAAAGAAAAAAAAACAATTTATTCTGGTACCTAAAGGTCCGATAAGACTTATCTGACAGAATAAGTATAAAACGACCGATTTTAAAATGATTTTCACATAAATGATTTGACAACCTCCGTGGTCGAGTGACTTGCACGCTGGTTTCAAGCGTCGCCAGCTCGTGAGGTTTCGGGTTCGATTCCCGGTCCGGTCAATGTAGAAAACGATCTTATCTATATTGTCTCGGGTCTGGATGTTGTGGTACCACCTTTGTGTCTGATTTCCATAACACAAGTGCATTGGCTAATTTCTTTGGGATCAGAGAAATGTATGTGATTGGTGTCCAATTTATTTTAAAAAAAAGATTGCTAAAAATAGGTGACGTTTCAAGTAAGGTGTGTTGTATTTTATTCGACGAATATTCCTTATCCTACGTTTGTAAAATCAGGCTTTAGTTGGGTACTTTGACGAACACCGTGGTGTAGTGGCTAAGTATGCTGGTTTCAAGGCGGCGCCGCTCCGAGGTCCCGGGTTCGATCTCGATGGGGTCAATATAGAAATTAAAATTTTCTATATTGTAACACCATTGTGACTGATTTCCATAACACAAGGGCATTGGCTGCTTACTTTGGGATCAAAGCAATTCATGTCATTGATGTCCAATATACGAGTATTTTTATATATATTTTTAAGTACATCTAAAAAGATCAATTTTGTTTTCATCGTATCACTCCAACTTACGTCTTTTTTAATCCACGCATGTTTGCTTCCATTTATTTGCAAAAAAAATACTCACAACACTGAGTAAAGTACCAGTAATAAATAACACAAGTTAAAAAACCGGCCAAGTGCGAGTCGGACTCGCGCACTGAGGGTTCCGTGCCAACGTTAAGTGAATTAAGCAATTCACTTACTTCCACTTAGTAAAATACCACAATATTTTGTTGACAGCAAATATAACTTTGTTTTTCATAGTGTTTGTATGAAGAACAAAGTTATGTTTGCGGTTGTTGAAAAAGTGCTATATCTCAAAAACTTCTCGTTCGATTCCGTTCGAACCAATTTTCTTTGAAAGTTTTTGTTATGATCTTCATTATATATTTTTTTCAAAATTTACACTCGCTTAGTTTAGAAGTTAGATGGGGGGGGACGCCCATTTTTCCACTTTGGAAGCGTCTAGCTAAGAAACGTTAGACTTTAAAAGAAAACGGTTTTAGAAACCTCTATGTCATTTTTGAAGACCTATCCATAGACATCCCACACGCATAGGTTTGACTAAAAAATTTTTTTCGGTTTTAGTTTTATGTATGGGAGCCCCCCCTTAAATATCATTATTTTTTATTTTTTGTATGAGAATCGTAAAGCGGTTAAGAGGATACATCTCCCTACCAAATTTGAGTAGTGTGATGCTTATAGTTTCAGAATAAATTGGGTGTGACATACGGACGGACAGACAGACAGACAGACAGACAGACAGACAGACAGACAGACAGACAGACAGACAGACTTGACGAAACTATAAGGGTTCCGTTTTTTGCCATTCGGCTACGGAACCCTAAAAATACGCATTGTAAGCTCAATGTGTATTTGAAAATACAAAATATCTTTTAAATATTGGATGTCCATCATGCCATATAAACCTTGCATCAATATGTACTAAAATCAACTCAACCGCAAAATTAACGCCAACAAACTATCATAATATTGGGTGCACGTAAACACAGCACCAAATTTCACCTTCGCTACCGAACCTTGACGGATTGTATTATAGTGATCGGCATCAAAGGGATCAAGATGAGGTTTCGACGGAGCTGCCCACTCGTGAATATTGTTCACGGGCTAGCACTAAAACTTTATGATTCGATGGTAATGATAACTACAAGCAAATAACTTGGGTAGGATGATTTGGTAGAAAAGGAACCTATAATATGTTTTCGCATTGCGACACAATTCATGTAAGTATCCTTTTTTTTTTCTCACTAATATTATAAATGTCAAAGTCTGTGAGGATGGATGTAAGTACGTTTGTTACTCTTCATGCAAAAAACTATTATACAGGGTATGGCAAAATTAACAGCATTCTTTCTCGGTGGTGATTTGACTTCTCCATTAGACAAACTAGCATCGGCTAATCGGCACTATAGTATGGGAAAGTGCTTCCTTTTAGAATTCGATGTTGATCCCATACAAAAAAAAGTGTGTTTTAGCATCAGGATTAGCCTCAAGAAGGAATTCAGTTAATTTTGATAGACCCTATATACTGTATTATAGTGATGAAACTTAAGAATTATAAAGTTTGTACCCTGAAATAACACTTTTTAATCATAATCATATTCTGTCAGTTCCGATGTTAACGTGCTTGAAGCTGCTAGTTCGATATTAATTTACACCCGTATACTACGTCCAGCCAAAAAATGTCTGATGCCAACTTAGAATAATTATATAACGCAAAAAAATAATGTTGCTTTACGTTATACACTTGGTACATTTTTAGAGCTTTCCCTGGGTTTTTAAGATGTTTGGCACACGTAATGTATTATTTAAGGCATTCTCTATCAGCCATTAACTTTTAAGAGTACTTTTAAGTTGAAGTAACATAATCAAAGAAATGCTGACTTTGCAAGGTGGTGGCAAATTTTAGAGGTGAATGAGACCATCAATACTCATTTAACAATATAAAACTAGAGACTGTAAATACTGCTACTTTGTTATATAAACTTGGATACCCACCTAAACTGGAAGGGCCACATTCAGCAATTATTAAATAAAATGTCATCATTTACATATGCTTTACTGCATCTAAAAAGAGTGACGGATTTTAAAACTGCTCTTACGGCTTACTACGCATATGCGCACTCCAGACTTACATATGGCATTATTCTGTGGGGAAACTCGTGTGATGTAGACAAAGTTTTTGTCGTACAAAAGAAGTGCCTCAGGATATTAATAAACTTGGACCAAATGGAATCATGTAGACCACATTTTGTTAAAAATAAAATATTGACCCTTACTTCTATTTACATACTAGAATCATGTAAATTTGTCAAAAAACACCCAGAAATTTACACAAAAATTGCAGGATTTAAAAGAAATAATAGAAATTTAAATAAACTGATAGTTCCCTTTTCTAAATTAGAATTAGTTACGTCCAGCCCCCATTACATGCTAGTAAAAATATACAACCACATACCTAATTATATTAAAAATTATGAAAACCAAAAATTATTCACAACAACATTGAAAGCCTTCCTCATAAACAAATGTTATTACAACATCCAAGAGTTTTTCTTGACAAAATTATATAAGCAATAGTCATATAATAATTATATTTAAAAATAAATATGTACTTCAACACCTCTTAAGAATGTTATTTTTTGTATGTAGAAGATGTTATGTTAAAAAATATAATATATGTTATGTACTTAAAATATTAGTTAGATAGCTCCATAATGTTGCTATGCCCTGCGCAGGGCGTCACATGTACCTACCTTTAAAACTTTTATACCATCTTAATATGTAATGTGACATGCAATAAATGATTTGATTTGATTTGATTTACTCAACTTTAAATAAAGGGGTCATGTTTTAGAATGTTTTTAATACTCACAGTGTCATATTTTATAATCATAAAGATGAAATAATAAAGGGGTCATGCTCAAAATCTTAACAAAGATTTCAGGTGCCCCTTTAAAAATCAGTCACCTTGACGAAAATGTATGTACGCGTATGTAAAATTTGTATGTAATGATGGTATCATTCAACTCCTAAAACTTGCACCACCTTACAAAATCATGTATAAGAGCATCAACACTTCTAAACAAACGATGCTAAATTTATCTACTACATGAATGAATAAGAGTAATTTAAGAGTCGCGTAGTGAAGTGAATCACAATTATCCGATTCAATCAGGACAGACGTGGCCTTATCCGTATTTGATTGGATCTCAATCGACATGTTATGCAGGCTGCACGCGTATTTACTTAATACGGAAGCTAAATGATGTAGCAGTAAAATTGTTTTTAGACAACTTTGTGTTTTGCATGTCAGTAGTGGAAATCACAGACAAATACACAGATAAAAAATGCCAATATCCAAAATTACTTCTGTTGGGCTCTCTCTTGTTTGGCGCTAACTCTCATTACACTGATCGCAAATAAGTTACTAAGAATAATTTATGTTCGTTAAAACATCATAATTTATACATCAGTGTTTTAATAGTAGGTATTTAGTATTACTTATAAGTGTAACGTAGAGATCTTACTGCGTATTTTGATTAATATATTAAGCACTCATAGCCTACGTACGTACCTAGACGCAGACAAGTAAAATTAAAACCAAATGCTCTGATAGATCATGCCTAAAATGGCCAAAGCGATGGCACCGACTCCAAAAAGAAACCCGTATCTTAAAATGGAGTCCATTCCTTTAAACAGTGAAGAGTTTATTTAAGACTTTTTAGTGCATTTTGGTTTTGAAGTTAGTATTACTTTTTTAAAAGTTAATTTTATTTGCTAATTTAAAATGATTACAGGAGGGGTTGCACCTTTTAACTCTGTTCTTTAATAAGCTACAAATTACCTATCATAAGTTCTGTCATTAGAATTACCGGTTTCCTAAGCGTTTAGGATTTCCATCATCAGCTCAGCTTCACACAATTTCGACTTTCAGACGCAATGAAAGTTTCATTTAGATTCTGGTACGAAAACACTAAACGTGCGTGCCTTATAATATAAATTCGAGGTTTATACTCGATTGCACCAAGATCCTATCATCAGATCCTGACATGGCAACAATAGGACCAACTAGACGGTATAACCTCTAGTTAAGTGTTTTTTTTTTCAAATCGGTCAACAGATCACTCAGATATGAGGTAACATAGATATAAAAAACATACAGTCGAATTGATAACATCCTCCTTTTTTGAAGACGGTTAAAAATGAAACGATTATAATAATTAAACGGATTTGAAAAAAACCCGGTTAAGATCACATTCATAATGACAAGTTTTAAAAACTCGCATTCAAGCGTACCCAACCACCAGTGCAGTAGTTTTTAGATTGTGCTTCGAAAAGCGGGGACCTATTTGACACACCTGGATGTTAAGCAAAAAATATTTTTTAGCCCAGTTTTGTTTAATGTGATTGATTTTTTAATGTATTATTATTTTTTGTGCCTGTGTGTATTTTCCGTGTGTATCAAATAAATGATTGTTGTATTCTATTCTAAAAGTCAAACTTCATAAAAAAGGAAACTAATCAAAAGAGATAAGTTTCCAGCTTGGTTGTTGGTAAATGCGCCGCAGAGGCAATCTGTTTTGAATAATTCAGTCCAGCACGCTGTATAATGAGTAGACTGTTTCTGCTGGAAAACAAAAGCACTTGGTACGGCCCTGTCCCGACATTTTTTTTAAATATGAAAACTGAATTGCAATGTGACACAAAAAAAATCGCAAAATTGTATGTGTCACATTGATATGAAGTTTTTTTTTTATATTTAAGTGTATAAAAAATATATATTTCTTGTGGTTTTGCCTGTATGCTATATTAATAGTTTTGCCTGTATGCTATATTAATATTAATAAAGGTGAAAATATAATGTAGAAACATTCGGTAGTACTTATAATCTTGCTTTGAATGTACCAGTCTAATATGTTGATTCAAAACCCGTGTTACCTCATATTAGCAGATGTTGTTAACAAATGGTTTGAATTATATCTTAGGATTGCAGTTTAGAAATTTAAAATTTCATTTATTTTAAGCTTTTAGTCAGTTTTTTGCATAAGCTTGAGTACCTGATATAACTAAAAAACATGCATCTCGCCATGACTGCTTGTTTACCAGAAATCCGTGGACAAACATACAAATACACTTACGATATTTTGCACACGTGTTTGAAAGTCTTACTAGAGCAACATACTTAAATATGTATTATAAAAAAGCTAATTTTACGTATAAGTTACATTTTATTTTTACAGAGCAGGTACAGAATGGTAGAAGGTATTTGGCCCTGTCTTTTACAACGTTCTGAGATATTGTTTATTTCTGCCTAGTTTATTGTATTTAATACACTATCACGGTTTCCTTGCCACTGAATGAGCAATATTATCAATTCCTTCGACTAAATTTGCCCCGGTTATTTAAATTGATTTTACCAAATTCAATTTTGCTGGCAGCGAATAGCTCACTTGAACGAAGAAATGTGTTTGCATTTTTTCGTTTAAGTAACTAAGTAAAACAAATAATAAAATGAAAGTCAATTTGGTGCCATAAATATTTTTTAAGTGTAGAAATTAGAAGTACGGCCGGTTTCACACTATCTGAATAAGTTTCCATTGCCGTTATCTCTCCTCTACGTATTTTTGATGGTGAAACAAGACCTTAGTTAGATGTTCCATATTCAACAGTGGTGAAAAACTTTTGAATGCGTGTCGTGACCTGCCTTTTGAGATTTGATACTAAATAATGAATTTAGTTTGTTACTATCTAGCGGGGCTTAAAAATAAGAGATGTAACGATTAAATACAAGTTGGTTACCTAGTCTTAATGGCTGATTTAAAAAACAATTCTTGACAGTTCTAGTATGGGCCAAACATCAAAAGTCTATTCCATTGTGATTTTGGTACAATAAATTAGTGGAATAGTGTGGAAGTGATTTATTTCATACATAGTAAATTTCATTAAACGTGAATTACCTTGCTTCCTACGGATACATTTATTTTATATTCTAGAACAAGATTAGAAAACGCATTTATTTTAATTCAGTTTTGTTTGGACGGGACAATTTTACTTTTGGGGCGACCATTTCCATTATTAGGATGCGACCATTTCCTATAGTAGTGCATATAAAAAATAATGAATTTGTTTCACCAGTAAAGAGGTAACATAAGTTTTCACCATAGCTTCCTTATTCAGTATTCACTTTACACAAATATGAATGAACTACAAGAAAACAGCAGGAACCGAACTACTGTTCTTGAATTATTGATGGAGCCTGAATAATGCATAGCAGAGTATACCCGAATTTAGGGCGCTTACAGATTAAACCTTCGTAATAAACTTGACCTTGGTGAACGCCCACCAGCATCAAACCTCCCTGGCCTCTTAAAAAATCCAAAAGTTTTATTAATTGAATCATTCGTGCTCGGAAACGATGGCTGTATTAACCTTTATTTTATGTTGAACAGGTTTATATATATTTTTATCTACTCTCCTATCGTTAAATTCAAAATACGAAACTCAAAACGAGTTTATATAGACGTACTTTATAAATAGTATATCGAAATGAAATTAAAAAATTTAATTATGACACTATTTCTCTAACAAAATAATGTTATAATATTTTTTTTTTCATTACGATACAGATTACAGATCATAGATACATCTATTTAATTTTTTATCTGTGGCTGCGCACGCTTTGGCGCATGCGCGGTGATAACGGGAATTTTGGCGTCATAGTACGTTTGTGTTTCGGTAGATAATTATTAGTGTTTATTAAAATGTCTGATAGTGAAAGTGAAGAAAATTTGACGCCGCCCGACATTTTAGAGACTGCGACAGCAGTCTGTCTTAATCTACTACCAGTAAAGTCAAGAAAATTATACGATAAATGTTATCAAGACTTTTTAGCATGGAAATCTTTATCTTTTATTTGATATGTTCGTGTTCAATGAGAGTAGAAAAAGTAGTGTATAAAACTGCACATAACTAGGTATTATACACTCGTGTGATACTTTTAAAAAACTCGCTTCGCTCGTTTTTTAAACTCACACTCGTGTATAATACCCCTCATTATGTACCAGTTTCATTAACTACTATTTTAATTTGCTTTCGATAGATATTTTCGTTTTATAATATTATTTTTTTATGGTTGTCAGTAGGTGAAGAGAGACGAAGAGTAGAGATTTTCTTTTAGGTTAACAGCAATTCGCGTCTGATTCTTGTAATGAGGAGCCCCACCCAAGTAAAATTTTTAGGTTTTCGTTAGATTTTAAAAAGGTCCTAGAACCTTTTTATGGAAATCTGCTCGTAAGTCTTGATAGTTCTGATAACATTAAATAAGCGTTATATTAACCTCCTAAATGCAAAAAGGGCCCACGTTTTAGAACCTTTCTGAGAGCTACGGCTACTTAATTTTGCTTTATTTAATCGTAATATTGCTTTTTATTACAAGTTTTATTTATATTCAATAAAAAAAATAGCTGCCGCAAGTAAATTACTACATAGCATCGAAATTAACCTTCTCAGAACTGTAGTGGCCAAAAGCTCTTAAAGTTTGCCAAAATAAGAGTTAAAAGTAACCTCGCGGTTACTTTTACAAAGCCTTGTTCAAAGCTTTAAGGCTATTGCCAAGAGATGTTTAAGACTTGAAAGTCGCGAAATTAACCTCCGAGCTTTTTGATATCACCCTGTGTCGGTTTATTTTTCAAGACAACTCAATGATTTGAAGTCTTCTTCCTTTAATGCTTTGAAATATTCTTGAAAGACTTTAATCGTGCCTTAAGCTCTCAAAGAAAAGCTAATGGTTTTGATTTTCTCCATAGAGTCTTACTTTGTTTGTCTAGACAACATTAATACAACTACAAGGTTACAGATAGGTTTTAGAAATAGCTTGTAAGCAATTTCAGCATTTCGTAACGATAAGGTTTTATCAAAGTTAAAAATGAAACCTCCGACTCCTACTTTAGCATGAAACTAGCCTTTTTAAGACTTAATCAAGAGTCTGCGAGAACTGTAAAGTCTTAGGACTATATGCTCTCGAAACACAAGTCAAAATAACGTTAATTTAAACTCTTGGCAGCGTCCTCTAGGTTCTAGTAATAAATAAATAGTTTTAGAACTAATTGATCATTCTGAAGTGCTTAATATGACCTGATAGCAAAACATTAACCGTTTTAAGAGCCTTATAAAACCTAAAGGCATTTTTTTTAACCTCGGCCCAAACGAAAATGTTACTTGAGCAGATGGATTTAGTTGGATGCAATCTGAAGCTACTCGCAATGCCTAAGCTGATTATATTTGCTGATGTAAGTGGTTGTTGTAAATACCTATTTTACGGCGGCCACATCGTCAATCTTGCCCTTTGATTTTGCTTAATCATAATCGAGTCGGAATTCGCCAGTCTTTATTTTTAGCTTTATACTAATTGCTTTGTAAAGCAATTGGTATAAAGCTTCAGACTTCAGAAGCTATCCGCTTGATTGGATCCTTTTTAGTAACATTGTTTACTTATAGCTTAAGAAAACTATCTTAATGCCATTTTGTTTAGAATTAGGCAGAACGCCTGCTTATATTTTTAATTTCGGGATTTGTGTTTAGCAGTCGACGTTACGTCCTTCTCTGATTCAAGTAGGAAAGATAAAGAAATAATAATTAAATATATTTTTCCTAAAATACAAAAATAAAAAAATTCTACCGTATGATGAAAACGTGAGTCGTTTTCTTTATTTCTTCTCATATTTACGAGCAGTTAATAGCTTTAAGCGTGTTAAACGCTACATCTGCAAACACCCTAATCAACCGGCAAAATGCTAGATTCCAACATTGTACCTCATTCATCAACGTTTCGTTTTAATATTTACCCGTATAATCGTACAGATTCATAGTTGGCGTTTCGTGGTTAGACAGGTGGTCATCTCAGATGGTTGGTGAAATTTTAAGTAGACGTTGTGCCTATCATAAATAATCTTAAAGGCCTGTTTTCATTGGACCTTAGCAAATAAGCACTAACTGACAAATTACTCAAATTTGAACGTCATTTCTTTAATTTATTAAGACATTGTGGAACAGGTCTTAAAATCGCGTAAAATACGTTATGATAACTTAAAACTCGGCCCTGCGGGGCGATTCAGATCGTTCGATAAGCCATACGGCTTGGGTTTTGGCTAGATTTTCTACTCATTTTTAAACAAATGTCGTAGTTAGATCGGATGTCAATATGTCAGTTCGGTATCAAACATAATATAAGAACAAAATAAAATGGTTGCATCGGATAAATCCACGTTATTATAATTTTATTGAGAAGTGAAAAATCGTAACCGAATCCGTAATCGAATGGTTCCAAATCGGGGGCTGATCTTCAAGTCATGTTACCGTCTATGCTCTCGTATAAGATTGAAGAGAAAAAAGAAATAATATGGTTAAGAATATTTTTGGCCCGGTTAGCCAAGAAGATGCTAGTTCGAGTCCCGCCCGTGCGCAAATTTTGGTCTCTTATTTCATCTTTATAAATACATAACATTTAAATACTTCTTTGTCTTCTGCCACTCTTACTTACCATACGCTCAAATATTTTTTTAAAATTTCTTAGGTAATTAAAAAATATTTTCACCTCTGCAACGACCATAAAATGATACTAATATAGTAAAATTATAAGACTGAGACTTTTTCAATACTTTTATTCTTCGAACAGGGTACAACTTTAGATACAACCTCTTCAACTTGATGCCGCAAACCAACTGAACTGCCGGACTCCGCGCTCTCCCCGAATACAAAACTCCCCTCCAAAATATATCGGTGTTGCCAGGAAATAAATTTAAATGTAACTGTTATAAATACCAGTTCGAATAAACGATAGCAGCTATTTATTTGAAAATTACGACATTCGGCCGTCCTACATCGAGCAGCCTCCTGGCGCTCGAATGGCTTGCAGTTCAGTTGGGTTGAAACGAGTACACAAATAACCAAACATTACCTTATGATTTTGAATAGTAAAAATAGCATCTAAGTGCAATCTAAAGTTTTCAAACGGAATTTAAATAATTTAACATGTGCATGAATAATTATTAATGCCAAGAAAATTATAGTGTAATAAATAAAACATGAAATTTTCATTTTACACTCATAATAATGAAAATTTGGTTGCAAAATGCTAAGAAAGTATTTATAAAATTTGTTTCAGATAATTAATAATTTCCTTGAGTCATTACGACATTCGCGCAGTAATAGCAAATATTCTACATTATATTTCAACATTTTGTATATACCAGACCGTCTAGTACTAAAGTTAAATCTAAATACAAATATATCTTCTTATTGATCTACTTAACCATTCGAAACAGCATATAAATAATTTGAATACAATTTTGGTAAGATTTATCAAGATTAAGTAATAATTAAAACTGTAAATCAATATTAATTTAGTTTTCTTTGGGTCTTATTTTATTTTATATAAAATAAAACAAATAATTCAAACATTGTACAACATTAAACATGGCAGATAAAATATTTGTGCCAGCAAACATTGTTAAATATTGTTCTTACAGCGTCGCCAACACCATCACTAGATGGCGATAATTTATGATAGATATCATTCATGGATATGGTGATAAAATGCTATGAATTCGTAAAATTATAAAAAAATGCCCATTGATTTGATTATACAGCAACAATGTCTACATTGAGTAATTATAAGCTGTAGAACTAATATTTTAAAAAAATATTTTAAAATCTTGCAGATTTTGTGTACTACTTCGACTCAAGCTTACAACCGTCTCAGTGTTTTTATTTAAGGTTGTCAATTGATCTAATCATTCATCAAAAGCGGCGATTTCAACTATAGTAAGTTTACTTTTGCATACTCTGAATATTCATAAAAAAATTAAATAACTTTCAAAATCCATTAAAACGTTCTCAACAAACGTAACTTGTAACTTTATAAGCGGCTGCTTAAGACCAGACTTGTAGATTCACTACATTAAAACTGTTTAGTTTTCCTCATTAACTAGCGGTAACTAAGTTTAAACTGCAATTTGTAATTTAGTTATAGTTTATGTAACGCTAAGTGCACATTATAAAGAATTAAATTTAATAAAATACGCTTTAGAATGTTTTGAGAGTTTAAGTCGTAATGTTATTCGTCTGTAAATAGTGATCTTACATTTACTAACCTTCAAACATAGCTAATAAAGTTTTGTAATGTAACCCAAATATTTTATTTATAAAAAGTGCAGTGTATTGCTTTTACATTATCAAGGTGTAATGTACCAAACATTTGCCAGACAGCTTAAAAACTAAATCATATTCAGTTTATCTGTTAAAAGAAGCATGATACAACATTTTCTAAAAGATCTCGATATTTAATAGTGTATAAATTATTTCAAATCCAATAAATCATCAAATTAGATAAAAAGTTTATAACACTTATTATTTATAAAATTATAATAAAAAAACAATTACAGTTACTTACAGTTACGTAATGCGTTTCTCAAATGCGAACGGAGAACCGGTTAGGACGAAACTTTTATCAAAACCACCCGCAACATTATTGATACTTAATGAATGACTCGATTCTTGTTAAAGTTTAGCCAAAAGTAAAAATAAAAATAATTCGTGTAACATGTTACCTGTTTGCAATTCCTAATACCATTTGTGTTTTGTATATCTTTGGTCAAGTGAATTGTATTCTTTGGGATCAATAAATAATTAAGGTTTATCAAGCAAAAAGCTGTGGTGTACTTTTACTTAATTTAAAAAAGAAATCACAATCATACCCTTTTTGTGAACCAAAAATTCAGCAAAAACAACCCATACGATAGGGAATGGTTGGTTGTGCGCACAAGAAATTGCAAGTTAAGATGAATACACACAAAATAAGCATTATTTTCCCAAATTTATTAACCTTATTCTGAATCAAGTAATAGTTTTTTAGCATGATGGGGAAATTATATTAAATGGTTCTAGTGTTACTAATTTAATCCATTGAGACCTAGGTAAGATACGGTACTTGTTTTCATAGTATGAAAACAAAGACGGTTTAGTAACAGAAACACTATGATATGTTTATAAAACTCATCGAAAGAAAAAAATATACAATGATATAAGTTGTAAGAATTAAAAATGAAAGCTTGCTATTATGTATTATTTTTGTTGTTCTGAATGTAATCATATAATGCAGTATTTGATGAAAATATGTCAAATATCGTGTTCTGATAACTACAACAGTAAAATAGAGCCTAAGGCAGTATATATAATAGGTACTTGCTTTACGATTTACTTAAATTAAATTTCAAATAATATTTCGTCTAAAATTTTAAAAGCTTAGGCAAATAGCCTATTCATAAGAATGTCTTTAGAAAAATTAAACTCCAGCTATACTAGCTGCTTAATATTGCTCTTTGGGATTATTTGATTGATTACTTCATGGCGAAAAGATTTTTTTTTTTTTTGAATCATCAGAATGTTTTATAGACTTACCAATACTACACTTAAAACAATTGTTACAAAGAGGAAACCCTCAAGAGGGTAGGTCATTACAAAAGTGTATTATAACGCAGAAAATTATTTCAAGGCTAATAAAATGTACCGACTTAAATTGAATACCTACTACAACATCTCCTTGAAAAGAGGCATTGAAAACAGTGACAGTTTCTTGTGCTGCTCAGCATTAGGTACCCCCCAAAATTGCCCCAAAGCTGTATTAGGGTATAATTTGGAGTTTTGAGTGGGTCCAGCCAGCTACACGTCTTCCTTCTCGGCTCTGCCTCTCAGTGACATCCTCCATCGTTCACCGTGGGGTCTTTGCTTCTTTCGAGCTCATGCGCGACATCGCGTGTGATGCAGACTCATCAGATCGCATGAAACAAAATCATTAGGATTCATCAGATGCCTTTATTGTATAATCATTAGTCTTCATAACTTAGTAGAAATTAATAATAATACACTTATAATTTATAATAATAAAATATGAAAAACTTTGTCATGTATTGATAAATTAGATTTCGCTACGGGACAAAATATTGTATGACATTTAAATAAAGTTTTCACGCCTTGCATTGCTTTTTGTAAAAACCTGTGAACCTGTGCTTTTAACTAGCATTTTATATTTTAACACATTTTTATTTTTGCTAGTAAATGATTTGAATTTAATCAAGTAGGCAGAAAACATTTATTCTTTAATAGAATATTAATTTTGAACCTGAAAATTTCAATTATGAATTCGAAGTTATGAGTAAATATTTTTCTCAAGGGTTTTTAAGAAGTAAAATAAAAGCAATTATGAAAAAATTAGCACAAGGGCATAAGGTAATATTTATGAAAAAATGCATATTTTATTTAACTTTTACATATAAAAATATCTTTCATTTATGGTAGGTAATTAATATAGCACTCAAAATTTCATCACCATTATAACTTTGCCTAGCATCAAGATTATTATCTGGCTATGTTAGCCACTTGTAAGTTTACCATTAACTTATATCACTGTATCAAAAAAACTATGTCATTAAGAGAATAACCGCATGGCAAACTCAGTTCATACTAGAGTACAAACGGACATATAATCAGCCACAGTTGCCTCCGTCAGAGAAATATCACACTTAACTATCATCTGACAAGGAACCTGTCAATTTGCACAATTAGCTACAAAATCAGTCCATATAAAAGTAATAAACTTAACAATTCCCCGACGAAAAAACCAATTACTCGGCATATTTAGTTACAAAACCAATCCATATAAAAGTTGTCAGTGACTATCAGTCTGGCAGTGACATTTAATCACTCTAAAGCAAATAATTCCTATTAGGGTCATAGCCCACTTAACTATTTCTCGGTATGGAAAAAAATGAAATAGCGTACTTAGTTACAAAATTAATTCATATCGAAGTACATCTTATTCAGTCTGACATTGACACACTTATCAGTATGAAGGCAAATTATTCTCGATAGGCATAAAACTATCCAGTGAGGAAGAAAATAACCAGTTGGGATACTTAGTGACGAAATCAATTCATATGAAAGTAGAAACTGACAATTTATCAGTCTAGGGCAAACTATTCTTGTCAGGGTCATAGCACACTTAACTATTCCCCGACAAATAAAACAACTAGGTAGCATACTTAGCTACAAAATCAATTCATATTAAAGTACAAACTGACAAACTTAATCAGTCTTAGGCAAATTATTATCGTCAGGGTCATAGCACACTTAACTATTCCCAGACAACGAAAACAACCAGGTATCATACATAGCTATGAAAGCAATTCATATTAAAGTACAAACTGACACACATAATCAGTCTAAGGCAAATTACTCTCGTCAGGGTCATAGCGCACTTAACTATTCCCTAACAAAGAAAACAATAAAGTAGCATAATTAGCTACGAAATCATTTTATATTAAAGTGCAAACTGGCACACTTAATCAGTCTAAGGGAAATTATTCGCGTCAGGGTCATAGCACACTTAACTAATCCCAGACAAAGAAAGCAACCAGGTATCACACTTAGCTACGAAAGCAACTCATATTAAAGTACAAACTGACACATAATCAGTTTAAGGTAAATTATTCTCGTCAGGGTCATAGCGCACTTAACTATTCCCTAACAAAGAAAACAATAAAGTAGCATAATTAGCTCCGAAATCATTTTATATTAAAGTACAAACTGACACACTTAATCAGTCTAAGGCAAATTATTCTCGTCAGGGTCATAGCACGAAACAAAACCTTTAAACTTATCTAGCAATGAAACTAAAACTGAGTTCACTTATACATTATATTACTTTTTATGCTAATAGCATACATTTACGACTATAAGTTACATTAATTTGGCACAGCTATCATTATCAATTCGGATGACTATATTTTTACAGCTCACCTACATGGCTACTTCTTTTGCACACAGCACACCTACATGGCTACACGGCCTTCAGATTCACTTCAAATAAAAACCAAGATCACTTCACATGGCTATATTTTAATAGCACACCTACATGGCTATTATTTTTCTACGCAGCACACCTACATGGCTACACGGCCTTCAGATTCACTTCAAATAAAAACCAAGATCACTTCACATGGCTATATTTTAATAGCACACCTACATGGCTATTATTTTTCTACGCAGCACACATACATGGCTACATGGCTTCATGGCCTTCAAATAATTTCATTTTAAACAAATACTAATATCACATGACAACAGAACTTCTCATAACTTTATTGAAGGTCATATAACCTTTAAATAAAATGAATCTGTTGGAATTCTGATGGCAATTAACTTTTCAATATCCAAGCAATTGCAGGCATAACAATAAAATATCTATCGTGTCTCGTTCACACACGCTTGAGAGGTTAATGAGAATAATGTAAGGTTATTTCAAGTTCTTCTAAACCTAATATTTAAATACAATGTTCAAAATGAAACAGTCTAATCTGATGGTTATGGATGAGCCAAATGCTGCACCTATTTTATCGGAGAGTAGCCCCGACCAAAAACAGCGCAAGCACTAGCCCACTCAATACCATCATTGTCTCTTCGTGTAAAGTGCCCACAAGGGGTGCCTGTGACTCCGGAGAGCAATGGGTGTGAAATCAGTGTATGAAGTGTGGTTTGTATATAGAATTCGTTTATTAATATCTGAGAAGCGTTATAATCACTTTAAGAATAATAAAAACTACTTACAGTTTCTCTCGGACATAGCTCGTGGGACAGCACCACTTCTGACTTATAGTAAAATTATAAAACTGAGACTTTTTCAATACTTTTATTCTTCGAACAGGGTACAACTTTAGATACAACCTCTTCAACTTGATGCCGCAAACCAACTGAACTGCCGGACTCCGCGCTCTCCCCGAATACAAAACTCCCCTCCAAAATATATCGGTGTTGCCAGGAAATAAATTTAAATGTAACTGTTATAAATACCAGTTCGAATAAACGATAGCAGCTATTTATTTGAAAATTACGACACTAAGACCAAACAATTTACGACACGTTAAACAATTTTAATCACGTAAGTGCTTTTAAAAGATCATAAAGTAGATTGCGGTTCTCGCGTCTATTGGTAATTTTCGCAAGATCTCAGTTTACGATGCCATTACCGGTTTCAACCACACATAGAATACGTTTTTACACCAAACACCGTGACTAGTGATGGAACCGTCGGTATTTGAAAATATCGACACAAAAGTCGATTTGAGTAAAATTTCATATCGATAAGTAAGATGTCACTTTTACAGGCTGATAAAGTTTAAAATTTTAAAAACATTTTAAAATTACGTATGACAATCTTAAAATTTAGTGCTGGTGTTTCCGTGCAACATACTTATCTCTTAAATTGTGCAACAAAGAAAACATTTACGTAGAAAGTTCATAAAAAAGGTATGTTCAGTAAGAATAAAAAAAATTGGGGTTAAAGTTCCGTCAAAAGTAGGTTCAAAAATTATCGTGACAGTAATAACGACTCTCATAGAAGAGTTGTGACACTGGCTCACTATCGTATTTTATTGACATCAAAAAGTTATCGATACATAAAGTATGTATGTACACATCTCTAACAGTAATAAACAGGACAATTGTCGTTATATTTAACAGCCGTATTTACGACTTGATTCACCGTTTTGTAAAACATAAAAACGTAGATATCCCCTGTAAAAACTTAAAAGGGGTGTAAAATTTAGTTTGGCGTCATATTTTTTCGATGTGTCAGTAAAATCATTTTACGGCGTTCGTCAAAACTAAAAATCATGGTACTTAACTTGAAAAGCGTAAAATTCAAGCTTTCAAGCTTCATACCAATGCTATTTATTCTGTGGACTTAATTTTTAATATTAGTTTTACATCAATCTACAGCTCTTAAGAAATAGAGATCAAGACAATGTGTAAAACCTACCTACAGCCAATAAATGGATGGACTTTTACAAACTGCTCATCATTTGGTTGTTAAAACAACTGAACTGACATAATAAGACAAAAAAAGGAAAGTTAGCCTGTTAGCATCCCAGTGTTGGGCAAATTCCTTACCTCAAGTATGAGGTAGTATGAGCCATACTCCAACACGCGGGCTCAGTACGGAGACTAATATCAACCGATATCATCTGGGACCAACGACTTAAAGTGCCTTCCAAAGCACGGAGATGGACGTTATACCTATACGTCACTTAAATGGTCGGAAAGGTCACCCATCCAAACACGTCGGCGCCAGGCGCTTAAGATTCGGAATCACTACCAAAGAGCTGCCACCACTGCGCTACGAGCACCACTACGTACGTACAAATTGCCGCTCTCATGATATAGATACTAAACGTGCCCATAATACACACACATACTACACTTACCATAATCCAGTTTTTTTTAAATCAAACCGTTTTTAAAAACTAAAAGTCAAATCAAACTAAAAAAGAATCATCTCCCTATGACTACTTGTTTTTGAGCAAGCTGTGGACAAACATACATTACATACACTTTGCATGTGTTTAGAAGCCTTTATGCATAATCAAATATTATCAAATTTCAGAAATCGCCTACTACGCAGCGGGTGCGGGTTCGATCCCCGCACAATACTAACATTTGTGTGCATGAACATGTCTGTTTGTATTGGTCAAGGTGTTTTGTATGTATATCATGTATGTATTTACAAACAAAAAGTATTTAAGTATTATATCCGTTGTCTGGCACCCATAACACAAGCTTTGAGTAGCTTACTTTGGGGCTAGATGGCGATGTGTGGGAATGTCTAAAGGATATTTATTTATTTATTTATTATCATATATAAAAATTAAATTGATTATAGGTTTAGTTATACAGGTACTTAATGCATATGGAACCCTAACACTGTAAAAGTAGAAGTCCCTCTAGCCGATTTCGACTACGGTGGCCAGTCACAACGACTAAGCGACTGCGCAGGACATATTATAGTGCACAAGTGTGTGCGCAAACACAGGTGCACTCTCTATTCCTTTCACTCTCATAGCCCGATTGGACAGCATTCTGATACGATCTCAGAGAGATTAGGCAAAGGACTTACGTGCTTTTCTGAGGCACGGGGGTGAAACACCGCCAAATACCAAACTCTGAGCTAACCTAAGAATTTCTAAACAGAAAAACTCAGGTATATATTTTTGGCCCGACGCGGGGATCGAACCCGGGACCTCTTGCGCAGCCGTCGCTTTTAAGTGCGACCCTCTTACCGCTGCGTCATCGAGGTAGTTACCTAAGTAGGAACTGAAAAGAGCCGGTTTTCATAATTTATCTTCGGTGATTTTTATTCAATTATGCGTCCACTTTGCATCCTGGTGACTGTAAGTTAATATTTCATAGTTTTTGACAGTCCACTTTAAAATAATCTTCTGAGGAGAAAATCTTCGCGCCTCTCCGGAATTAAAGTAGAATACACTGTAAGATTTAAAACTTAAGGTCTATAGCAAAGTTTTGTATATTTTCCAGAAGTTTAGCAGATGTCTCAAGTTCTTTCTTGATTTTAAGCATTCCGTGTTGTTAGTGCCGTAAATCAGAGAAGCATTACATTAATTAAAGCAAAAGTTTTTCTTTTCCTTTCATAGAGCAAGTTGCTCATTTATTAAATAGTTTTAAGCTTATTGTTTTCAATTTTTACTCATAGATTTGTGACTAGCAAGTAAGTACATTTTGCAAATCTGACTAATTTAACCGTCGGTCGTCACCCACATTATTATAGTGTGTAGTTTGACAGTTATTGAGATGACGTGTGTATGTAGTTGTATAATTATGTCATACTAACTTAAGATCGTTTTTATATGAAACTAACATAATATACTAATTTAACCGTAACTTATAAAGCTGAGGAGTTCGTTTGTTTGAACGTGCCTATCTCAGGAACTATTTTATTGCTTATTTATCGAGTAAGGCTTTATGCTATAGTACATAACGCTGCAACGGGAGAGGAGGGACCAAACTCAAAACGCTCAGACGAATTCACGGGGGACCGCTAGTCTAAAAATACACTAGATAGTTTATTCTTTTACCCGATAACAATTTATATCGCCAACCCTCCAGTATTTAAATTGCCATTGTTTATTTTTATTTATTTTTTATTTAAACTTTATTGCACTGTTAATGGTACAATTGGCGGACTTAATGCCTTATGGCATTCTCTACCAGTCAACCGCTTGGGAAATGCAGAGAGTTAAGTCAGTGGCGGAATATTTAAAAGTACTGAGAGGGACAAAAATTTAAAATGCATTAACATAAACATACATACAAAAATTACATAGATAAACAAAATTATTTGTTAATATATAGGGTCTAACAAAACTAATGATCGACCGCCAACGGGGGGTATCTATACATCATATTGATCACGCTCACCAAATTTGAGAAAAAAATTCAGGCTAGTTTCAGAGATAATCAACAAAACATTAGCACTTCTAAAATGTGTAAAAACACACCATTTACAGCTGTTTACTATACTACGATGTCAAATGCGGTCGCACACCAACAAAGCTAGCCGACATGACGGTGCGCTGCACCGCGGCAGACGTAAACAATGGAGCGGCATCCTTTGTGTCGGGGCGGCATTCTTCTTTCGGCGTCTGCGGCGCGTGTTTGTATTGATTTTTATTTCGTCAGTCGCGAACTCACTTCGCCAAGGAAAGGACGTCGACTGAACTAGATTATTACTTTCTGCAACCCGAAGTGAAGTCAAGTACGAGTCACTTCCGAGAGGCCTGGTGGGTGTTCCTCTACACCACGTACATTTTCGGCGCGAAATGTTAACTCAGCGAAATGGATCCCCCTGCCAAGTGTGGTGTGATTGGCCTCCGTGTCTTCTTTCTTCGGGCTCAGCCGTCGGTGGATCGGGCGCAATGGGCCCGGCGCCCTGGCGCCCTTGACCGGCGCGGCGCCCGACCGATCACTACTCCATGCCTACGTACCGGACGTGAAGGACACGACAGTGTTTATTACCTACGAAATGTTGTTGTTACGTGCGTGATTGATAAGAAATGTACCTACCAATTTACGTAAAAGTGATAAAAAAACATTCTAAATCGTGTAATAAGTGAGACGTGATGATGTGCATTGAAGCTTTTAGACATTTTGTGTTAGACAACGTTAGATTACTTACCTACAGCACAGAAAATATAATAGTACTACGTACAGAAGGATCACTGTGCTAAGAATGATAAAGTAAAAACAACTTTCGTTGCAACGCAATGAAGTGCAATTCACTTCACACGATTTTAATTCAAGGTTGTTTCATCTACCTATCTATACCTGTCTCTTTCTAACACGTAACGCTTTCCCTGTTTCGCGGCCTTGAATGTGTCAGGGTTGCGAGCGGCGCGTGGCACGAACATACGCGTAGGTACACAACGCGCTACTCAAATAAAATAAATAGTCTAGAGGACCTAGCACATTTCTTGACTGTGTTCTATCGGAGAAAGTAATTGACAGTGTCAGCGTTCGTTTAATATTAAAATAAGTGTTTACTCTGTCTAATTTAATTATTTGGTACAAAATTACTGAATTCGGAGAAATGAAAGTACAAACCAAACACACATGTATGTACGGACAACAGCACGTCAAGGTAAACACTGCGGTATCTTATGCAGTTGTAATAAGGGCTAGTTTGCAACAAAAGTGGATAACCTGATGTGCTGTCGACTGTACATCATACTTAACCAAATAAAATTGTATAGTAGAATTATTTTCTCCGTGCAGTTTGGGTCATAAATCATAGCTCGGCCTCAGCCTGGTTAGGGCGGTGAGAATGTTGCGCGGGCGCACCGCCGTTTTAAAATTTATATTATTTAAAAAAATAGTTTATTATAAATAAATTCAATAAATATAAAATTTTATATTAATTTATTTTTTTATAAAAAAATGTATAGTACATTCGCCAGCATCTTAGGTTACACACACTTTTGTTGCAAACTAGCCCTAATGTCAACTGCATAAGATACCAGTGTTAACCTTAATTTGCTGTTGACTGTACTTAACTACATAAAGAGACTTTTGTTTATGTGAACCTTATCTATCGTACCTTTATAAATTGCTATCAAAATCGAGATTAATTTTATTGGAATAACTTAAAATTAAGGGTGATATTATATAGCTAAAGTAAAATAATGAACTGTAGCTCTTGGACTATTAGATTTTGGACTACGTAAAATCCTAACACAAAATTACTTAAGTAATTTGGTAGGCATTTTTAAATATTATGCTAAATTTAAAGTAAGTTTATTGACCTGTTTCCGTTTATTTTAAGTTAGGTTGACGTAAGTAACTGGGAAGGTATCTTAAACTCAAACCTATTTCTTTGAACAAGAAATGTTGAATACCTACCTACAAAATTTTTGATAAATAACGTCATAATTAGGAACACATATCTCAAATTATTAATAGTTATTTCGTTGTAACGAAGTCAGTCACAGGCTGAGAAAATAAACACAGGCGCGTGGCGCGCGCGGTCCGAGAGCGGCAGCCCCGCGCTCATTTATGCTCGGCGTACCGAGTCGCTCGAACGTTCCTAAACTTCGGAGTGACACCCCCCTGCCTACAGTAAGTCCTTATAACAACAAAATTCCTGTGAATAGGTTACTTTTTTATGAAAGAGCTAAAACGCCATGTCAGTAACTTTTGTTTCAGAGGGCTAAAATAATTGTTTGTTTATTAACTACGAGTATTTTAATTTAAATTACGAGTTATAAACCTGAAAAATTGTGATAGGTATGCGTTTCAAAATAAATTGTTGCATCAAAGTCGTATTTTCTTTATGCTTATCTACTTCCAAAGCCTGCTTATACCAAAGGAGACTTTAACTTATTGTCTCCTTTGAGGTTTAGGTAGGAGAAAAGACACAATGTTTTTACATAATAAAATCTGTTACTGTTTAGGTAGGTACACACTACCACGCCTTTGTTTTACAAATTTGCCCTGCTGGTTATTCATTTTGGTTAGGCAACGTTTATTATCATCTTTGATAAGGTTGTGTCTGTTATTATTTTGGTAGTAGAAGTAAAAAGGAATGACTACAACTTTAAAGTAGGTAAGTATGCAAATCTGCCATTAACTGCGTAAACCCCCAGGTTATTCATTTAATTTACACAGCTTGTTTAAAAGTTTATTTTAATCATCATAAGGTTATGATAGACTAGACAAAATTAGGTAACTACTAGACTAGCTGGTGCGCGTGTCCAATGAGTAGGTAAAGTCTGTTTTTCTTGGCTAAACAATCTTAACATTTCGTTTTTGTGAAATGATCAATTTTAAAATAAAATAAAGATATAACTCTCTACTCACGTAGGTAATTTATCCTTGAATACTAAGATCTTTTTAAATCAAATAATTACTTTAATTTTATTGCTGATAAAAAGATATAAAAGTTATAAAAAGATTGTTTACATTATTGGACTATCAAAGATAAACAGACTTTAGACGAGTCTGGGGGCCTACTTTGTAAGACGTTGCATGTAAATATCGGCTATAGCCATCTTGCTTGCTCCCATGTTATCCTGGCATGGGTGACTGAGACGACTAGAGTAGAAAGCATGAACATTCGACGTACAGAGCAGGTACCTTCGGTTCGTATGTGTGTGCATGACACAGATAAAAGTACAGCAGGTTTCCTTATTTAATTGAATTATTATGTTACAAAACATAACTTTGAAAAATCACTTTAAAACATCTGTCAATATTTTGTCATCGTATTCAGTATGATTTATAGATACCCCCCGTTGGCGATCGATCACTAGTTTTGTTAGACCCTGTATAAGCATTGGATTAATAAACTAACATAGAATACATAAATTTAATAAAAAAATAAAATGCTTTAGAATGTTTTTAACACTCACAGTGTCATATTTTATATTCATAAAGATGAAATAAGAAACCAAAAATTTGCGCACGGGCGGGACTTGAACCAGCAACCTTTTGGCCCGGTATGCCAAAAGGTTGCTGGTTCAAGTCCCGCCCGTGCGCAAAAAATTTTTGGTTTCTTATTTCATCTTTATGAATAAAAAAATAAAAAATAAACTACAGATAGGGAAGTGAAGATATTGATGACATCTATTAAAATATTACCGACAGCAGTGAACGAAATTGTGGTTAATTCTGAAGTGAGCCAAGGTTAAGATAGTGGGTGCGGAGAGACTTCTTAAAAGAAAGTTTATTTGAGGACATTCTGATTTCCATGGGAAGAGAATTCCAAAGGCGAATCGCAGAGATGGTGAAAGAGTCCGACATAAAGCCGGACTTGTAAAGAGGAGTGTGAAGAGTAAGAAAATGGGAAGAGCGCAGGTTGCGAGAAGTTGTAGAAGTCAGATAGTTGAACCGCTGTGTCATATAGGTCGGAGAGTGAGGGTTACGAAGTATGTTGAAAAGTGTACACAGGATTCTTGTTTCTCTGCGATGACGGATGGGAAGCCATTTAAGCTTGGAACGGTAGGCAGTTATACAGTATTTAGATCAATCACGATCAAAAGTTGGAAACTTAAACTCGTTAATTAATTTCATAGTCTGCTGTCTTGATTACAAACGGTGGCGAAAAATGTTGACGGTTTTGACGATTCGTTAAGCGATATTTGATATTTAAATTGTTGCTTATAAAATAATATCAACAAAATTAGTAATTCAATATTTAACAGGGTTAGAACCAGAATCATACTGCGGTCCGCCGCCATTTCGTGCGCCCTTTGATTTTACTCTGTTTCTTAAGGTTGTACCGTAGTGTAGGACGCTTTCAGCTTTCCTCGATCAGTTTCTGACATAAGCGTGTCAAAATAATCTCTTCCACTTCATAATAAGCATTACTGATTAGTATAGATTCATAAAACTATTCATCAGAAAGTGCACAATCACAGTGCTTTTGAAGTAACCACGATTCTTTCTTTTGCTGACTTAAATCACACATCTCCGTCAGTTAATCTGCAGGCCTGTACCTGCCATTTAGATAAAGCGTCCGTCCATTTATAAGAGTTAAGTGGGCTATACACGACCCTAAAATCAGACCCGATATCGGGGAAGTGGTGGGGAGGACCCTAGATCGTACCGTAAATCACCTCGTGTATTGGCAAATCGGAAGCCTAATTTTATTATTTGTAAATCATTCCAACTACCATTGTCCCGATATCGGGTCTGATTTTAGGGTCGTGTGTAGCCCACTTTATAATATTACCCCTAACCGATTTCGACTACGGGCTTACTGCGCGGGACATGTTATAGTGCACAAATGTGTGCGCAAACACAGGTGCACTCTCTATTTCTCTTATAGCCCGATGTGACAGCAATCTGACACGACCGGAGAGAGATCAGGCGCAGGACCAACGGTTTACGTACTTTCCAAGCCACGGGAGTGAAACACCGCTAAATTCTAAACTCCGGGCCACGCTGAGAATTTCTAAACAGGAAAACCCAGGTACATATAGCACATACGCGACGGCTATGTGTGCATATAGTACATATGCACACATAGCCGTCGCTTTAAAGTGTGTCCCTCTAGCCGCTCCGACACCGAGACAGGTATATCAAAATATCGTCACGACCTCTATTCAGATATAAACCGACTATGATGGCTGCAACTTTTTCCTCTCATCTACGTACTCGTTCGAATTGGCCGTTTTCCAGAAGTTCATACGCCGCAGTTTTGTCCAGATTAATTGTTACTACTTTTGCCAAATGCACTCTAAAGCTTCGATTTATTGCGCGAATTTTGCGTGTTTTCGCAAAAATTGTTTGTCATTTGTCGTTTGGGATCAGAACGCTTTATTACAGTCTGTTGGATTTTTTATCGCTAGTCTGTTGGATATTTTTCGTTTATATGCAATGGGATTAGCTCATAAAGATGAAATAAGAAACCAAAAATTTGCGCACGGGCGGGACTTGAACCAGCAACCTTTTGGCAAACCGGGCCAAAAGGTTGCCAAAAGGTTGCTGGTTCAAGTCCCGCCCGTGCGCAAATTTTTGGTTTCTTATTTCATCTTTATGAATATAAAATATGACACTGTGAGTGTTAAAAACATTCTAAAGCATGGGATTAGCTGTCTGTTTTTTTATTTGCTCAGTTTTATCATTAAATAGGTACACAGGGCTCTAACAAAAGTTCCTATAAAATTCAACCTAAAGTCCGTTTTTCTTCACTAGTCGAGTTATGTAAACAATCTTTTTGCAACTTCTAATATAATCTCTGAAAATAAAATTATTTTACTATTTGATTTAAACAGATTTCAGTGCAAAACGAAGAATTGTCCATATAGTTGGGGCGTTTTGTGTATGTCTTATTTTAAAATGAATTATTTCGGTAAAAAGTTATGTCATGTTTGCTTACAATATGCGACAAAAAGAAGTGGACTTTTTATTTGAAATATATAAACTTAGCAACGACTTAAAATTTCCTTAGCAATCTAGTTTTAACTATATGGACCAGTTCGGCAATAATAAGATTGTGTTACTAAACTCCGTTTTTCTTGGCTAGTCCAATAATGTGAGCAATGTTTTCCTAACTTTTAAAGTAATATCAGTGAATAAAATTAATAAACTATTTGATTTAAAAAGATCACAGTATAAAACGATGAATTACATATGTGAGTTGTGAGTTTTGTGTTCATCATCTTATTTTAAAATTAATCATTTCGTAAAAAAGGAATGTAACGATTGTTTACATTGTTCGACTTGCAAAGAAAAATGGACTATACGAATAAATGGCTATTTATTCGATTTCAAAGTAAAGGTGACCCTGACGCTTTTGAACATATACAGATAAGCGCAGATGAAAGGTGTCTAACTTTGTCATAAACTCTTCTAACTGTAACTCAATCATGCGATGCAACATTGTTTTATTCTTCCAGTAATGTAATAGCTTGCTCACTATAACACCCTTTAGCAAAAGTGCCAAATCAACCATATCAACCATTGCCTCTAACAAAAACTTGTGGCACTGAATACTTTACTCACAAAACTATGTGAGCGAGAGTTGCCAACCACTCCAGGGCCAACAGATCTTAACACGAAGTTGAAAACTTTACTTGTTATTACCGTGTCATTTCACATGTTAACAGTATAAGTACTTTTAGTTCACGAAACTGCTTGAAACGTTGAATTTCTGATAGATTTCCCAACAACTTCACATTGCTAACCAAGAGTTAAGCTGTAAGTAACTCAGTTTTTAATTTACTTGCACGCTTACGGTGACATTTACATGCCACCGTAATGGTTTTAGCTTTTTTGTTTTAGCTTTTGCGTTTCAGCGCTTGGTCTTAATGTTCACTCTACCAGCTCTCTGAATCTGACGATTAGTTACCTAAGACCCGTATTAACTAACATCAGATAAGGAATGTTCGTCAAATATTAAAAAGCCGTCTGATTTTAAAATGCCATTTATGAAAATTACATTTTAAAATCAGACGTTATATACTTATTCGTAAAATTTACTCTAAGGCCCATACCATCGTCAGATAAGAAATATTCGTCGAATATAATTAGCCTATTTGCCAGCAATCATTTATGTAAATGGCATTTTGAAATCGGTCAAGTTATATTATATCTATTTAGATACGCCTACACATGGATTACGTGGTTGAATGTGTTACCATTTAAAGTACATAAGATAGTTCTAAGTCAATCATGTTTGTTTGTTATTCCTAAAATAAAAAAATAAAATACAAAATCGGGCGGGGTGTGACTGTAAAAATCATAATCTATACTTAATACTATAAAGCTGAAGAGTTTGTGAACGCGCTTATCTCTAGAACTACTTGACCGATTTTAGAAAATATTTTTTGTTGGATAGCTTATTTATCGGGGAAGGCTTTAGGATAGCACATCACGCTGCGACGGGTACGGTAGGGAGCAAACTCAAAACGCGCGGACGAAGTCGCAGGGCACCGGTAGTTTTTCTTACTGTCTCTGATCTGGGGCCCTATATTTGAATCACTTACGTCAATATCGCATGTGATTTTCTTGGAATGGTGATCGATTGTCCACACAAAAGTGATTGAAAAGATGAAGAAGATTTTGCGTGATTTTGTTGAAGGAAATTACTCTATTTTTGAATCAATTACATATTGACGCAAATGATTTTAAAATAGAGCTCCTGGGTATTGTTCCACAACAAAACCTTTGCTTCTGATTATCATAACACACGTGCATTAGCCAATGCACTTGTGTTATGACAAACTGACTGACTATACTTACGTTGCGATCAGAGCAATGTTTAATTGGCATCCAAGTTTAGTATCTTATGTACATAAATGAAACAAAAAAAAACAACTACCATTTTTCCTAATCATCGAATAGTATGGCCTTTATTATTCAATCAAATAAACTGAACCAGCATAATTCTGCGAATGTATGGGCTAACTGAGCGTAAAGCAAAGTGGAAAACTTTCCGATGCTGTGCTGCGAACAGTTATTGCCGTGTCAGTGCACTTGTTAACATACACGTTACAGGACCCACTTGAAAGCTGATGGTACCAAAACAGTACGATTAATGATTTTTATGAGTTTTAACAATAGACTGCTGCAGTAAATGCCAACCTTCCAATTAAGGTTTAATATACGCGATCGCGATACGCGATATATGCGATCTTAACAAGGGTTTGAAGACAAAAGTTTAACCAGTGTGTGTTACCAGTGATGACATACGAATTCGAATCATGGTCTCTAACTGTGGGCCTTATAAAGAAGCTCAAAATCACACAACGAGCGATAGAGAGGGCTATGCTGGGTGATTCTCTACGGGATCGAATCAGAAATGAGGAGATACAAAGAAGAACTAAGGTAACGGACATAGCCTTGAGAAGCGGCAATGGGCAGGGCACATAGCGCGAAAAATTGTTGGGGCAGGAAAGTTCTAGATTGGAGACCCTTCGACCAAAGACGCAGCGTAAGACGTCTACCGACTAGTTGGGCAGACGACTTTGTAAAGATCGCAGGATCAAACTGAATGCAGACCGCTAGTGATCGGTCGCTGTGGAAAACCGTAGGGGAGGCCTTTGTTCAGCATTGGACGTCCTTTGGCTGATAATGATGATGATGATGATGATACATACAAAGTGATGTTTTAGTCAGCAACGAGTGACTCAGGGGTGGATGGACAAACAATACTTATATCAAATGAAAAAAATTAAATGGAAAAAACATACAAAAGCAATTTCCAATTGCGATACTAGTAAGCGAATCAAAACTACTAACACCAGGTCGCATCTTCATAGCTTACTAGCTACGGCGTAGTAAATCGAGTTAGCAATGTATTGTATACAAATATTTCTAGTTATAGAACTTGACACTGTCATTAACTAGAATGAGTTAGCGTCTTATACAATGTGTTAATTTACACTTGATCAAACTTTTAGGGAGTGCTCTAATGATGGTTTTGAACAACTTTTGCTATGGGACCAAAAAAATAGCTGTATCATACAAAAACTCATTTCATCTCGAGAAAATGTATAGAACAGCTGTTTTTTTTCTCTATTTCAAAGTTGGTCGCATAGTAAAAGTTGTTCAGAACCGTGAGTAGAGCACTTTCTGAAAGTTTGATCAAGTGTTAAATTAACACTTTGTATATACATTGATTAGAGATTGTAACTTTGGATTACCTACTATGCATCTGAGTTCAGGCATTTTAAAGCACTATGACCAGGTCAAGGTAACTACGTATACTCTTTAGAATGATTGATAAAAAAATTTGCTCCTATTTCAGGCCACATGCTGTATATAAAGACGTCAGGAAACTGACGACTGGCTGGAATGGTAATCGGCACTTAACGTGTTAATAAATTATAGGTCAGAAACATAATTGTACGTTTAACTTAGATAACCAAGTCTTCTTACGTTCAAACTACAAATCATAGAAAATTTCCATTTCTGAGACAGAGAACAAAATGCTCATCCACAATCCGTCTGCAAGCAAAACAGAATGCTAGAACACTTAGAGAAATCATCACATCATCATAGGGAAGAGGGCGCCACACGCCACGGTAAATTCGGCTCTCGTATAATAAATAATTTAAAAATATACAGTACGCATTCACAATGAAGAAAATAAGTGAAATCAGTGCATCAATATCCAATTTATAAGTGACAATGTTATCTAAGTTATAGACTATTGAACAAGGTCACAAAAGGACTTTGTCATTTAAAACTTAAAAGTGCTTAAAAGTGTTTTAAATAGTTCGAAAAACTATCAAACTTTACTTTAAAATACGCGTTTTGATAAAAATAAGTGCCTCAAAGAGTGTTAACAAGTGTTTTACTTCGTTTGTTGTGAATACAATATGAAGACGCTAACTTATAACCTACAAACCCAAACGGCTGTTATATTTTCAAAAATCATTCATTTATGACGTACACAAAATTCACCATTGGAGAAATAACACCAATAGCTCAACGGTTAAAAGGTCGGGTTGAGACCAGAGCATCCCCGGTTTCAAATTTCCTTGGTAACATAAAATTCTTCTTTTTGTTCATGTAAAAATTAACAAGCAAAATTGTAAAAGAACTGCACACTGCCACCTGTCTAATAGTGTTGAAACAAAATCCACTAGACCTAGAGAGAGTCTAGTACAAAAACCGACCACAAGATGGCAGCAAATAATAAAAACAATGTTTGTAAAGGCTGCTTCCAAAAAATCCCAAATAGAGAGTTCTTGACTTGTTCAATCTGTAAAAATAATTATGATCTGGAATGCGCAAATGTATCTATTCAGCGATTCCTAAATACATTAACCAATGAACACCGGAAAAAATGGAAATGCCATCTATGCATGAATAAAATGCCAAAGAAAAATAATACGCCTAATACATATTCCAAGAAAAATGAAGACTGCAATATAACACTGAGGAAAAGAAACCTGCACCTTTTGTCTCCTCCAACTTTAGAGGAAGATACGAGTGATATTGCAGGAGACACAGTAGATCTTGAGAGCAGCTACAATTTAGACAACGACCTGCAAACTGACATGATAGTTGACAAATTAAAAACATTTTTGAATGAAAAATTTGATTCAAATAACCAAACAATTGTGAATGAGCTAAAATGTTTGATAAAGGAGGAAATTTCTATTGCCATAGCTAAATTGGAACTTGACACAAAGCAAAAACTAAACAATATAAATATAACGCAAGAAGATTTGAAGAAAGAAATAACAACAATAAACGAAACAATTTCAAAACTAGAGAAAGAAAACCAAAAACTTCAGAAACAAATACAACATATTGAAAACATGACACATGACGCACCAATAGTGAGATCACAAAACGACACCGTGCCTGCCATCCAGCACGAGCATTGTAAAAAGATTGTTCTATATGGTTTACAAGAAAACTACTGGGAATCGGAAGATGACCTACATGATCGTATTGTATGGATATTCCAAGACATAATGCAAGTAGATCTTACTGGATATATAGAAGAAATAAAAAGAGTTGGTAAAAATAGATATGCAAGACCACTTGTTGTAGAATTATTAAGCAAAAAGATGGTGAAATACATAGTTAATAACAAATCCTTGCTCACGAACACCGGACTTGCAGTAAGCGAATTTCTAGACAAAGATTCCCTTATAAGAAGAAGAGAGATGAGAAAAGCCCTTTTAGAAGCACGTCGACAAGGCCAACATGCAGTTATCAGAAACAATCTTCTCATTATAAACGGCAAACAAATGTACCCAGGATCCGGAGCTGAAAAGAAAAACATAACAAATAATATACGCGTACACTCAGAACACATAAAAGTTACCCAAACCGATTTTGAACCAGAAAACGAAGCAAGCAAACCACGATCACAGCAGACATTTCGGACGGGGCCGACAAGGAACCATTCGTTTCGACGCTAAAATACTATTTCAGAACATTTGTAGCTATAGTAATAAGGTTCATCTAATTGAAGATATAATAGATAGCGATAAAAGTATTAAAATAATTTGCTTAACTGAGACATGGATTACTAAAAGTAAACTTGATCTGTTACAACTTCAGGGATATCATTGTGCATCAATATTTTGTCGAAAAGACCATGAAGGGGGTGGGGTCTGTATTCTATCAGATTCTAGTATAGAGTGTGTAGAGCGTGTAGACATAGCTAACATTACAACTGAATATTTATTTGAAGTTTGCTGTATAGAGATACCTAAGTTTAAAACTATTATTGTAAATCTTTATTGGCCAGATAAAAAAAGGGAACCAGAAATATTCTTTTCATCCCTTGAAAAAATTCTTAAAATTTTTTCAAAAAAAGATCTCTGTAAAAACATTATAATTGGAGGTGATTTTAATGTCGATATTCTCAAAAAGGATAAGTTGTCTTCTGCTCTTTTGGATTTAATGAAATCTTTTAACTTTATACTACAGTCCAAAGAACTAACTAGAGTCACAAGCCACAGCGCAACATGTATCGACTTAGTATTTACAAATTTTCCCATCAACAAAGAAGATATTTTAGTGCAGGATTACGGAATATCCGACCACAAGGGAACTACATTAACCATAAAAAATACACCATTAATAGATAAACCCATGTTTATTCAAAAAAGAATTAATAAAGAAAACCAAATAAAGTCATTCAAGTCGCACCTTTCTCAAATAGATTGGATTCAATTATTTAAAGACAAAACTGTAAACGAAAATTATAATATATTCTTAAAAGTTCTATGTAATGCGCGCGATATACACATACCCAAAATAAGTTTGAAAATAAATACCGTAAAACGAAAAAATGGCTAACAAAAGGAATCAAGATATCTTGCAGGCATAAACGAATATTAAAATCGCTTAATTCGCAAATTGGTAATGCTATATTAGACAAGCACTACAAACAATACACAAAGTTTTTGAGAAAGACTGTATATTGGTCAAAAAAGATATGTAACATAAAGAGAATACAGAAATCACTAAATGTAAATAAAACTATGTGGACTATTGTAAAGGAGAGAACTAACAAATTACCTGAGCGCCAGCACAAGAATATTTCTTTAAAAAATGACCAAAGATTAATCAAAGATTCACACTTAGTGGCAAATGCTTTCAATGACTTCTTTTTATCGGTGGGTGAGTATGACAAAAGTGCTCCGCCACGTGGCCGTCCTGTCGTCACCCCAATAGAGAACTCTTTGTACCTCAGACCAATTGACATTGAGGAAACGACACGTTTGATCCGCAATCTAAAAAATAAAACAAGCTTTGGTTTTGATGAAATATCGCCAATGCTTATAAAGCAATGTGCTCCTGAACTTATTCTTCCACTAACTTTCCTCATTAACCAATCATTTACTGAAGGTGTATTCCCAGACCAGTTAAAAATTTCAATAATTAAACCCATATATAAATCTGGTGACCGTAAATCTAGTAGTAACTATCGACCGATAGCTTTGCTGCCATCCTTTTCTAAAATATTTGAAGCCGCCATTACTTACCGTTTATACACATTCTGCGAAAAGTTTGAAGTATTTGATGAAAGCCAAAACGCGTTTCGAAAAAATCGATCCACCACCACAGCAGTTTTTAAATACGTACAGAATATCTTGGACACCCTTGACAGCAAAAAATACGCCGTAGGTATCCTACTGGACTTAAGTAAGGCATATGACCGGGTTTTACCTAATATATTACTACAAAAGTTATATAGCATAGGAGTACGTGGTACGGCACACAAATGGCTTACATCTTACTTCGAAAACCGGGAACAATACGTAGAAATACAACACACGTGTCCAGAAACGAATAAAGTAAGTGTAATCAGGTCCCAAAAAGGAATAGTTTCAAAATCTATACCGCAAGGAAGCGTGATAGGATGTTTTCTTTTCCTTATCTATATAAACGACTTGCCAAAAATAATACAAGAACCTAGTATCCTATTTGCAGATGACATGTCAATACTATTACAAACCACAAATGAACACCAGCTTAGTGAAAAACTAACCGAAATTATCCATAAAATAATATCTTGGCTAAATGACCACAACCTTATAATCAATTTTAACAAAACCAAACTAATGGTATTCAGACCTCATCAAAAATTACCGCTAAACATACATTTTTCAATCAATAATATAGAACTTGAATCCGTCGATACCTTTTCATTATTAGGAATTAAAATAGACACTAACTTAAATTGGAAAAATCATATTGATTACATATCTGGTAAACTATCAAGATTTACTTACGCACTAAACGAACTCAAAAGAACCACAGATACAAACACCGCTAAAACTGCTTATCATGCTTATGCGCACTCATGGCTGCGCTACGGCATTGCTCTTTGGGGAAACAGTACTGACGCGCCACAGCTCCTAACATTGCAAAAGAAATGTATCAGAATACTCGCTAACATAGATCCTATGGAAAGCTGTAAACCTTACTTTAAAAACTACCAAATACTAACAGTTCCGTCTCTATATATATTTGAAATTTGCAAACTAGTCAGGAAAAATATGGGAATGTTTGTGGATGCTAATAAAAATTGCACAACATCAATGGTATTGAGAGAAAGAAAGAAATTCGTAGTGCCAAAGAGCAGATTAGTGTTGTACGCCTCAGGACCGTACTCAATGGCAGTAAGAATTTATAACGCTCTTCCCAAGTCCATAAGAGAACAAGACAATTACAAAAATTTTGTGACATCCTTAAGCAAATATTTATGCAATAAATGTTATTACAATGTAAATGAGTACTATAGAATTGTGCAATAACTGAAAATATATTTTTTTTTTAATATATTATGTCGAAAATGTATATATAAACATAAGCTCGAATAAATAACTTAAGTCTTTAGTGTTCCATAACTTTAGTCTATAAGTATGATGTAGCTATACCCTTGCAGGGTGCATGTGTAGCACTTTATTCCTTACTACCATCTGTATATATATGTACACACATGTAATGCTAATAAATTTTGATTTGATTTGATTTGATTTGAAAGAACATTACTTTATATAAGCATCTAGTAGTATATCAAACTGGGATAAGAGAGGTAAAGATTTATTGCAGGAGATGCAACATCTGGCTTTAACTGGGAGCATACATTTAGAACAAGCGCAGACTAGGCCACTAGAGGCGGCCACGAAACGCGACTACAGTCTATGAGTTTTATATAAATAAATGAATATATTTACTAAATAATTTACCCACCTTAAATATCGTATCACAAAAGATATAATTGTAAGTTACAGCTTATGTACTATTTTTATGTAATGTTGTAAAGTTTCATTGAATTCAAGTGAGTAGTGCAGTAAGTAACAAACATATTATTATAATAGTACATCCATCTTCATAAAATTTTGCGTTTATTATTTCAGTAAATAGTGATTACAGCCCGAATCTATTCAAAGCCAGAATGAACAGGCTTCTTCAGGGCGAGCTCGTTGTATTTTCGTCTAAATAATAATAAAAAAAGGATTTTATTATTGCACATACAAATAAAAATTCTTTGTCGAAGAAAAAATAGTTTTTGGTTTTTCAGGGTCACAATTTTTATGTATTAAGATTTTGTTTGTGCGATAGTTTTATAAGTATAAATACTTAACTCGATTTTTTAGATAAAACGGTTAAACTCGCAATCGAATATCCACACGAAAAAAAAACGATTGCCGCGAGAATCAGCTTCCTGGACTGCCGTGGGTAACGGCTCTTAAGTGGCTCAATGTGCGCTTGGTCTTATTGTTCACTCTACCAACTCTCTGAATCAGACGATTTGCATAAATGTAAGGTTGCCGAGTGCAATTGTATGAAGTTAGGCGTTATCGCACGCTCGTATTTAACTAAGATGAATGCCAGTTGGCGTTTTGATAGAGATGTGCTTTGCGCCGATTCGATTTTGAATGAATAGGTAATAAGTCATCAAACGTTTAATTACGTACTCAATCCTATCTATAAGTCTCAGAACGGTCTTAACCTCTCAATTATGGTAACAAGATTTGCGTGCCAATACACAGCTATATAAGTTAGCTCCGAACTTTACTCTCAGTGATTAGGTGGATATAAGTTATCGTGGACACAATTACGTGTAGCGAAAATTAATCACTTACAAAGTTTCTTAACAATTCGCAAACTTCGGATCAGCGCTTCCCAATATTAATGAATGTGGCGGTGGGCGCTATACAAGAAGTTTTGTTGTTAGAAACTCGAGAACTTTACCTCTCCGATATGACGGTAATTTACTCGTCATGCCCGTTTTTGTAAGAAGAACTAGCCACCTACATTTATAAAGAGTATTAAGAGGTGACGTATTGGTTTAAAATTGACATAAGTGAGTGAATCACTATCTGTTACAAACGTAAAATATGAGATGGGTATCAATACTGTTCTGTAGATGCTTTTGAAGTTTATTTTCGAGTCATCGTGCTATTTTTTAAATCATTTCTGTGATTTTATATTAATGCCTTTCGTATTGTTTAGTTCAGAAACAATAAATTATTGTTGTTTACTATTTAAGTTGTATTATAGTCTTGTATTTTTTGCTTACACCCCCATTATCAATTGATGACAATAAGTTTGAGAACCGTTGTTTTAGACTTTTACTTTAACAAGTTATAAATTTTAGCCTGTGTTACTTTAACCGAGACTCTTGTTTGAATTTATTAGTAAGAGATATCCAGAGTTATTAGTTTAGTCACGAGGGCAATTGGAAGTTTGGACATAACAAATGGCTAAAGTTATTCGATATTTTGTTTGTTTTCGTAAATGCGATTAATTTAGGTATTTTAAATGGTTAGTTTCGGCCCTTGTGGTACTTAATGCAAAACAAATGTTAATTTTGATAGTTTTGGCTAAGACAAAAATAGGGTTTTACTCGATTTTTATGCAATCGATATCGATCATATTATAGCAGCTCGCCGTGAACCAGAAAAAATGACGATAGAATATTGTACCAGGGGATAATAAACTAGTCGACTTTTTTTTCTTTGTTTTAATTGTCAATTATTTTGTTGAACCTCTTTACAAATTTATCAATATTGGTGTAGTAGATATATGTAAAGTACCTAATTATGATGATTTATGTTAGGGTCATTGCGCGGTTAGCTATGCAATCGTAATATAGTCATGATAAATTAAATTTCAATACGATGCAAAAAGACACATCATAGCCACTCTTCATTTGTTCTTCACACTTGACATCCTCAAATGCCTACCAAATGGACAATCAAAATAATATTCATACTCATAATTGTAAGTAAAAATGATCGCTGAGAATTTGCTTATTAAAAACAAAGTTTATTACTAATTTCACCATTTTATTTGAAGGTTTTCTTTAGTTAATTAATTTCAAAACTAGTCTTAGAGTCTGACTAATGAAATGTGGCACCAGAAAAGAGTGGTAATTTAAAAATTATAGGTAAAACCAACGTGATATTTAAAAGAATACTGCATAAAATTAAATAAAGCCTGTTCTTCTTAACTTGTCGAATATTGTAAATAATCGTGATATTCCTTTTAAACAAAGTAATCCATTTTAAAATAAGATATATACAAAAATCATAACTTATATAAAAATATAAAATATAAATATTGGACACCAATCACATACATTGCTCTGATCCCAAAGTAAGTAGCTAATGCACTTGTGTTATGGAAATCAGACACAACGGTGGTACCACAACACCGAGACCCGAGACAATATAGAAAAGATCGTTTTCTACATTGACCCGACCGGGAATCGAACCCGGAACCTCACGAGATGGCGACGCTTGAAACCAGCGTGCTAGCCACTCGACCACGGAGGTCGTCGTTTAAGTAGTTTAACGTTGAACACTGAAATCTCTTCATTTTTTTTACTGATATTATTTTAAAGTTATGAAAAGATTGTTGACATTATTCGACTAGAAAAACTGAATTTAAACAAAAGTATCAAGTTGATTTTTCTATCAAATACAGTATTCACACTGTGGTTGTGTAGATGTGTGATGGTACGTACGTTCAGTGCGAGAAATTATAACGCAGTCTTTTTCACAACACAAATAGTTTATTACGCCACAAACAGTCACAATCAGTACAACACACGAAAAGAAGGAGTAACAGACACAGAAGAAAGTAGTACATGAAACAGGAACGTAAATACAGTAACGAATTATGCACGCGAGCAAATATTACAACGCAAAGCAGCGATTAGCTTAACAAACATCGATCAGACTGTCGTGCATTCGCCGCAGGGAGCGCGCCGGCCGCTCGCAGCGAACCGGTCGCGCCACGGCAAGGTCATATGACGTAGCTAACGCTACGCACAATATGCTCGGCTGCAAAACTATCTAATGTAATAACAAATACAGCCGTATGTTTGTTTGTTAATAAAATTAAAGCGTGATTTAAATAATTACTTTATATAATGCAAATTGCTTGAGTTACATGATTTATCTTAGGATAGTTATTAATTTTATACGTATACAAAATATTTAATTTTTAGAAAGTAATCAATGTTAAAGTTAAATTAGTTAGTTAAGGTTTAGATTAAGGTTTTACGGTTTAAGTAAGTAGATGTTACGAATTTAAGTTGTACATAGATAATTAATAATAATGTAATTTTAAGGTTTTCTGTTGACAATTTATATAGAAATGAGATATTATTTATTTTCATATAAATTGATGAATCGAATTATGATTTAGTTATATGTTTTAATTTGGTGGCACGCCACAACACCATTTTTTTTTAAACTGCCGCTCTTTTGGTGCCCCTTTTCATTAGACAGACTAATAGCCTGTTTCGAAACTTATTTACTAAAAGTAACACGAAAATGAAAATAGGAAAAAGTTATAAACTCTGTCTTTCATAAGCGGATTCTCAGCGATCATTTTCACTACTATTAGGAGTGTAAGTTTGATTTTCCATTTGGTACGATAAGATATGATAAAGGTTTTGAGTATGTGAAGTGTGAAAAAGAAGTGTTTTTTTTTCCCGCTGAGATGGTTAAGCTGGATGGGTAAGCATTTTGAGTATGTGAAGTGTGAAGAAGAAGGGTTTTTTCGATCTTTTCTGGTACCACCTGTTCATTAGTTAGACTCAGGTACTAGTATTCAGGCTAAGCATGAAAATAGCGTTCAAATTTGGCTCAATGTCTTAAGACCAAAGCGACTCTCCTAGTAAATCTCGTTTGCGGCTCATTCCCGTATGCAGACAAATTAACGTCTCGTACGGAGGACTCAAATATTACTCTACCGCAGACGGCGCGCAGTGTAAACGAGATCAGAAGGTTTAATTATAATTGTAATAACAAATAGGCTAGGCATAGTCATAAACTTCTAGATTGGAGACCCTTTAACCAAAAACGCAGCGTGAGACATCCACCGACAAGATGGACAGACGATCTGGTGAAGATCGCAGGATGAAAATGGACACAGACCGCTTATTATCGGTAGCTGTGGAAAACCGAGTATTTGATGTATGATGATATTCATAAAAATAAATTTTGAGCGTGACAAAGAAGAATTTGCCTAAAAAATTTGCTCATGACAAATCCAACTAAAACAGCATCATTAAGGTTTATGTTTATGTATGTGTGTATTAAGGTCAGCATCAACATTTTTTTTTATATCTCGTGGTTAGCGAGAGTTAATTATGCCTCTCAGGCCAGATTTTTTCAACGTCAGTTAAAGAATATTCTTCGAATAAAATACAACGCGCCTAATTTATTGTCAGCAACCATTTATATAAATGTCATTTTAAAATCTGACTTTGGTAAAATCGGCCCTGAGCCAATTGCAAAAGTAGAACTACTGAATCTAAATCCTCTGTGTTCGATGCATGTAGCTGCATAAGTTTAATCAGCGTAAATATCATAGTGTAGTGCTGGTACAGGGACTAGATATCCTAACCTAGTTCCAGTTAATAAAGTCGACTTACAATCACACTGAACTACAGAACAGTAATGAGATTATCAATTTTGTACAGCGGGCTGTGATAAGCTTATTCGCGGATTATAAACAAACTTACGATGACTGTATTCGGAAGGTAAAAAAAGAAATGATTAGGAATATACATTTTAGGTTTACTTATATGAGGTATGTCATTTGTCCATCAACATAGGGTCACCTGTTTACTGATGCATTTTGTGAATCATATGATTCTAGAGTGCGCAGAGACAAACATAACATAAACTTGTCTAAAGAAATGTTCCCAAAAGCAATTAACATTAGAAAAAATGCCTTGTGATGTATGTTAAAATCTATAACAAGATCCCGAATGAAACTAAAATGTGTTAAAAACTATTAACATTTGTATACGTAGTGTTAAGAATTTTTTTGTCAATTGTTAAATTTAAGTGACTTATATTATTGAGATTTTAACTAAAGACAGTAACCACATGTATAACTATGTATAGTTAGCTACCTAATTGTTGTTCCTTGCTTAAGACTGTTTTTTCATTAAAATGTATTTACTTGCTTGGGTATGTCAGGTTAACTACCTACCAACTACTATGTATTTTTTTTAATAATGTTTTTCAAAAGTAACTGTCCGTGCGGTTGCGTGTGGTGAATGCTGAGTGTACCTACTGGCAGTTGACTATACACACCTATTAGCTGTGCTCGGCCCGAGTCGACAAAAGCGCCTATCTAACATTCACGGTACTGCGGGTGCGCTGCAGAGTCACACAATATTAAATACTATAAAGTTGTTGATTGCGCAATAATATTAAACATTTATATTGAGATTACTTATTAAGTACAATTGTTTTTTGTCCTAAATAAAAATAAACTAAAAAGACATTTATTCAATAATTCCACGTAATGTAAATATAATTAAGACTATTGAGATTAATATAATTGAGAATTTATAAATAAAATTATTTGCATGTTATTTTATTAGCGAAGCATGAGCAGCTTTTGACATTTGTAATATCAATTATAACTTGTAATGAAATAAGCTATTTATAATTTATGAGTGAGTTTATTACATTTTATGTAATATAATCAAACTCCTAGCAGCCAACCATTATCTGCTACATACGTCGATCCCGTGATTCCGATTGCCTTCTCACTAGCCAAAAAAAACGCAAGGTCTGCGATTTCTGACGCGTCACTGATCCGTTTAAGCGCTGTAAATTGACGCATTTTCTCACAGACCTCATCTCGTATATCTCCGCTCATTCCCAAGTTGTCAATTATGTCAGTTTTGACAGGTCCCGGGCTGATATTGTTGACACGCACACCGCGTGGCGCAAAATCACGCGCAATCGATCTCGCGAAATGATCCAGCGCAGCTTTCGACGCGCAGTAAGCGAAATTTTTATCCATTAGCGTCTGTCCCAAAACACTGGATATGTTGATGATATTTCCTTAGGTTTCAATTAAATGTTTGCCCGTGAGATGTACCATATGGACCGCTGATCGAAGATTTGTGTTGACAACTTGATCAAAAACTTGCATTGCATCAGCGTCTAAGATATCACCGTTACAACCGACACCCGCATTGTTGACTAGAACGTCTAATTTACCGTATTTGTTAATAGTCTCGTCAACGATTCTCTTGGCATCGTCCTCTTTAGTCACATCAGCAACTATAACTAGAGGTTTGTTACCAACTTTTTCAATCTTATCAGAAACGTTCTTCAGTTTGTCTTCGTTTCTACCAACAATGGCTACGTCGGCTCCTTCTTCAGCGAATTTGATAGCGATAGCTGCTCCTATGCCAGAACTACCACCAGTCACTAGCACAACTTTATTTTTAAAACTCATTTTAATATCTGCCTTATTACTTGTAGCAAGAGCTTGCAACTAAACAAGAAAATGTAAAACACTTTTGTGCCAAATTTTATCATATCTCAAGGGTTTATCTTGTTTGAACTATATGATATCATTTGCAATGTACTATAAATTCTTCCGTTGCTAATGTCAATGTAAGTTGAAAACAGATAAGGTGGGTATTCAATTCTCATATTGATAACAAAGACTTAACGTTTGTTTGGAAAATGTTTGGGAACATTCACTTATATTTTGAAAAAAAAATGTTTACATTTTAAGGCCTTTAAAAAGACTGGTACCTAAATAATCACAATACGCAAATACGCAAGCTAGATCCTCATTATTGCTTTCTCAAATATTTCTTTGATGTCTACTCAAAACTTGAAGGCGCGCAAACAATTTCACTTTATTCGTGTATGTAAAAAAGTAATATCACGTCTGGTGAACGAAAATATTACGGATACATCTTTTTCTCGGGTCGGCGCTTGTTTTTCCCTGTTTTTGTAAAAACACAGTTTTTTATTCTTTGGTGTAGGAGCAAAATACATCGATCCTTTTTGCAAAAACAAACTACACATTTCTTATCTCAGAAAGAGTAAAGATAACATTTATAATCTTTCCGTCATATTTTTTTAAAGCAAAGTGCAATTATATTTGAAAAAGTACTTATCTAGTATGTATTTATCGTTTATAATAGTATGTATATAAACGACAGGTGCGATTAAGAGATTAAAACTCATAGTTATCACTGCACATCAAAAATGTTTAAAACGTCTTAAAAAAACGGCTAAGTGCGAGTCGGACTCGCGCACACAGGGTTTTGTGCCATCATTAACTAAATTGGGGGTCCACTTAATTCCACTTAGTTTAAATACCACAATATTTTGTTAGCAACAAAAAAAGTTTTTTTTCATAGTAATTGTATGAAGGACAAAATTATATTTGCGGTTGTTGACAATGTGCTATATCTGAAAAACTACTAGTTCAAACTAATTTTCGTTGAACATATTTGTAAAAAAATATATTGTCAATTTGTTCAAATTGTTCATTAGCTTAGTTCAAAAAGTTAGGGGGGGGGACAAAAATAATTTACCACTTTGGAAGCGTCTATCTTACAAACATTTCACTTTCAGATAAAATGGTTTTAGGAACCTCGATGTCATTTTAAGAGACCTAGTGACCTGTGAGTGTTTAAAACATTCTAAACCATTGGATACGTTTAGTTTGACTCGGCATTTCTCAAAAACGAGTAGTCATAGCGACTTAATTCTTTTTGAGTGTTCTGACTGTGTAAGTTTCATTAAAATCAGTCCGGTCGTTTTAGAGATAATACATATGGAATAACTAAATATCATGAAATAAAAAATCATAATAATAATTCAACCGCCTTCCAAAATCTGACTAAAAAGCTTAAAAAATGACATTCCTCTTGGAGTTAGGAGAAACAAAATATTTTGGAGTCAGTGCATGATGAGTGTAAACTGTTGAAATAGGTCAGCTTGACAACATCATTTTCAATTTTTTCGTCATTTTTTTCGTTTGTTAAAAAGTTAGGTGTGGGTACAATGGTGTGAGGTGTGAGCTCAATCGTACATTATTTCTTCCCTTGTACTCTGTTCTATACTTTTCCTTTTGGTTGTTCCAGTTCAATTTTCTTTGTCACTGCGTAATTTGTCAAAGAGAGGTAATTGCAATGAGGTGCTCTCGTTTCTTTGGAGAAAATCATTTACCGTAAACGGAACAAAGCTATCGGTGGCCTGATGTTAACGGTAATAATAAATCCAGGAATAAACTGATGAATAACAAGCGATTTAGCTGTTTGCTTTAGAATGGGCAATGTAAGTTATGATGTCTAGGTAAGCACTACTCAATTTTTTTATTAGATAGACCAAAATGACACTTAGTGGTTGGCCACTTTTTCGAAATTAAAAAATAGTGTTGCTCCTGATCGGGAATTTCAATTTCGTTTAATTATTTTTTAATCGATTATAAAATATTCAAACAAAATGTGTTTTTAGAAATCATGTTTCCTGCAAAGATGATAATATTTTTAATGCACAGTATTAAAAAGTCACAGTAGGAAAAATCATGCAAGAATATTTTATTTTTGTTTAGGACAAAAAAAAAACAATTGTACAATGCTTAATTAGTAATCTTAATAAAAAAATTACATTACTGCACAACCAAAAACTTTCTCCACATATTGTATGATTGCAAAAACAATCAAATCTAGTTTTTAATATTGTGCGATTCTACAGCGCGCCCGCAGGTCCTAGGTGGGTAATATTGTAATCGCAAGAGAAAGAAACTATATTTTTATTACTCCTTACAAAATTGTTTTTATGTTTTACGTTTATTTTTCTTTCAGTATGGTTTTACATGTATTATTTAACATTTTAAATTCATATCACAAGTTCAATTAATCGCGCACAATTGAATTGTTCCAATACTATTGGTACTACGCTGGCAACATTTGAAAAAAAAAATCAATTAAAGCTGTAATCCTGGTCTATCAAAAAAAAAACCGGCTAGAATACGTGCCAACATTAACTAAATTAGAGTTCCACTTACTTCCATTTAGCCAAAATACCACAGTATTTTATTGGTTTAGCATGTTTTAACACTCAGTGTCATATTTTATATTCATAAAGATGAAATAAGAAACCAAAAACGTGCGGGACCCGAACCAGCATCTTCTTGGCTAAGCGGGCCAAACGCTCCACCAATTGAGCTACCGTGCTGTGAGGCCGACCTAGTGAAATTTGTGTCTTTTATGGATACATTCATAAAGATGAAAAAGTTTTTTTTTAAATTATTAATCAATTATAATTAATTACAATTTATAAATATTAAATATATATTCTAAAATATTAGATAGCAAAGCATCATCAATTTCCAAGTTAAATTATTTCTGTAAAGAATAACTACTTGACCCACTGTTGCATAAACAGACGGGTAGATGGCGCTAAACGTCTCGCATAATGACGTATCCATAAGAGACCACAAATTTTGCAAGGTCGGACTGACAGCACGGTCGGTGGCTCAATTGGTAGAGCGTTTGGCCCGGTTAGTCAAGAAGTTACTGATTCGAGTCCCGCCCGTGCGCAAATTTTTGGTTTCTTATTTCATCTTTATGAACCATAGTATTTTAAAGACAGCAAATATTACTTTGTTTTTCATAGTATTTGAATGAATGTTATATTTGCGGTTGTTGAAATTGTGATATATCTCAACAACAATTGACTCGATCTCGGCTCAAAAACTACTGGCCGAATAAAGGTAGGCACATGCATACCTATATTGTTAACATTTGCACTGCAATACCTACCCCTAGCCGTTTTCGACTACGGTGCCCAGTAACGAGTAACCGACTGCGCAGGACATGTTATAGTGCACAAGAGTGTGCGCAAACACAGGTACACCCTATATTTCTTTCACTCTCACAGCCCGATGGGACGGCAATCTGACACTACCGGAGAATTAGCGGGTGAAACACCGCTAACTCCAAATCTCCGGGCTACCCTGAGAATTTCTGATCAAAAAACGCTCCTGGTACCATATTTTTTGGCCCTACCTATACACATATATACACACTAATAAACAAAAAACAATTTTAAATATACAAACAAATATACAATTTTAGATGCGGCGGCTGCCCTACGGAGCAGTCGCCGCATTTAAAATTGCATGAAATGCGTCGGAATGAATCATTAAAGGAATATTGAATTGATACATCTACCTTCTTTGCTTTCAATTTTACAGTTTGGAAAACAGAAGCCATTAATGTAGTCTAGATGTTAGCATCTAGACTACAATAATGGCTTCTGTTTTGCCACGATACATTTTGAATGTCTTAGCTTACATTTACCGCATGCATAAATTGCCGTCTTATGCTATTAAAATTATGGTAGCGCGTGAAATATACAAATTTCAAGTCTTACAAGATGTTGCCTGTAATAGAGTCAAACAATTTGATCAACTATTCTATGGAGTATAATGCACTAACCTTAACCAAAGCACAATCCTCCAAAACGCTTTAACTCAGTAATCTAAAGTTAAAATCCTATATCAATGTAAGTGTCGAAAATGCTAGCTTGTTTTCATACATAGCACGTTCGATTTGATTTTTTAGAAAAGAAACTTATTTATACACATTTTTACAAATTGAAATTAATTAGAAAAAACTAACTAAGAGTCGATTTTACCAACGACAGATAGGACTTATGACCGAATAAGTTAAAAAAGACAGATTTTCAGATGTGATTTTAATAAAAGCAGAATCTCATAAACTGCTGGAACTATTTCTGTGAAATTTATGCTGTACCCTAAGTTAAACTACACCTGATTGAACTAAAAAGGAAAAATCTCGCTATTACTTTTCGTTTTCAAGAAATTCTGAGACAAACATACAAATATACAAACATATACACACGAAATTTTGCACACGTGTTTGGAAGCCTTAATAGATCATCATACTTAAATTTTATACAATTCTGAAGATATCACATATATAAAGATAGAATGGATTCCCTTTTTTTAAAAGTTGGTTATAAATTATACTACTAATGGTTGTACGAGATACCTATATTTAAAGTTTTTCCACATATTACAGGCGGTACGCTATGTATAACAGAACGCCACACTTAATATACTTTGCCAGCAAACTACGCCATATCACACTTCATAATTGGCGGGACATGCAAATCGGGGAAACTTTATTAATTATTTTAATAAAACTTGCCACTGTCGCTGAGATCTCTTGTTTCACGCTTTACGACATATTTCGGGCAGACAAGTTTACCAGTAAAGTCCTAGTATTATCACCCGCTGGGATCAGCGGACGACCTCATTTTCAGGTTATAGCCGAAGTAATGAACCACAGTAAATACAATATACACTGGTTATGATTGACATACGCTGCTGATGGGAGATAGGGTATTAAACAAAGTTTTGAACCATATACGTACAGAAGACGATGATGCGCGTATTAGGGTTCCGTAGCCAATGGCAAAAAACGAAACCCTCATAGTTTCGTCAAGACTGTCGGCTTTTCTGTCCGTCCGTTTGTCACAGCCACTTTATTCTGAAACTATTAGTATTACGCAAATGAAACTTAGAAGGTTGATGTATCCTGGTAACCGCTTTACGATTCTTATACAAAAAATAAATAAGAATTATATTTCAGGGGGGTGCTCCCTTACATAAAACTAAAACCGCAAAAATATTTTTTTATAAACCTATGAGTGTAGGGTGTCTAGCTCTTTTAAAATGATATTGAGGCTTTCTAAAATTCTACCGTTTGAGAGATAGACGCTTCCAAAGTGGTATAGTGGGCGCCCCCCCCCCCCCCCCATCTATTTAAAAACTAAATAAGTGTAAATTTTGAAAAAAAACATGATGTAGATCCGGACAAAAACTTTCAATAAAAATTGGTTTGAATGAGATCGAATAAGTAGTTTTTGAGATATAGCACATTTTCAACAACCGCAAACATAAGTTTGTACTTCATACAAACACTATGAAAAACAAAGTTATTTGCTGTCAACAAAATAGTGTAGTATTTTAGCTAAGTGGAAGTCAGTAGATACCCTAATTCAGTTAAAATTGGCACGGAACCCTGAGGGTTCAGGCGCGAGTACGACTCGCACTTGGCCTTTTTTTTAATATGTATCCCTGTCATTTAAACTAAGTGTTATTATAACTAAAATGGCAACAAGTCAAACATTTAATATCAATATTAAGAAACCCGTACCATAGCATGGTATAACAACCTCTTTATCGGCACTGTTCGTACACGTATAAATAAATCGGAGGATGAAGGTTAAACTTGACCTCCAACAAAATATCTTTCCAAATATAAGAAAAAAGATCTCTTGGCTACGAATAAAGCTCATCCATTGACATTTGTTCGATACAACTTTTCTACTACAATGTCATCTCACAGAACATCAAGACAAGGGTCTGTACTAAATGTGAAATTGATGTAGGTTCTACTCTCAGGAGGGTCTAATAGAGTGACTTACAATAAATAAGGTCAAAACCACTAGGAAGATTTGCTAAGAGAACGATTCTCTAGACGAACATTACTTCTTAGAGTACTTGATTAATATGCTAATTTGCCCTAATGTACTCCTGATCTGACAAAAGGTTTTGAAATGCAACCTCAATAATAATTTAGTCATTTAAGTTTTTTTATGGTATGAAAATCATAGCGATGCCGATGTAACGAGGAAAAACGCCATTTAGTGAAGCTTAACTAAAATTTCAATCAACATTGTTCAATAGCTTAAGAACAACGCTAGCTCATTTGCTCAATTTAACGTAGATATTTCAAAGTGTCTGTCCCAAGACGCTAACCGCTTACTGATATACTATTAGGGCTACAGTTTTGTTTAAACATTTCCCTCAGAATACTTGTACCAATATTCACTTGAGTGACTTCAAGACAGAAACTTGTGCCAAATATTGTGAAGTTACATTGGTAAAATCTTTAGAGCAATTTTTAACATTTCAATAAACTTGCTTATAACTCTCCATTTTTATCTAGAAAATAGCAATGTATTTAAGGAGCAAAAAACGAAACTGCTATGTAATCCAAAAGTCTGTTCACATATTAAATTATCTGTACGCACTAACATGTAATTAATGAGCGGGTTTGGACTAATTTCAAGTAATGAGACTAAGGAGGTTTCCTCATGCAATAAAATTTAATTTTGTTGGTAAATTCATGACACCACTATTCCACCTAATAAAGTAAATAGAGGTGAATATTTACTCAATGCTTACTTCATTAAGAAGGCCAGAAAGATTTTAAAGCAGGCTTCACTGGTACGCCATTAGAAGTCCCTTACCAATTTATTTCTTCCATGTTTACTTACTCTAAAACTCCTAACCACACTAATTGTACTAGAAGTTCACCGTCCGTTAAAAAACCGGCTATTCCAAAACGCAAATCACATCGGGATTTGGACACTCCAGCTCCATACCAAACGCTGGAACTCTTCCAGGGTGCTTAACTGGAATGATCCGGATAAACCGGCAAATAAAACTCGGTAGGGGTATTCTCGAACTCAATCTCAGTCATATGGCAATCTGAAGCATTAGAAATCATTGCGATCGTCATCGTTTCTAAGTGCTTAACGTTATTATTTGCTATATATATAAATATTTTACAATGTGTTCAAGTGGCAATTGGCAGGGCACACAGCACAAAGAACTGAAGAACCGTTGTGGCAGAAAACTTCTAGATTGGCGACCCTTTGACCAGACGCAGCGTAAGACGTCCATCGACAAGATAGACGGATGTCCTTGTAAAGATTGCAGGATCAAACTGGATGCAGACCGCTAGTGATCGGTCTCTGTGGAAAGCCTTTGGGGGAGCATATGTTCAGCAGTGGACATCCTTTGGCTGATAATGATGATGATAATGTTTTTATAATGTATTTGTGTTTTATCATTTTCAAAGTTTATTCATCAAACAATTTCATCAGAGGATGATTGGCAAGAAATGGCAGTGCTGTCATCTACTCTAAAACGCCAGCGTTGTTTTATCCACTCTAGCCATGCCTTTTTTTTTTTGCTCTTGTTTATGTGGGACTCCTCAGTGAGTAGCCAAGTATACCCACTAAAACCTACGCGTAGTTCCCTCAGACAGCTAAGTGGGACGACGAAGTAGGTATCACAGTTCACATGCACTCCGGCGTCCAAGAGGTTTCCTTTACCTAACGATGTCGGCATATTATCAGGGATTAGCCTCGCACCCCTTCCTTCGTCTGCGGGACCATGCAATTGACGAGAGTTTTGGCTCCCATCGCCATTTAAGTTTGAGATGCTCTTAGCGCCGCCTCCTCGCTCCAAGACGTCTTCAACGGAGTGGGTCAGCCTGAGGGTCATTTTGGCAACCTTTTTATATGATATGACGTCACAAAACGAGGCAACTGCTTTCCAGCCTGCTTCGCCTAACATTTGGTAGACGACACATGACAGCAAGAGGTCAGACCCTATTTCTGCTTCTAGAGCGACGCGTTGAGTCCCATGCCGTACACTCCACCAGTGTGTGTTTGGTAGTATCTTCGTGCCCACGTACATTGGTGGAACATCGGAGTCGCCTCTCTTCTTGCATCCTTATTATGCAAGTGTCAACCCAAAAGCCATACTTGCCACGCAAGGATTGCAACCTCGTCGCTATTGCTCGCAAGTTTCACAATACCACCGCGGGTAGCTAACGAAATTTTACACTACGGAGTTGGAAACGGTGGCGTTATTTTTTCAACTCCCATCGGCCCGGCCCAGAAATATTTTTGCATAAAATTTTCATTTGCAAACCGATGTCGCGGGTTATTTCGCAGTTTTCTGCCTTTTTTGTTGCTGCACCATTTTGTTTGCGACTAACGAAGACGGATGTTTGAAAATGGAGTTCATTAAGTTTTTTGTTTGTTATGATTTTATTGTTAGAAATATTAAACTGGTTTTTTTACTAGTTTATACAAAGGGTTACATACAAATGGGGGTAATGTATGCGGATGTGGATTTATTAGCAGTTGCAATATTTGAATTTCCGGTCATACCTCCATCTCTGAGACTTTAAATCACTTCAATGCGATAGATACCTATTTTTATTCTTTGCCTAGGTATTTACTTTCGCATATCGTATAATTCAATGTCTAAAGGTACATGTATGAATGTCGTTCTATCAAAGATTAAAATCAAATTAAACTGTATAAGAATAATGTTAAATTAAATAACGAACCCCAATATAAATTAAGAGGTTCAAACAAACATCTAACCCTTAAAAAGCTCGTAAAAATATGTTAAGTGTTGATAATCTGTATGCATTTTTCACTCAACACCGGACCAAGGGTTAATTTCCGAGGACGTTGGGGCATAATTTTTCATTTAACTACTAAGCTGGCATCTTATTTTCAGTGTTTTTTTTCACCGGACGCCGCAATTTGTGACTGAGAGGGGAAATAATAAAACTTAATGCGCTTTGGGAGTGAAATTTTGTAGATATCGTTTTATTGTTAGACGTAGTTTGACGACCCGTCTGGTGTAGTGGTCGAGAAATCGCCTACTACGCAGCGGGTGCGGGTTCGATCCCCTGCGAACCCGCACAAAAAAAAAAGTTGCAAAAGATGTTTTATTATTTCATTTATTTAAGTAAAGGAAAACGTATTTTTTTATTGTTTCAGAATATAATTGAGAATTTATTACCGAAAACAAAAATAACATGGATTTACTAATTACGGAAATTGTCTCAAACAGCTGAACGCAAACGGATAGTTTTTAAATATGCACAATATTCAAATAATATCTTCATATTTTTGATTTGATATAATCGCTTATAAATGTTATAGGAATCACCCTTCTGTGTTAATTTAACATGGTTTTGTATCAAACTATTTTCAACATTTTAGTTCCCTAGAGAACATTTCAGGTTGTAATCAACATGGTGTTTAATAATATGCAATATTAATGAACTACAAATTACAATTACAATTATGTACCATTAAGGGCTGCAACCTAGACTATAAGTTTTCAATGTTACTTTTTTTGAACCGTATTTTGGCTGTAACCCGTTTTGTACATCTGATCAAATAAAATAAAATAAAATTATACTGACTTCTAGCGCGTTAAAGGTATTCTTTTTTTACTTTACAAATAAATCGTGCTTCTTATCTTAAATAAAGCAGCAAGTAAGATAGAGATAAGAATACTTACATACCTAATGAGGACTAAGCATTTACAATGAGCACGAGACCACTGCAGTCGCTGTAAAAATATATACACACATCAAAAGTGTCTAGGGATCAAGCATTTTCATGCGTATTTCTTGAGATTGAGATGTGGCTTTGTAATAAATTTATGATTTTATAAATTTATACGGATCCTTTTTGGTGCATTTCATAATTTGAAACAGGAACTGTCAATCAAATTCGAGTGAAAGATGAAAATCAGCTGTCAATACTTTCCCTATAAAAACATACAACGCATTGAAGACATTATTAGTGCTACTCTTTCCCTACTACTGATTAAAACCAACGTTATTATGGAGCGGTGACGTCATTTAAGCAGGGAAGAAATGCTCAGAGCCGTGGGAATGATAGAAGCTGTTTCCCGGCAACGTACTGTGGCTTTAGCTCTGAATACAAGTCAGAGTGTTATCAGTCGACTTTGGACACGTTACCGAAGCACTGGTACCGTGGCTGAGCGCCATGGAGGACGGTATCGCTGCACCACACGGAGACAACACCGATACATTCAAATCACAGCTCGAAGAGCTCCAACAATAACCGCCATGATGTTAGCCGTGAGGCTTCATCACTCTTCAGGGAACTTAATTAGCGACCAAACAGTCAGAAACCGCTTGCATGAAGTGAACCTTCATTCCCGAAGACCGCTACGACTAGCACCTATAGCAATGCACAATCGTAGGATTCGATATCAATGGGCTCTTGAACACAGAAATTGGGCAGAAGAATAATGGCGTTTCGTGTGCTTTTCTGATGAGTCTCGTTTTGGTATGAGACCGGATACAAGACGTATACGACACTGGAGAACCCCTGGACGCCAACAGCGATTAAAATCCTGCCAGGAAGTCCATCCTTATAGTGGTGGAACCATCATGGTATGGGCGGGTATTTGGATCGGCGGAAGAACTGATTTGATTCGGATCAGAGGCAACCTCAACGCTCAAATTTATGCTGAGACGATTGTATCAGACGTCTTCGTTCCTCCACAAGTGCAAATCGGTCCCTTATTTCAGTTAATGCATGATAATGCACGACCGCACACCGCAAGAGTTGTAAGACAGACTCTCGCCGCAGGTAACATCAATGTCCTGCCCTGGCCTGCTCAGTCGCCAGACTTGAACCCGATTGAGCATGCATGGGATATGCTACAGAGAAGAGCTCTGCCGAATATGGAGGGTATCCAGTCGCAAGAAGACCTTTTTTTGTTGTTGCAACGAACATGGGCGGCCATTCTACAGCGTGATTTGGATGAACTCATTTTGAGTATGCCAAACCGATGTTCTTGTGTTGTTAGTGTTCGCGGTAGAAACACGGATTATTAATTGTTTAAGTTACCCAATAAAAATTTAAGAAAACTGTTATTTCAGTCTTTTTTTCGAACTTTAATGTAGGAAAATGGCAAATTTCTTTATTAATGCAAAGGTGACTTGGTTTATAGTTACTGTAGACAAACGAAAATTTTGCTTTCTGTATATTCATTCTCTTGATTTGATGAATCCTTAAAGAAAATTTTAATTAATATCAATCAGGAGAAAAGTTATTGCAAAAATATATGTTGATCCCTAGACACTTTTGATGTGTGTATAAGCTTACATATTATAATACTTATTTCTTTCTATGCAAAACTCAAAAGTGCCTCGAGACTCGGGGGTTGATAGGCGTAGTATAATATAACTTTGGAAATGTGACGTCGCTCTAACTGTATGCTAACTAGTGTATATTTTGTAAACTGACTTCAAATTTTGAGCAGGGATGTATTTAACTTTACGACGGCGGAGTTGCACAAGCGGGGCCCTAGTTAGTGATATTATTTCTGGATGAAATATAGTATGTCGCCCAATAAAATAACTTTAATATCATAGTCTTATTACTTAGCTGAAGATGGAGTTTTTTTTGTTAAGGATGAGTCATTACCGTCAGTGATTGAACTAGTGAAAGTATTACTCCTGTAACAAGGTCTAGGTAAATAGTTCTATGAATAATATTCTTTTAAGAATAATGAAAACAAATAGACTTGAATGAAATAATTGTAAAAAACAATTTTAATCAATTTAAATACACTTTTGTGTCGTACACTGCGAGACTGTGACACGATAAAAAGGTGCGCGGGACAGCATATAAGAAGGAACCTTTGAATGCATAATTGACATTAAGTGTAACATAAATCTTACTGCATCGGTGGAGCGGTTAAGGGTTCGCATTTTAAAACGACGCCTGCGCAAGAAGTCCTAGTTCGATCCCCGGGTCGGGCCAAAAATATACACTTGGGTTTTTCTGTTCAGAAAATCTCAGGGTGGCCCGGAGTTTGGAAGTTGGCGGTGTGTCACCCCAGTGACAAGAAAAGCACGTAAAGCCGTTGGTCCTGCGCCTGATCTCTCTCCAGTCGTGTCAGGTTGCTGTCCCATCGGGCTATGAGAGTGAAAGAAATAGAGAGTGCACTTGTGTTTGCACACACTTTTGTGAACTATGGTATGTCCCGCGCAGTTGGTTAGTTGTTGCGACTGGTCACCGTAGTCAAAATCGGCTAGGGGACTGGACGGTTTGTCCATGTAAATGTGTGTGTGATGAATGCCAGGGGGCGTGTAGGGCTGCAGGCAGATGAAATGAAAAAAATGTTTCTTTGCACAACACCAACACTGTTTTTATTTTCAACTTTGCTAGCAATACAAATTCACACTTTTATGATAGCTCACGACGTGAATAACGTTTTACAATGTTTATTCCGCACAAATATAAGTAATTTAATAAATATTGACCGAGGCCAACCCGCAGGCACCGTTGGTAGGATCGAACAGAGAGAGGGAAATCGGCAGAGGCATAGACAATGCAAAGGTGATAACTTTTTAAAGTAAAATAAATTACGGCCTTGGAACAAAGCTATAATGTTTATGTTGTTCTCAACATAAGCTGCGGGCTCAGAAACAAAAGCTATGAATACAATGTTAATAAACTTTAAAAAACAGCAATCAATAGTGAACATTGCAGGATCAAAACAATCTCTAAATAGCCACTACAATTAAATATACTAATATTTGTCTCAATATTACACTTGTGCGTTTGTTACATGATTATTTACCTATACTTATTATCTACTTATAATACAGGCAAGCGAAATTACCAGTAAGTACTTAAATTAATTATGGCAATAAATATGTATTACTCACTATGTACATAGTTGTTACATTTAGTTTATTTACCTAGCGTAAAATAGACAAAATTAGTTTGACGCATTTTTAACATTTTTACAACGAATTGTTTAAAAAAGTATGAACAGCATTGATATTACAATTTTTGTGTGTTATAAAGTTTCAAACTTAACATACCTATATTACTTATAATCTACAAGGGCAATACGCATATCTTTGCAATGGACCTATTATATTAGCTCTTTCGTCCGAGATCGCGTCGAGTGTAGACGCGTCGCGTGTGTCTCTGTAAAATAAATAAAACGACAACATTTGATACCAACTCTAAACCGAAATGCGTTAGAGTGACATTCGTGTGCATCCAGTTTGAGTGCAAACCGGCCCACCTGTGAATCATCGCAATCACCGCCGAGCAAAAGTACATTCCACCGGGAGGGAGCGAGACGGAGCGATCACTGCACTGCACTGATTGTTCCTCGTAATGCGGTGCTACGACAACAGAGGAGCTACGAGTTGCTACGACGCGCTACGGAAACTATCTTGTCTATCTGCTGCTACGAACCTAATAAATAAACAACAGAACTATGCATAGGTACTCCAGAGAAATCATTCTCCGTTCCAGATGTGACTGCACTAGAAAGCGATTCGTCAAAAGATTACGTAACGACCCGACAAAAAAGAAAAAGACGAGAAGAATTTAATGATTCAATAGAGCAAGTTAAGGAGGATTTAACGCGGGAAATTAAATCATTATTTCAAGAATTTAGCCAACAGCAAAATGAACAAATGAACACAATATTGACTTCGTTGAAAGACATTCAACAAACTAGTGCATACTTCCAAAGTACAATTACGTTTTTGTGCGAAGAAAACACTGAGTTAAAGAAGAAAATAGAACACCTGGAGGCAGAGAGCAAGAGAGATTAGGAGCAAATCATTATTTTGGAGGATAAACTTGAGGAAAGTCAGAAGTTGGAAAGGAAAACAAATATCGAAATAAAAAACGTGCCGTTAAAGGGAGAAGAAAAGAAAAACGATTTAATGGACATGATTCTGAAATTGACAGAAACCCTATCAATAAAAATGGAAAAAAAAGACTTTAAAGATATCATGAAAGTAAATAAATCCAAAAACCACCAGAATAGCACTATTATAGTTGAGTTTACAAGCACGTTTATAAAATATGACATCATGAGGGCCGCAAAGCTTTTCAACAGCAAGTATAAATCAAACAAATTAAGTGCAAAGCACCTTGGCATAAAATCGAACCCGGACACTCCAGTTTTTATTACAGAAAACCTAACACCCAAGGCCTCAAGACTGTTCTTCCTCGCACGAGACCTGAAAACAACCAAGAACTACAAATACTGCTGGACAAATTACGGAAAAGTTTATTTGCGCTTGAATGACACTTCACCAATTCTTACCATAACTAGTGAATCCCAAATTCAACAACTTATCAACAAATGACTATCTTTCGAGAGTATTCTTGCGACCTTTTCTGGTGTAAAAAACTTTTATGCTGTGCCATACTCTATTAACTGTGTGCCCATGTACTTAATATATAGTTTATTATTTATACTATACACTAAAATACCCACCTTAGAAACACACAAAATACTAATACTCTACACAACTACACATTCCACATTAGATAAACATTTGTGCATTCATAGCCTACTCACCTTGATAAAAGTTATTTACTTAAACATTACCCAGATTCAATACCACTGCAGATTTTCTTTGACACCAAATGGCTAGCAACATTGAGCTATTACAAGAAATAGACACAGTTAATAATTTTCGATCTATAAATTGTGATATAGAGGAGCTCAAAAAGCATCTTCCGCGACATAGCCCCTATTTATCGGTTGTAACTCAAAATATCAGAAGTATCCACAAAAGCGAAAATACTGATGATCTGGAAGCTAAACTTATGTTACTTGATATAGAAACTGACATCATTGTATTAACGGAATGTAGAATAAATTATGATAGACCCCTCCCCCGTAAGCCTAATTACATTTTTCACAATACCCTAACGAAAAGAAATCAAAATGATGGAGTGGTAGTCTTTGTCAAAAACACAATAAAACACAGTGTAAGAGAAATCACTCTATCTGGAGCTTCTTGTTTGGAAATCTCTACCTCGATGTATCTCATTATTTGTATTTATCGCCCCCCCTCTGAAAGGAACCCCAAAAAATTCATTGACTCATTAGATCAATACCTAAAGATAAATCCAATGAAAAATAAAAATATTTTAATTACAGGAGATATGAACATAAATATCATTGATGGGTATTCCGATAGCGATACAATTGCTTATCTAGATATGTTAGCTTCAAACAACTTACTACCAGGTCATCACTTCGATACTAGAATTAACAGCTGTCTTGATCACGTTATCATTATTTTAATCCTATTAATTTCAAGGCCGTAATTGCTGTATTAAACACTACAACAACAGATCACAAAATGGCAAGCATATTCATATACAGTCAAGCAAAATCCTCTAAAACCCCTAAATTTAAAACTATTACAAGTTTTGATGATGCACTTAAATCTTTATCATCGTTAAATAATAGCGCTAATCTTCTAAATATATCAGATCCAAATATCTTAACAGAAAAAAATATTAATATAATTACAGAGTCTCTTAAACAAAACACCAAAACAATCAAAATTCCTAACAATAAAAGAATAATAAAGCCGTGGATCACACCGGGTATTCTGAAATGTATAAGAAACCGAAATGCTTTACAAAAAAAACTTAGACTAGACGAAACTAATGACATTCTCAAAATTACTTATCGCCGATATAGGAATTACTGCAATACTATAATAAAACAAGCTAAATTTAAATATGAAAAAGAACTTCTGAAACAATCTAAAAAAAGCAACAAAACACTTTGGAAAGCAATTAAACAAATTACCAATTTAGATAAACAAAAATCACTTAATTCTGAGCTTATAAACATTAAAACTAATCCTAATGAATCAGCGGAGTTTATTAACAACTACTTTAACAACGTAGGCAAAAATTTGGCTGATGAGATAGAAATTGACCCAGCCCTCGTTCATGAATACATCAATTCACTTTCTAATCAAGTTAACTCAATAGGTATCGTTGAACCTGACCACACGGAAATAAATACAATAATTAAAAGTTTTAAGCCGGAGTCTGCTGCGGGATGTGACGATATTCCCACTAAATTCATAAAGCTAGCAGCAAACGAGCTGGTCCCTCTATTTACTCACCTTGCGTGTCTTTGTTTTGAAAAGGGAATATTTCCCTGTTTATTAAAGGAGGCTATAATACACCCAATCTTTAAGTCTGGGGATAAAACAGACATCTGTAACTATCGTCCTATTTCCGTTCTAACAGTTATATCAAAAATCCTGGAAAAACTAATTAACAAACGACTATTAAGGTTTCTGGATACTTACAAGATACTATCAAACGCCCAATATGGCTTTCGTCAAGGTAAAAGTACAGAGGACGCTATTTTAGACCTAACTAAAAATATTACACGTAACCTCGACGAAGGCAAAAGGTCGCTGTGTGTATTTTTGGACCTAAAAAATGCGTTTGATACCATATCTGTACCTATTCTAATTCGTAAGCTTGAGACAATTGGGATAAGAGGATCCTTTTTAAAACTACTCACTGATTACCTCAACGGCCGCAAGCAAAAGGTAAAGTTGTCGACCAACACTTTTAGCTCATTTTTGTCAGCCCATGGCTATGGTGTCCCCCAGGGAAGTGTACTTGGGCCTACACTTTTCATTATTTATATTAACGACCTGACCAACCTACAACTGAGACAGGGTCGCGTTTTTTCGTATGCAGACTACACCGCCCTTCTTTTCCACGGCAATGACTGGCGAGATGTATTCACAATTGCTGATCTTGGTTTACAAAAGGTCGTCAAGTGGTTAAAACTTAACTCACTAACCTTAAATACCAAAAAAACTAATTACATCACTTTTAGCATTAACAACTCTACTCAACCGGAACATAATTTCACTTTGACTCCACATGTGTGTAAATTCGATAATATTGCAACCTGTGACTGTCCGATTATAGAAAAAGTCAAATCTACAAAATATTTGGGAATTATAATCGATCAAAATTTAAATTGGTACGCACAACTTGAAGCGGTGGCAGCTCGTTCTAGGAAACTCATTTGGTTATTCAGATATCTTAGAAATATTTCAGACAAACAACTTCTAACATCTATACTAATATTATAAAGCTGAAGAGTTTGTTTGTTTGTTTATTTGTTTGTTTGTTTGTTTGTTTGAACGCGCTAATCTCAAAAACTACTGGCCCGATTTGAAAAATTATTTTTACGTTGGATAGTCCATTTATCGAGGAAGGCTTTAGGCTATATAACATAAAGATACGACTCATAAAACCACAGCAGAAATGAAAAATGTTGCGAAAACGGGAGAAAAATATTCCTTTTGAGAGCTTCCGCTGCATACGCTGCGGAAACCGCTTAAGTTACACAAAAATCATGTATGACAGGATTGTTCAGCATTAAGAGTTCTATAATAAAGTCCGCAACAGCATATGTCTATCTTTTATGGTTGACTTACTACAACCTTTTTTATGTTTATAAATTTGTAAAAAAATAATGCATTATTTTTAGAGGTGTATTATACACACAGGTATTTATTCTTATCAAAATAAATACATTCATCATCACGAGCATTTCATTTAGAACAAAGTTACCCTTTATATCATTTAAATTCAATAAATATCATAGGAGCTATCACAGTTTTAACATAACTCCGCACCAAAATAATGTTCGCAGCTTAAGTACGACGTGCGCTTGCGCTAATAATATTATAAAGCTGAAAAGTTTGTTTGTTAGAACGCGCTTATCTCAGGATCTGCTGGACCGATTTGAAAATATTTCTGTTTTGGATAGCTTATTTATCGAGAAAGGCTTTAGGGTATAAAACATCACGCTGCGACGGGAGGGGAGGGAGCAAACTCAAAACGCGCGGACGAAGTCGCCGGGGACCGCTATCTATACTAATATTATAAAGCTGAAGAGTTTGTTTGTTTGTTTGTTTGTTTGAACGCGCTTATCTCAGAAACTACTGGCCCGATTTGAAAAACTATTTTTACGTTGGATAGTCCATTTATCGAGGAAGGCTTTAGGCTATATAACATAAAGATACGACTCATAAGACCACAGCAGCAATGAAAAATGTTGCGAAAACGGGAGAAAGATATTCCTTTTGAGAGCTTCCGCTGCGTACGCTGCGAAAACCGCTTAAGTTACACAAAAATCATGTATGACAGGATTGTTCAGCATTAAAAGTTCTATAATAAAGTCCGCGACAGCATATGTCTATCTCTTATGGTTGACTTACTACAACCTATTTTATGTTAATAAATTTGTAAAAAAATAATGCATTATTTTTAGAGGTGTATTATACACACAGGTATTTATTCTTATCAAAATAAATACATTCATCATCAACGAGCATTTCATTTAGAACCAAGTTGCCCTTTATATCATTTGATTTCAATAAATATCTTAGGAGCTATCACAGTTTTAACATAACTCCGTACCAAAATAATGTTCGCAGCTAAAGTACGACGTGCGCTTGCGCTAATAATATAATAAAGCTGAAGAGTTTGTTTGTTTGAACGCGCTTCTCTCAGGAACTGCTGGACCGATTTAAATATTTCTGTTTTAGATAGCTTATTTATCGAGAAAGGCTTTAGGGTATGAAACATCACGCTGCGACGAGAGGGGAGGGGGCAAACTCAAAACGCGCGGACGAAGTCGCGGGGGACCGCTAGTATATTTATAAAACTTTAGTCCAGTCTATATTATTGTACTGCATTACCATATGGGGTGGTACCTTTAAAACTAAATTCACCAGTATTGAAAGGGCGCAGAGATCTATATTAAAAGTGATTTTAAAAAAGGGACGGCTATACAGAACGAACCTATTATATAATGATACCGAAGTTTTAACAGTTCGACAACTTTACATATTGCAATGTATTTTAAATATTCATAAACACACTCCAGTAGACCCCAACATTCGTAAAAAACGTAAACGTTTTACTGTTATACCGCAAAAAAAAGTGAGAACTGCATTTGCTCGTAAACAATATTCCGCGCAGTCAGTAAAATTATATAATAAAATAAATAAAATCTTAAACATCTATAACATGACCTATTATGAATGCAAAAAAGCTGTTACAAGTTGGTTATTAACACTCTCATATGATGAAACGGAAGAAGTATTAATGTTTAATGGTAAATAGTTAAACGGCACGATTTGGCACACATAGATACTCACACAAGCACTCATACACACACGCACGCGCACACAGACACACACACACACACACACACACACACACACACACACACACACACACACACACACAATCTGTTGTTAATTTATCTTTTAAAATGTTATTAAAACAAATTAGTAATTAAGTACTCACCTTAGACTGTTAAAGAGCGGGCTCCCCTAACACAAGCGTTTAGCTTAAAAGGGGTTCCCATAATCCTGTAATATCGATGCTGTAAGACTTAATAAAGAAATTTTGAATTTTGAATTTTGAATTTTGAATTTTATGTTTGTGACCATTAGAAGTTTTTACTTCTACGGCTCGTACTTTGCCGTCTTTACCCGGAAAGAGATTTGTAATGCGAGCCATAGGCCATTGCAAAGGAGGCGCATTGTCATTTCGCAATATAACTAAACTACCAATAGATACATTAGGTGTGCTATCACGCCACTTGGGTCTGTTTTGCAACATAGTAAGATAATTATTACTCCAATATTTCCAAAAAAAATGTTTCATATTAGTGATTACAGACCAAAATTGACCTAGACTTGCTTTGGAATTAGTTAGGTCGCGCTCAGGATAACAATTGAGAGGCGCGCCTGTCAAAAAATGACCTGGAGATGAATATGAGAGGTCGTCTGGATCTGAAGTTACAGCCGTAAGTGGTCTTGAGTTTAAGACTCCTTCTATTTCTACTAATACAGTGTTAAGTTGCTCATAAGTCAATAAAGCCTTTCTTACAATTCTTTTCAGGTGATATTTGACACTTTTAACACCGCTTTCCCAGAGCCCACCAAAAACTGGACTATAACTAGGTATAAAGTGAAAATCGATACCCTTTTCTGAAGCAAATGTTTGTACAGTGGTCTGATGGCTCTGAGAAGCGTGCAAGCGGTACAACTCATCTAATTTGTTCCTTGCCCCCTTGTATGTCGAACCGTTGTCGCAGTAGACGTCGCTGGGCAAGTTGCGTCGTGAGATAAATCGTTTAAAACAAGCTAGGAAGGCTTCTGTCGTTAGATCAGAAGCGAGTTCTAAATGAATTGCTTTTGTAACAAAACAGACAAATAAAACTATGTAACCCTTTCCTATTACCGGATTTCTGATTCGGCTATTCTTGACCGCCACCGGCCCAGCGAAGTCGGTCCCGATCTTCTGGAATGGACGACAGGCTGTGACTCGATCGGCAGGCAAGGAACCCATCAGCTGAGTGGTCGCCGCGGCTTTTATTCTGAAACAGGTTACACATTTATGTAGTATCTTTTTAACTGCACGTAAACCGTCTACAATCCAAGATCGTTGTCTTAGTGAACTTAGTACTAATTTCTGACCAGCATGAAGCAATTTAAAATGTTCGTTCCTAATTATTAATGCAGTGATATCTGAATCTTTGGGCAAAATAATGGGATGCTGTTTTGCATATGATATAGGCGCATTGTTTAAACGGCCACCTACTCTAATTATTCCATCACTATCCAGGAAGGGTGAAAGAGGTTTTAAACTACCCTTGATTGGAGTCTGGTCTAACAAACATTTAATTTCTTGTAGATACAAGTTTCCCTGCTCATGTTTAATTATCAATTGCAAAGCTTTATGGAGTTCACGTGAGGATAGAAAATTACCCTGCCTTACAGCTTGAGGCTTTATATTATTACAAAATCTTAGTACATAGGCTAATACTCTAATCATTCTATTAATATTTGAGAACCTTTTAAGCTCTTCAAATAGATCTGAAGCTGATATAATTGTTGCACAAACAGTGTTGCCTTTGGGGGACTTTAATTCTGGCAATTCTGTAGGAAGTTCACAGTTTGATTTAAAATTGCAATTTCTATCATATAAAAATGAGGGCCCATGCCACCATAAGTCGTTACATTCAAGTTCGTGAGGCTGAAGGCCTCGGCTCAGACAATCTGAGGGATTATCCTCTGTGTTAACATAATGCCAATGACCATTTATATGAGCATGCTCTGTAATTGCTCTGACTCGATTTGCTACATAAGTTTGCAGTTTTGTGACATCAGTTTGTAACCAAGCCAAGACAATTTGCGAATCAGAGAAGAGGTGAATGTCATGAATTTGAGTTTTAGATGACAGTACATGCGATACCTTGCCAGTCAAATCTGACAGCAACACTGCAGCATTGAGCTCTAATCTGGGTATCGTCAGCTGCTTGCGAAGGGGATTTATTCTAGATTTTGAGCATAACAATTCAACATGAACCTTGCCATGGGCATCAATGATGCGCAAATATAGACAGCACCCATGCGCCTTTGAGGAGGCGTCCGCAAAACCTATCAGTTGTACTATACGTGAATCGTGAGGTTTCACACAGCGGGGTACGCTCACCTGTTTCATTTCATGTAAATCCCTTACAAAATTAGACCACATGGTTCGTATATCAGTAGCAGGAATCGAATCCCACTCTGTGTTTGAAACCCAGAGGCTTTGCATAATTAGTTTTGCCTGCACTAATATGGGACCAATTAAACCCATTGGATCATAAAACTTTGATATGTGACTCAGTATTTCACGTTTGGAGTCGCTAAGACTAGTGTAGGGCTCAGGAATTGTGGTTTTGAACACGTCATCCTCGACATGAAATGTAACACCCAGTGTTTTGACTGACATGTCATGTTTTTGTAGATCTAGCTCACCAAAGTGTTGAGCTTCTTTAGGTACTTTTGAAAGAATGTTACTACAATTTGATGCCCATTTGTGCAGCTGAAATCCTCCCAGAACAAGCAATTTGACTAACTCATCTTGCATTTGAGCCAAAGTTTGCTGAGAGTCACTGTTTGACAAGACGTCATCAACGTAAGTATTGTTTCTCAGAACTTGAGATGCTAAAGGGAACTGATCCTGATACCTATCTGCGAGTTCTATAAGGCAGCGAGTGGCAAGATATGATGATGGCTTAAGGCCGTATGTAACTGTGTTTAACTGAATGCACAAAATGTCTTGATCAGGAGAGTCGCGCCATAGTATATTTTGTAAAGATCGTTGTTGTGGATCTAGTTCAATACATCTGAACATCATACGAATGTCACATATAAAATAATATTTCTCTAATCTGAATGATAGCAGGACTTCGAATAGATCCTTTTGAACCACAGGACCATTTAAAAGGAGATCATTTAATGAAACTTTGTTTGTTGTTGGCATTGACCCATCAAAAACTGTCCTTAGCTTGGTGGTTTTGCTAGATTCTTTTATAACGGCATGGTGGGGCAGAAAGTAAACCGGGTCCTTAGGCAAATCGTAGCTACTTATATCAATAATTGTACCATGCTTCAAAGAAATATACTGATGTATAAATTTAGTATATTCTGTAAGAAGTACTGGGTCTTTTTGCAGTCGCTTCTCAAGGTTATAGAACCTTTTTAGTGCTAATGGAAATGATTCCCCAAGTTCAGAATTGAATTGTTCTACCGGAACTTTAGTGGGCATTGTGACTGTGAATTTATTGTTTTGGAGCACAGTAGTATCTTTAAAAAGCCTTTCACAATAATCGTGTTCTGGTAATTGCTCTGGGAAGATTTCAGGCACCTTTTCGGTATTCCAAAATGCACTCAAGTTGTCATTAATGTTTGAATTACATTCATTACAAAACAAAGATACAACCTGATTGCTTGGTTTGGTGTTGCTGCGGCCAGCGACGACGACCCCGAATGCAGTGTGGATGATTGAAGGCTGTGGTGCTGATGTAGTTGATGTTGCGAATTGTTGACTCAATGTGGGTGAAGGCAACACCTCAGGCTGCGGCAACAGCACCTGAAAGAATACATCAGCTCCAAGCAATAGGTCCACATCACCAGGCACGTTAAAAGTTGCGTCGGCAAGCTTGCAATTGGCAGGGAATGTAATTGATGACAAGTCAATGTTAGCTTGAGGCAATCGAGTAGTGATCATTTTCACAACATGGCAGTTGACATTTACTTTGAATGGATACACCAAAGATTGTACTTCGAGGTTTATACATTTGTCAACAGGTTGGCCAATGTTGGTTATACCCACTATGTGAGTGTTAGTGCGCACAGGAGACAATTTGAGGCGTCCTACAATTTTATTCGTCGCAAGAGAGACTTGTGACCCGCTATCAAGCAGTGCTCTAGCCAGAAATTGTTTGCCATGCTTCCCAGTGAGTTTAACTTGTGCAGTGGGCAACAGTACCTGTGAGTTTAACCCACTGGTGCTAGAAAGCAAGGACACTGAAGCACTAGAACAAAAGATAAAGATTATAGGACATACAAAGAAACATTATCTGAAACTGGACATTTTGTACTCAACAAAATAAGTAAAAAGTATCATACGCGGGACTCGACAACGAAAAAATCTATCCTCGATCATGTCCTTACTAATTTAAAAAACAACAGTTTCAATGTTGCTCTTATTGAATCATCTATGTCTGATCATCGACAAATCTACGTAGAATTGAAAGAGATTAAGCCTGAATCAAAAATCATTCGAAAATATGAAGCTGTAGATTATAATAAGCTCTATAATGTTGTAAAGGAGTGTGGATTTGATGATTTGAATGAGGAATACACGATACTAGAAAACAAAATACATAAATACATCCAAGAAAGTAAAGTAATGAAGAAGAAAATTTTGAATATGCCCCAAAAGGATTGGATCAACAGTACAATTATCCAAGGTATCAATAGAAGAAATCGTATTTGGTCAGAGTTAAAGAAGAATCCGGAAAGTGAAGATATGAAGAAATTACATCAAACAGTTAAAAACGAAGTATGCAAACAAATAAAAGAGACAAAAGAAAGTTACTATTTTAAAGAATTCAATAATTGTGCCAATAAACCAAAAAAAATTTGGAACTTAGTCAATAGGTTAGCCGGTAATAAAATAAAACAAATTTGTGCTCCTTCAAAACTGATAATAGATTCAACCGAAATTACCGATGCCAAATTGATTGCTGAAGAATTCAATAAATACTTCTCATCTGTAGGAAAGCAATTGGCTGATGATATTCCCAAAATATACCACAACAATTACACTCACGCTTTACCTGCCAATCCTTGTGATTCTAAACTTGAGACTTTGACCCCATGTAGTCCCGACGAAATTACCAAAATAATACAAAACTAAGACTCAAACGCTAGTGCTGGAATAGATGGTATAAATACGAAAGCTATTAAATGTATATCACATTTAGTTGCAACTAACTTATCTGCGTGTTTCAACAAATTATTAGATCAAGGAATATTCCCTCAAACCTTAAAAGTGAACCTGGTAATTATAGACCAATATCTGTTTTAACGGTGATCTCTAAAATTTTTGAAATAATTTTATACAATCGTTTGGAAAAATATTTAAGCTCAATTAATTTTATATATGATCAACAGTACGGTTTTCGGCCTAAAAGCAACACACTCTCATCTACTATTGACTTAGTTACAAAAATTAGGATGAATATAGACAGCAAAAACATTGCCCTTGGTATTTTCATAGATTTGAAAAAGGCTTTTGACACCGTAAGCCATAAGTTGTTACTCATGAAACTAGAGCGGATCGGCGTCAAAAGCTTTGCACTAAAAATGATCGAGTCTTACCTTAAGAACAGGTCACAGGTGGTTAAATTTGAAAATAATATTCAAAGTCAAGGTTTGCCTATAACATGTGGAGTCCCCCAGGGATCCATTTTGGGACCATTGCTGTTTTTAATATACGTCAATAATATACAAGAAATAGGTCTACAAGGCGACATCACATTATACGCCGATGACACATGCCTTTTCTACTTTGGGCCAAATATACTGGATTTAATTAAAAAAGCTCAAAAGGATTTGAACAAACTGCATTCTTGGTTTCAGTGTAATTTGTTGACAGTAAATACATCTAAAACTTGTTATGTTATTTTTAAGGCAAAAAATAAACCGTTGCCATTATACCCACCATTAAAAATTAACAACGATCGACTACAAGAAAAAGCATGTGAAAAATATTTAGGCCTAAGAATCGATAATCGCTTGACTTGGAATACACAAATCGAACACATTCGAACGAAATTAATTACGCTTTTGGGATCTCTCAAGAATATCGTTCGGTGTATTCCACGCCAAATACGTTTTAAAATTTATAATTCTCTTGTCAAACCGCATTTACTTTATTTAATAGAGGTCTGGGGCAGTGGTCCTAAAACAAAACTTGCCGAACTACAAGTAGCACAAAATAAAATTATAAAGACTCTTTTTCACTATAATTACTACACTTAGACGAATAAAATATATGAAGAAACTAACATCATGACTATAAAACAATTATACGTTTACGGCACTTGTACTCTAATTCGAAAAATATTAACAAGCTCACTCCATAATAACCTAACACTCACCAAAGTCAAACAGGTAAACAAGCGTAGTACGCGGCGCGCTAGTTTTCTGGTTACCCCAAAGATACGAACAAATTATGGTAGAAAAATGATCACGTATGAAGGAGCACAACTTTATAACCAGCTACCGTCTAATATTAAAAGTGAAACCTCTCATACTGTTTTTAAATCAAAACTGGCCGAATATGTGATCGAAAAGTACTTTTAAGTTTTAATTGATTTTACTGTTTCCTTATTTGTCCATAACTTATTTATCAGGTTAAGCTCGGACGAAACAAATGTAATTTTATAAGCAAGCGTTGTTCTCATGTAAGTGACTGTATATTGTCTTTTACGAGAATAAAATATCTTTAAACCTAGGAATCACAGTTTCATTGTCTCATCTCATTCAAATCACAACGCCCCGAGCTCGTTACTAGATACGGCCCTGTTGCAACTTGTTACAAAGGGATAAGGAAATTTCAGGCCGATAGTGGGACTGTGGATAAACGTGTAAGAAGTTCCCCGTAACATTCCCAAGGCGTTATCAGTGAGTTATTACAGAATATCCCTAAAGGATGGCGTTATTGTAACCGTGGCTATGTTGGCTTTATTAGCTAGCAAGCCCCACAAAATGACCAATTTGCATGTCTTACCTAGACCAAACACCACAATAAATGTATTTTGACCATGTTCTATACAAATAAAATTAATTGAATTGAATTATTGTACAAAAGAGAGGTACAAAACAGTTGAAATAAAGCTGATATCATTAAAACGCCACAACTTATTGAAAGCGCTATCACTTGACCAAAGCGGTTCCAATGGTATTATTTGATTATTGAACACGACATGATACTTGAAATTTATTTTAGTTATCAATAAAGTAGCTTACACTTACCGATTAAAGCTAAACGCGCACTCATCCAAGCCGAAGGAAACGAATTTTAGCATTTTTTACCTGAAATCTCATGAAACCTCGCACACTTATCCGCGCCGAATCGTCCGAATCTGGAGGCACCCTAGGAATCGCAGATAAATTCGGATGACGTCATCAGATTCGGTGCGGTATTAACCGGTCGACTCGGACGATTCGGACGACTTGCCGGATAAAATCTTCATACTCACTCCCACCTTTAGCTGTCGCTCATAGCGCTATCTCATGATTCGACGCGGTCGATTCGTCCGATGCTGGATATGTGTGCGAGGCCTGCTTGACTTCGATTCGTTCGACGCGTTCGGCTCGGATAAATGTGCGTTCACCTTAAAGCGGAGCGCTGTATATTCCTATCTTTCACCGCGTTGCCATGGTGATTGCTGCATTCGTGCATACTCACATTTTAAAATTGGAACTGGTCCAATTTAGTTAAAAAAATTGGATCAGAAATAAATCAAACAACGGTTACTGCGGGTCACTGCAAACGGGAAGACGTTGTGAATATAAGCATTAAAACGCGTATACTACTAAAAAGCAACCTGCAGAAAACAGCACCTGCAAAATACGGGATTTCTCCGCGGAAAAGGAGCCTTACTTATATGTTTGTAATAAGCGTTTTTATAGCAGAGTCAATTACAATTTGTAATCAATTAAGTAGCTTTTATGTTTTATTCAAAATTTGTTTTTATTTTTTATTTTTCAATAGACATGAAACTGACAGGAGTTGCCAGGACTAAGTTGACAGACCGCAACTGCAAAAAACTGCCGTGTGAACAGATCAGAGTTTTCTGCAGTATCCAGTAATGCAGTGATCCCGCAGAACTGGACTGCCGTGGGAAAGGGCCCAAATGGAACTTACTACGATGCCAGTATCACCGTAAAATATCTCACTCAAGCTCTAAATAGTTATACAAAATGGACAACAAGGAACACTTTATTAATTGATGTGGTGATTTTGAAACGAGAGCAAATAAAACGCCTTTAAAGTCGCGAAACGCCTCAACAATGCACTTTGTTTAAGTTAGATTTTCGACAAGCAAAGTAGATACTTTAGGTACTCTCATGGCTGGCATGTTATTAGACCTCAACGGCAATGAAGAAAAGTTCTGAGCAATTAATGACACAATTTTAGGGTTTCGTCATGAAGTTCCGTAGCCGTAGTAACGAAAAACGAAACCCTAATAATTTCGTCAAGGAACGTCAAGTATGACGGTTTGTCCGACTGTGGCGATACCGATTTCAGTTTATGAGCGTAACACATACATTTATATCCTCTGCATAGATAGTTACTCTGTTTTTAATACGCTATTTAGTTCCTACAACCAAACGGTGACTTAACTAAAAGCTGTCTATAAAACTTTAAAGTGCACATTTCACAGCGTTTCTGGATCATGTGGAAGTCATAGCCAATACAAGAAAGTTGAGCGAGATAGCAAACTACCACGGCTTTAACTTGTTCGGTACCGCAACTGCGTTGTAAGCCACAGTTGAATTGAATGCTGTGGATTAACTCCAAAGGAAACGTAGCTCAACTGTAGGTGCATTGGCATAAGCAGACTGAATTGTAATGGACATAAACAAAGGACTCTTACCCTATTACAAAAATATAGCACAAGGCTTCAATCAAAACTAAGGTAACCCGACCAATCAAAAATCAACACCTCCATTATTACTGCCGCTCTTATTATGATATTATTTGAAATTAGCCTGTTAATACTAGACGGTTTTAAGTCTGGTACTAAGATTTGTAATAAGGCATGGCTAAGTAAGTGAATAATATGTGCATAAATTAACAATGGCTGAATTCGATTTTGAGAATGTTTCTGCCCTAAGCAGAAACAATCTCAAAATTGAACTACCAAAAACGTCTAAGTTGTAAATAAATTTTTAGAATAATAAGATTACTTATACGTATCAATAATACTACCTTGTAAATTTCAAATGTTATAGTTCTGGAGGAATTAATAAAAATGAACTTGGTGGTAAAAGCCTTACTAATGTAACGAATTATTTTAAAAAAAATATCCCTTAAGCAGAGTTAACTTCGAGAAGACTGTAAGAAATTGTATTCCCTTGTTCAGTTTTATCACGTGCCTGCTACCCATAGGACACATTGTGGCTAAAATACAACTAGGCTAAACTTTAGTAGTTCCGTAGTTTTACATCCTTCGATAGGTTAAACAAAAATCAAAGCACCACATAGGAGGCACTTAACCTACGTTGCACCAAGTAACCTTACCCTCAGCTCGTAACCAACATAATTTATTTAATAAGGACAAAAAATTGCGACGAGTAAGAACTGTTCTATCTATCTATAAGCCTCTTCCTCCCGAACTCTTGCTTCTCCTTGTATCTCTTTTATAAAATATCTCTCAGTTTGGTGTGCCTCCGGGCAAAGGCCTCCTCCAACCTTTTCCATTGCTGTCTGTCTTTTGCGACTCTTCTCCAGTTTGGACCTACAGTCAATTTTAACTCGTCTTCCCATCTTGTTAACTGTCTTCCTTGGCTTCTCTTTCCGTCTCTGGGATACCACTCTGTCACAATTTTGCTCCACTTTTCATTTTTCCGCCGCCGGTCCACCTCCACTTCAATTGGTCTATTTTGGAGAGAACATCTGTTAAACCTGTTTTTGCTCTTATCCAAGTGTTCCTGTGTTTATCTTGTCGCCTGATTCGTAACATGCTCCTCTCTATTGCTCTCTGACAGCGTTGCAACATGTCTCTATGGATTTTTGATAGTGACCATGATTCACAGTCATATGTAAGGCATGGTAAAATGCAGGTGTTGAATACCCTTCGTTTGATGCTATTGCTGAGGTCAGTGGATTTCATTATCTCTTTTAGTGACCAGTATTTTTTCCAGCTATTAGCTATACGTCTGTTGATTTCTTTTGTTGTTGCATCCCTTTGAGATATAACTTGGCCCAGATATATGTAATCTTTCACATACTCGAGAGGTTCATTGTTTAATTTAATTATATTGGGGTCAGAATTTGTTAATAATTTAGTTTTTTGCGCATTCATGCATAGTCCAGTTTTCTCACTCTCCCTGTTCAGATCCTGTATCATTTTCTCCAGGTTATGAGGATTCTCTTCGAATAAAACTATATCGTCTGCAAATCGGAGATGATTTCCATATTTTTCCCAGTTCAATTTGCGAAAAATGCTCTCGAGTACAGCTGAGAACAGCTTGGGAGACAGGGGGTCACCTTGCCGGACTCCTCGTTCGATGTCAAAATTTTTTACTAAAGTTTCTAGCTGGATTCTTGCTTTACTCCTACAATATATGTTCATAATTAACCTTATGTACGCTTCCTGGATTCCTTGCTCTCTTAGGCTTTCCCATATGTCTTCATGGCTGATGCAATCAAAACCCTTGGTGTAATCAATGAATCCAATCCACAGAGACTTATTATATTCGTTATATTTTTCTATGACCTGTTTGACAGTGTGTATGTGATCCACAGTGGAGAAGTTTTTCCTGAATCCCGCCTGCTCCATGGGTTGATTTTCATCCAGCAAGGAAGTAACTCTGTCTAATATTATTTTGGAAAATATTTTATAAATATTTGACATCATACTAATGGGTCTGTAATTTCCTATGTCTTCTTTTGGACCTTTTTTATATATGAGAGTGATATGTGAAATTTCCCATTGTTCAGGAATAATGCCTGATGACAGTATTGCGTTGAAAATTTTTGTGAGTATAGGAACTATTGTTTCTAGACTGCCCTTTAACATCTCGTTTGAAATTTTATCAGGACCTGGTGCTTTATCTGGTTTTTGTGTTAATATTGCTCTACGAACTTCGGTTTCTAAGATTTCAGGTTCTGGGTTTGGTTGAGCGATTGGTGCATTACTTTTTATCCTTTTAACTCTATCATCTTTATTAGAATAAAGATTGCGGTAGAACTCGGTAGCCAAAACGTTGATGTCTTTGCGTTTTGTAATGTTGGTATGATGCTTTCGTAATTTTGGCACCCAGGATTTTGTTTCCTTTAGTTCTTTGAGAGCTTTTTTGGTTCCTCCCGTTCCTCTTTGCTCTGTTTTGCCCCTACTTGTGCATTGAAATCTCCCATCAGGATGATCATGTTATGTGAATATTTGTATAAAGTTTCAGAGAGAGTACTATAGAAGGATTTGGTCTCAGTCTCAGGTGCTTTTTCAATTGGTGCATATATTTGTATTATTGTACATATTTTCTTATAATTGGGCAACTTGATATTAAGTAAGGCAAGTCGGTCTGTTATACCTATGAAATCCTGAATGTGTTTCTTTAAATGGCTCCTGATCATAAATCCGACCCTTTTCTGTCCTCCGGGTTCTCCCTTCGTATATAGTATGTAATTAGGGTGTTCTTCAATTGATTCGCCAGCTCTTCTTACCTCACATATTCCCAAAATATCCCAATTAATTTCGCTTAGTGCTTCTTCCAGTTCCTGTAGTGCCTCTGATGTTCTCAGGGTCAAAGTGTTAAGTGTCGCAATGTATAATTTTGTATTTTTGATTAGAAGGTTTTGGTCTTGTTCTCCCTCGGTGACCAGCCGTGGTGGGAGAGGAGGTTGTTGAGATAGGTTTGTTATTAATCGTTTTGTGTTGGTTTTCCGGTTTGTTTGCTTGTTTTTGTTGTTTGTTTGTTGTGATAGCGATGTACTTTGTAGTTCATTTGTTGTTATTTTTGTAGATTTGTTATGGTTTGTTGTTGTTTTATAAATTTTTGAGTGTTGTTTAATATTGCATATATGTGTTCTTGTCTGATATGGAGTAAGATCTTTCCCGCATGTACTGAAATGCATCTCTCTTATGAATTTTTGAAGTCCCAGGATTTTGTGATTGGTCGCCCGGGCTGGGTGTTTCCGATCTCTTCCTTTTCTCTTTGTCTTTCAGATTGTCGTGATTTTGGTTCCTGATGTCTTTTCTTGCCTGGATCACTGTTTTGGGTAAATCATGTGTTATATACGATTTAGGCTTCATTTTCTTTTTGTTCTTGAGGATTTGTACTTTTTTCTGGAGTGTTGTGGTACCAAGAAGGATTGGTCTTGTTTTAGAGCCATCGTTTTTTTTTCCCAATCTTTGTAGTTTGTCTATTTCTTGTTTATTGAGATCTACGTCAATGTCTTTCATAGTGGACAGCACCAGTGTAGTGAGGTCTTCATGCCATTCGTCTTTCTTTTCCGGGAGTCCGTGAAGTATAATGTTGTTCTTTTTGCTGTTTGTTTCTAGGTATAGCACTTTTTTATTCAGCTGTAAAATTTCCTCTTTTAGTTTTATATTCTCTTCAATTATCGGTTTAATTTTCTCATCCACTTTTTGTTATACGACGGCAGTAATGTTTTCGGTGATTTTATTAGTTTGTAGGTTAAGTTGTTCCGTGAGTTTCGTCAGCAACAATGACATTTCTGGTGACAGTGACAGCTCGTCGGAAGACATAATGAAGTGCAGCAAGGTTTTTTTTTTTTTTTTTTTATATCGCAATGGTCGGTCAGTTTCCGAACGCACTTTATGGTTAAGTAAGAACTGTTACTAATATCCAAAATTCTTTAGCAGTCAATCATGCCTACACAGAATCTATATTGCGCTACGGTCTAGTATTTTAGGGCAATGGCACAGGCATTGATAAAGTATTGTTGCTCAAATGAACTTAAAATTTGTTTTTGCACCCGACGCAACATGCCGCCTATGGTTTAAAAAACATGGTCTACTAACATTAACGTCCCTGTATATTTTTGAAATATACTTATTTGTAAAGAAAAATAATAGCTTGTTTTCACACGCGTGTAATATCTATCCCAGTAGTAGGTAAGAAATGCCAAAAGACTTGTAATACATTACATGCCTAGGATAGCGCAATACAGAGCTGCTTAACTATTTTATTGAGAATTTTTAATAATGTACCTAAACACAGAACGTTAGATTTAACAAGATAACGCTACATAAATGGCTTGAAATGAAATGTTTTTATTATTTGAAAGAATTCATTGACCAAAAGCAATAGAATGAAACATAATTTAATAACAATAATACAATATAATGTAATTAAATCAAGTGTACACGAAAATGAATAATATCTGTGTAATTGTTAAAATATTTGCATGCTATTTGTTAGTGGCTAAATGGTCTGAACATAAAATGTATTTATAAACCTGTGTACTCTATTTAAAGGCAAATAAAGAATTCTGATTCTGATTTTAACATAATAACTGGTATTATACAGCTTGTAATGTTAAATGCGCAAAACCTCAGACTCAGATTCTTAATCTCAGACCTCAGATTTTTAATTAAATTGACCTAATACTTAAAGGAAATAAATGTTTAAAAAAATATTGAAGGTTTTATGTGAGGAGAGGAGCGTGTTGGGTATTAACAGGATGGATAAGGTCCGTAATACCACAATTCGCTCCAAAACTGGTATAGTGGATGTAGGCGAGAAGACAGCAAGGCTAAAGTGGGAGTGGCCCGGGCCGGGACACATAATGTAAGATGCACCCGGACAGATGGACCCAAATCGTCACGCGATGAATACCAGCACTTTAGTAGGAATTCAGTAGGAAGATGTATCCTGTTAACCGCTTTACGATTCTTATACAAAAACTATAAAATAATTATATTATATATTATTATAGAAGGGCACCCATAAATGAAACTAAAACCGAAAACATATTTTTTTTTCAAACCTATGCGTGTGGGGTGACTATGAGGGGACAAAGAGGTTCCTAAAACCGTTTTCTTAAAAAGTCTAACGTTTGATAGATGACACTTCGAAGGTAGTAAAATGGGCGTCTACCCCCCTCTAACTTCTAAACTTAGCGAGTGTACAATTTGTAAAAAATATATGATACCGATTTTAACAAATACTTTCGACGAAAATTGGTTTGGATGGGATCGTACGTTTAGTTTTTGAGATATAGCACATTTTCACAACCGCAAACACAACATTGTTCTTCATACAAACCCTATGAAAAACAAAGTTATATTTGCTGTCAACAAAATATTGTGGTATTTTAGCTAAGTGGAAGTAAGTGGATTCCCAAATTCAGCTAAGGTTCACAAGGAACCCTCAGTGCGCGAATCCGACTCACACTTGGCCGTTTTTTTCGTTCTGTGGACGACGTCCTGTGTGTATAAAGTATACCCCATAGTTATTTTAATTACGACTAATCTATAAATTTTCATGATTCATTCTGTCCCCTTCCACGCATGGCACGAGCCTCTATAGAAACAGAAAAATGATTACCGTCCCTATATGAAAATATCGGTCTCTCCTTGCCCAATTAACATCCATTGTAAGGGGACGAAGGGAAAATATTATACCCTAAATCACAGAACACAGTAGTCTCAACCAGTTTTACATGAACACCAGATGGCGCTTTGAAATTAAATTAGTGTTTTTACTGATTGTACCTATAGCTTTAAAAAATCGAATAAAACTTTTGTTTTTATTTTTATTTTATTTAAAATTATTTTCACGATTAGTACTCAGCGATTACCGACCGCCATCGCCAGGACAAGTAAAACTGGTCGAGACTTCCACCGCAGGTGAAATGACTCGCCCCAACCTTTATTGCAAATAAATAATCAGGGGTCAAAGAAAATTGGTTACACATAGTTATCGAAAATTTTAAGGGTTGATATATTCTTGGGATGCGGATAAAATATTAGGTTGATCTTATGAGAAAAGACAACTAGTGCTTACATCGAGGAGTTATAAAAGATTTACGGCTTGTTTTACACTGTCCGAATAAATTTGTGTATAATAATAGTCCCCCTAGCCGATTTCGACTGTGGTGGCCAGTCACAACGACTAGCCGACTGCGCGGGACATATTATAGTGCACAAGTGTGTGCGCAAACACAGGTGCACTCTCTATTCTTTTCACTCTCATAGCCCGATGGGACAGCAATCTGACACGACCGGAGAGAGATAAGGCGCAGGACTAACGGCTTTACGTGCTTTCCGAGGCATGAGGGTGAAACACCGCCAATTTCCAAACTCCGGGCTGCCCTAAGAATTTCTATATAGAAAAACCCAGGTATATATTCTTGTCCCGATCCGGGAATCGAACCCGGAACCTCTGGCGCAGCCGTCGCTTTTTAAAGTGCGACTCTCCTACCGTTGCGCCACCGATGCAGATATTATAGATAAACGCTAAACAATGCACTTTGTTTAAGATAGATTTTCGACTTACAAAGTAGATACTTAAGGCACGCTCATAGCGAAGTCCATGTCCTGGCTGTCATGTTATTAGACCTCAACGGCAATGAAGAAAAGTTCTGAGCAATTAATGACACAATTTTAGGGTTTCGTCACAAAGTTCCGTAGCCGTAGTAACGAAAAACGAAACCCTAAAGTTTTCGTCAAGTAAGTCTGTCTGTCCGACCGTGGCGATTACGTTTTCGGTCTTTGAGCGTAACACATATACTTATATCCTGTTCATAGATAGTTACTATGTGTTTAACACGCTATTTAGGTCCTACAACCAAACCATAAAAGCTGTCTATAAAACTCTAAAGTGCACATTTCACAGCGTTCCTGGATCATGTGGAAGTCATAGCCAATGCAAGAAAGTTGAGCGAGATAGCAAACTACCACGGCTTTAACTTGTTCGGTACCGCAACTGCGTTGTAAGCCACAGTTAAAGTGAATGCAGTGGATGCACTCCAACCGAAACGTAGCTCAACTGTAGGTGCATTGGCATTAGCAGACTGAATTATAATGGACATAAACTAAGGACTCTTACCCCATTATTACAAAAAGATAGCACAAGGCTTAAATCAAGAGTAAGGTAACCCGACCAATCAAAAATCAACACCTCCATTATTACTGCCGCTGTTGTTATGATATTATTTGAAATAATTATTAATGATAATTAATTAAGTGGCAGTAGTAATGGAAAGCCGGTTAATACTAGATGGTAAATTTACAATGGCTGAATTTGATTTTGAGAATGTTTCTGCTCTAAGCAGAAACAAACTCAAAATTAACCTGCCAAAAACGTCTAAGTTGTAAATAAATTTTCAAAATAATAAGATTACTTACGCGTATCTATAATACTACCTTGTAACTTTCAAATGTTATAGTTCTGGAGCAATTAATAAAAATGAACTTGGTGGTAGAAGCCTTACTTATGTTACGAATTATTTAAAAAAATATCCCTTAAGCAGAGTTAACTTCGAGAAGACTGTAAGATAATTGTATTTCCTTGTTCAGTTTTATCACGTGCCTGCTACCCATAGGACACATTGTGGCTAAAATACAACTAGGCTAAACTTTAGTAGTTCCGTAGTTTTACATCCTTTGATGGGTTAAACAAAAATCAAAGCACCACATAGGAGGCACTTAAGCTACGTTGCACCAAGTAACCTTAACCGCGACTCGTAACTAATATAATTTATTTAATAAGGACAAATATTTCCCGTTTGTAGAAACATAAAATGAGTAAACGACGAGTGACAACCGTTACTAATGTCCAAAATTCTTTAGCAGTCTATCATGCCTACATAGAATCTATATTGCGCTACGGTCTAGTACTTTGGGGCAATGGCACAGGCTTTATATTCTTGAAATATGCATATCTGTGCAGAAAAATACTAGCTTGTTTTCAAAGGCGTGTAATATCTATCCCAGAAATTCAAGAAATGCCAACAGACTTTTAATACATTACATACCTCGCACGACGCTATATAATAAGAGCTGCTTAGCTAAGTATGTTTTTGAGTCATAATAATGTACCTAAACACGTCAGAACGTTAGATTTAAGAAAGTTTAAGATAACGCTACATAAATGGCTTGTCATGTAATGTTTTTATCATTTGTAAGATTTTTTGAAAAAAACAATGGAATGAAACATAATTTAATAAAAATAATATAATATAATGTAATAATTTCAAATGTAAACGAAAATGAATAATACCTGTGTAATTGTTAAAATATTTGCATGCTATTTGCTAGTGGCTAAAGGGTCTGAACATAATAGTACATTATGATACAAGTGTGCTAAGTTGACCATTATATACAAGGCGATATTGTGTGCGCACGAGCGAAAGCGAGTGCGCCATAAGAAAGCCGCGTATATTATGGTCACAGGCACACGTGTTTCATACGACGTTTTTCAACACACTTGCCATTAATCCAAACTTCGTAACACCACAACCGCCAACTATTTACGAAAAATGGCGCGTTGTTTTTTTTTCTTGCTGCGAAACTGATGCGCGCGCAAGGTTAAGGCGCGAACTAGATCGGCCAACAGTCAAGATAAAAAATGTAATAATTCGTTATTTAAAACACAAATTACAAAAAAAAAAATGAATTTGCGTTACTTTTAGCAATAAAGCTGGATTTACCATTTATTGAAATAAATACGTACATACTGTTATTTTTCGCATAAATACTGTTTGTCGTGTAAGTTATAACCCGACTAAATTATATCGCTTCATCTTCTTCCTTACTACTTGGTACTAGGCTAGGGTACAAATGTAAATTGGTCGGGTTAATAAACAAAAGGCACTAGTGCAATAATATACAGAAAAAGCACGCGTGTTTAATATCTATGATTACGTGCAAGAAATCGGTGGAATAAAAACGTCATTTTGAGCAAGTGTGTTGAAAAATGTACTTATAAACCTGTGTACCCTATTTAAAGGCAAATAAATAATTCTGATTCTGATTTTAAAATAATAACTGCCATTATGCAACAATGTTAAATGCGCAAAACCTCAGACACCCCGTATGATTTTTAAGTCAATTGACCTATTATTTAAAGGAAATAAATGTTAAATTTTTTTTTAAGGTTTTATGTGAGGAGAGGAGCGTATTGGGTATTAACAGGATGGATAAGGTCCGTAATACCACAATTCGCTCCAAAACTGGTATAGTGGATGTAGGCGAGAAGCCAGCAAGGCTAAAGTGGGAGTGGCCGGGACACATAATGTAAGATGCACCCGGGCAGATGGACCCAAATCGTCACGCGATGAATACCAGCACTTTAGTAGGAATTCAGTAGGATGATGTATCCTGTTAACCGCTTTACGATTCTCATACAAAACATAGAAAATAATGATATTTAAGGGGGGCTCCCATATATGAAACTTAAACCGAAAACATTTTTTTTGTCAAACCTATGCGTGTGGGTTGACTATGGGGGACAAAGAGTTTCCTAAAACCGTTTTCTTTAAAGTCTAACGTTTGATAGATAGACACTTCCAAGGTAGTAAATGGGCGTCTACCCCTCTCTCACTTCTATACTAAGCGAGTGTACAATTTGTAAAAAATATATGAACAGATCTTACCAAATACTTTCAACGAAAATTGGTTTGGATGGGATCATACGTGTAGTTTTTGAGATATAGCACATTTTTACAACCGAAAACATAACATTGTGCTTCATACAAACTCTATGAGAAACAAAGTTATATTTGCTGTCAACAAAATACTAGCTAAGTGGAAGTAAGTGGTTTCCCTAATTCAGCTAAAGTTGGCACGGAACCCTCAGTGCGCGAATCCGACTCACACTTGGCCGTTTTTATTTGATCTGTGGATGACGTCCTGTGTGTATAAAGTATACTCCATAGTTATTTTAATTACGACTAACCTATAAATTATCATGATTCATTCTGGTCCCTTCCACGCATGGCACGAGCCTCTGTAGAAACATAAAAATGATAAACGTCCCTATATGAAAATATCGGTCTCTCCTTGCCCAATTAACATCCATTGTAAGGGGACGAAGGGAAAGTATTATACCCTAAATCACAGAACACAGCAGTGGAAGTCTCAACCAGTTTTACATGAACACCGGATGGCGCTTTTAAATAAAATTGGTGTTTTTACTGATGTACTATCAATTTATATCTATATAGCTTTAAAAACTCGAGTAAATAATTTGTATTTATTTATATTCAAAAACTTCGTGGAAAACAGTCGATTACCGACCGCCATCTATTATTGGACAGATAAAACTGATCGAGACTTCCACCACAGGTTAAAAGGCTCGCCCCACCCTTTATTGCAAATAAATAATCAGTGGTCAAATAGAATTGGTGATGCATAGTTATCGAAAATTTGAAATATTTTTCGGATGCGGATATAATATTAGGTTGTTCTTATAAGAAAAGACAGCTAGTGCTTACATCGAGGAGTTTTAAAAGATTTACGGCTTGTTTTAAACTACCCGAATAAATTTGTATTTAAGCTTCATCTGTCTATTTCTTTTAAATTATTCGTTGGTTAGTCCTTATAAGTAGATGGTGAACTTGGTCTTAGAGATAATATTGCACGCACATAGCATTAGCACATGCATATATTGCACACGCATAGGTTTGAAAGAACATTTATTTTTCGGTTTTAGTTTGAATGAATGGAAGACCCCCCCCCCCTGTAAATATCATAGCGGTTAACAGGATACATCTTTCTACCAAATTTCACTACTGTGATGCTTATAGTTACAGAATAAAGTGCCTGTGACATACGGACTGACAGACAGACAGACTTGACGAAACTATGAGGGTTCGGTCATTCGGCTACGGAACCCTAAAAGTGCATTAGAAGTTGTCATTCTGGTATATTTAATTAAAAATCTTATAAATAACTTGATGTCAGCCCCTGAACTACTGCCTTATAATCAGAATACCCGTAAATCCTCCCAAGTTATAATCATGCGAGCAAGTCGCAGTGACCAAAGGTTAAAAGATAAGCCGTACAGTTTGCCCCATACTACCCTTTTTAGCATATAAATTATACTTGCAAAAAGGGATGTAGGCCTATGACGTAGTGGGTAGGGTTATATAAACATATAAATTTGTTCTACAGGACGGTGGACATATCTAGATTTATAAATTTTGGGCTAAAACTAAACCAACAAACAACATGTTCTTCAAAGAGAGTATTTAACTTCTTAGGGTTGATTATAAAGCGCAAACACAACTGCGTTTTAAACGATATTGATTTAGAATTCAAAATGGATTAAATTGAATGGATTTTTATATAATGTAGAATGGATTCTGACGGTGTGTATGAAAAGTAGTTTGGGCTTGGGTCTATTTATTACCAATAAAAAGACATAATAAACTCTAAGAGCTATAAAACAAACATATATCAGCATAATATGATCTAAAAAAAATATTAAAACATAACAATTTCTCTGCACGACCTAAAAGTATGACTGGGAGAGAATGCTGTTAGAATCAAGTCCACCTTTTGTACACTTTTATTTGTGCAATAAAGTTTTTGAAGAAAAGAAAAATAAATAAAAGCATAATATAAGTATAAAAATATTTTTGCCGGACTTTGACGACCTCCGTGGTGTAGTGGCTAAGCACGTTGGATTTTCAAGGCGTTGTGCTCAGAGGTCCCGGATTCGATTCCCGGTCGGGTCAATGTAGAAATTAGAACTTTCTTCATTGTCTCGGGTCTGGGTGTTGTGGTACCACCGATGTTTCTGATTTCCATAACACAAGTGTATTAGCTACTTACTTCGGGATCAGAGCAATGTATGTGATTGGTGTCCAAAAATTTCAATGAATTTAAAAAAAGGGTCTATATACCAACCTAAATGAATGTTTTGTGGAGCACAAGAATCATTTTCCAAAAGCTTTTACTCTATTGTAGCCTAAGCACTATTAAATTGATAACTAATATATGGCGCAAAAAGCTAACATCATCACGAAGTACTTCAAGTAACAAAACTATGGCAAAAAATCGTCAGTAAATCCATCTTGAAAGACCTATAAATACCCCTAGATGATTATTTTTCAAAAACATTTAATATCGTTTCATAAATAACTTTTCTCTACATTTTCATATCTAAGCAACATATTATAGCAAAATAAGGGCACTTAGTGCTAATGAAGTTAATAATCTCAGATAAAATGTGTTCTGAGACGAGTTTGCGAATTACCCACCGGGTATATTCTCGTACGGACAACAGCACGTCAAAGTAAACACTGCGGTATCTTATTCAGTTGTAATAAGGGTTAGTTTGCAACAAAAGTGGGTAGCCTGATGTGCTGGCGACTGTACATTATTGAATTACGTTTTGTTCTTAATATATTTGGGATCACTTAGCTTTATTTGTGAATTTGGACGACAGTGATGTGAGAGCACCAATGCTGACAGGCTTTTTTCGACTCAATTTAGTTTTAAATATTAAGGTCGTGTTTAGAAGTGAGTATGGATGGAACAGTCGATGACATGTCATTTCAAATGACTTATGTAGATGGTTATGTGCAGTCGCCGTATCAGGATACCCACTTTTGATGCAAACTAGGCTTTATTACAGCTTTATAATACCGCAGTGTTCGTATCCGTTCGTGTCCGTACAAAAAAAAAGGAGATTGAAAACGATTTTAGCTTAAATCCTTCCATTTTAGCCACTTCGTTACAGAATATTAACAAATTTGGCTATTTATTTATATTTAAAGATAAAACCAGAATTACCTAAAAGAATGAAAATTCTTAAGGCGCTACCCGGATTTTCAACGCGCACACTAGCGCCACTTTAGTAGAAAAAACATAACTCGTTAAATAAAAGGCCAATCAAAAATCTGATAAACACGATTGTAGTACAGGTTCTATAGTTTATTTAGTACTTTTAAATTGTTTCTAAAGTAGTTTACTGTAGTAAGTGTTAGAAAAACTGCTAAATATTGCCTCTATTGGCAATTTTTCTAACTGTAACTGCAGATAACTTTGTTTTATTGAACTTAAACATTGTGTCTAAACCACATAACCAGAGCTACAATCGCATCAATCAGATTTTCGATTGGTTTTTTATTTAACGAGTTATGATTTTCCTACTAAAGTGGCGCTAGGGTGCGCGTTAAAAATCTGGGTGGCCCCTTAAGCCGGTAATATATTGAAAGCCTAGATCTATAATTGTACACTTGATTAAACTTTAAGGGAGTGCTCTAATGATGGTTTTGAACAATTTTGGCTATGGGACCAACTTCGAAATAGACAAAAAAAAACAGCTGTTCCATACAAAAACTCATTTCATCTCGGAGAAAATGTATGGAACAGCTGATTTTTTTGTCTCGATTTAGAATTTGGTCCCATAGTATTTTTTTTTTCAATACCGTGAGTAGAGCACTTCCTGAAAGTTTGATCAAGTGTAAAATTAACACATTGTATAAAGTTTTAAAATAAATAAAACATAAGCAGCAAGGGAGCGAAATCCAGATTGGCAATTGATTCTAGTTTTACAATTTCGTTGCTAACATCGGTGCACTCACGTAATCTCCGAATAAAATTTGTAGAGATCTAGAGAAGGTATTTATTAGGGTCCCAAACTGTGACAGAATTTACTGACATTTTATAGGTAGAGTCATTACCTGCTGAAAGTTATCTAGTTACTAAGCAGGTAGTTCATCTCCCCATAAAGGTACTGCTGAATTATTATTAAGATTTTAAAGGCTGATCGTTAAAGCTTTTGTTTTAACTTAAATCAACTGGATTTATCGAATGGATGTTGAAAGTGTTTTCAATTAAAGTTGGATAGTTATTTTTTTATTTTTTTCTATACATTCCCCCATACAACAAAAAAGATAGTACCAGGTTTAAACCAAGACTGAGGTTACCCACCCAATAAGAAAAGTTATCATCGTCGTTGTCAGCCAAAGGACGTCCACAGACAGGCTGACCAGAGGCCTACCCCATGGTTTTCCACACAGCAACCGATTACAAGCGATGTGCATAGTGTGATCCTGCAATCTGTACAAGGTCGTCTGAGCATCTTGTCGGTGGACGTCCTACGCTGCGCTGCACTTTGGTCGAAGGGTCTCTAATCTAGAACTTATCTACCACAGCGGCTATCAGTTTTTCGCGCTATGTGTTATGCCCACTGCCACTAGAGCTCACTGATTCGCAGGGCAATATCCATTAAATTAGTTCTTTTACGTAACTTCTTATCGTTTCTAATTCGATTTCTTAGAGAAACATCGAGCTTAGCCCTCTCTATGCCTCGTTGTGTGATTTGGAGCTTTTTTATGAGGTTAATAGTAAGAGACCATATTTCGCATCCGTATGTCATCACACATACTGGTTGAAGACTTGTCTTCAGACACTTAGGTAATTAAAACGAGATGACGCTCTTGTGCAGTTTCCCGAACGCAGCCCAGCCAAGTTGGATTCGTCGATTGACCTCTTTATTAAATTAGAAAAGCCTGTAAAATGTTATCAAAATAAAATAAATAAAATAAAATATGTTTGTTTCGGACTAGGGTCCGAAATAATAATAATAATAAATTATCCGAGTGATCGGTTAGTATATTGATATAGTTCTAAGTCTGGTTCCTAGCTTTTGGATTGAGGAAATAATGTTGTTAATTATATTTTAATTTCTTTAAATAATTTGGCTTAGGCCATAAAAAAGTAATAAAAAAGTTTTTTATTTATGCAAAGTGGTCCACTGGGGGCACTTTTACACGTCCCAATATTAACCCTACCACAGCTACGGGACAATTGTGGGCTAGTGCTGACAATAAGCTGCGTAACAAACTCAGTCACTATTGGCTCGGTTGCGTGAACAATAGTTAGCTCAACTTATGATTTTCACGATTGCTCGTGTTTTAAATAAAAACTGCAATAACCAAATGACAGAATGGCTATCTTAAAGAATATTGGTTTTTAACCATTACATTAGTTGAGGTAACTAACCATCAAGTTAGTTGGTCTTAGCAAATACTTTATACTTACCTACCCTAAACTATTTTCCAGACCACTTTTGTAAAATATCTTCTAAAACTGTAGAAGCGAAACTAATTACCTAACATCTTGTTATCCCGCGGTAAACTATAAAACCTATCATAACGTGTCAGTCCCTTGTCTAGTATCAGGTGCGATCTCATAGCATAACAGCGCGGGTAAAAGAGAACGTCAGGAATCGAAGCAAAAGTTCTTCACCAAGAAGTCAGGAAGGCCGAGTCAAAGGTATCATTCAAGAGGAAAGTCCGTCAATTTCTTAAAGAATAGTTTATTGCAAAATAATATTTATTTATTATGTTTATTTTTATATATTGTATTTATTTTGTGTAAGTCTAAGTATATTTATTGAATATAAAATATGTTGTTGCAGTCATCTAAGTAGGTTTATTTCTTACTATAAATATTAGTTAATTGCTACTTTTTTTGTTAATTTTCTCTAAATTTCTTTTCGCTGCACCCATTGCCATCTCTCTGCATGACCTAAAGGTTTGACTGGCAGAGAATGTTTTTAGCATTAAGTCCACCTTTGTACACTATGATTAGTGCAATAAAGTCTTTAAATAAATAAATAAAAAGTCTTTTCTAATACGACGATACATCTGGTGTAGTGTTTAGTGCTCCTGACTACAAAAGCAGGGTCGTGATGGCAGGGCTTGTTAACGATACCAAATTCACACTATAATTATCGTTAAATAACGATATTTTCATAAAGTTACAATTTTAACAGTTACACGGGTAACGGTAGTTTAAAGTTGATTCCGGTATAATAATGTTAAAAATTAACGTTAAAAGTATCGATACTTTTATCGTTACATAAAGCGATGTTACCATCCGGCGCGGTGACGTGCGCGATTCCACGCTACGCGGGCGGCCGATCGGCAAAATGGCAACATCGACAACCAGTAGATAGATGCAAATACACGGTTCGGTTTCGCAAACACGTGCTTAGTGCTTGGTGACAAGTTTTTTTTGATTTTATTGTAGTATACTTCATGATAACGGTAAGTTTAACGATACTTGTGGTATTGATTTGGTATCGTTATCAAGCCTAGGCCACGGTAACATTATCACTTACCGATAAAATTGAAGATAACGTTAGGTCAATTTAACGGTAAAAGGTCCTCCAAGGTATCGTTACCAAGCGTAACGTTACCTTTGCCATTAACGTTACCTTCGTCTGGCGTAGGTAACGATACCTGAATTTTAACGGTATTCAAAGCCCTGCGTGATGGTGATGTCATAAATATAAATATTGGCATACATGGTTATAAAATGTTACTTGGAAATCAGACACACAGATTGGTGTGTTGTTTGGCGCATATTATAAAGGGACATTTCCGACCACTGCAACTACTGTGTAGTAGTAAACTCTGCAGCTTGGTTTGGTTAGTTATTGAAAACCTTATGCAATCATTGAATGCGAGAATGTAAAGAGTCTCATAGAATAAGTTTAAACTGATCATGAAAAGAATAATATAGGTAGAGATCGAAAACTGAGCTAACTTACTTATGAACCGCCAGTTTTTTTGGTCAATACTTTCAGTACCATTCCCCACTACTCATGTTTGACAAGCATCAATAGTCAATTCCTACTCTTCTATAGGTAGTAATATTAACTCGCTTCCTCTGCCGCCAAAACTCTAATTGTGATAAAAATGACGTTTGAAATGTATCGATTGCCGCGATAAATGATAAATATGGCGCGCACTTAGGCCCGCAAAAAATTGTTGCCTCCGGTATTTTGTGGTAACAGAATATTGAATTTACACACTTTTTATTAATGATAATGAGTTATTTAATTTGTTATAGTTATTTTTATATTGTTTATTTTAGTGTAATTAGTGTAACTGTAATTATAAAATATTTTATCGGTTTTTCAATCCATACCTTTTGTAACAGTATCAAATATATACCGTTAATACCGACACTATACTGGAACAACACTCTGCCCCTCCCAATAAGGCTTTTAAGTGTAAAAGAAAGATAGGTATGCGGCCGTCGCAGTCCCACGTTTTACTGCAGCAGAGGAAGCGAGTCTTTAATATTACTTTAATTATCTGTTTACAATCACCAATAAAAAAAATCATTTTGTCCAAAAAAAATATTTTAATCCGCTCCTCTTTAACTCCGTGTGCATGCTTATTTTATATTCTTGATAAGTAAAACCGAATCCATAAATCATCGAAACCAAGACATTGACAAATGATAGGTAGTAATTGTATCGCATTGTTACATTCAGAGAATAATGATTTCAATAGTAACGGTTTGTAAACGCTTTCATCTGTCAATTTATTACTATTTCAAAGTCATGAATTGAATTTTCAGCGCAGTTATTTTATAAATTCGAATCGCTATGAATTTTCCGAAATAAATGAAATTTACCTGTTAATTATTCATTTTAACAACAGGCTTTTACGTTAGGATAAATTCCGTTTGTGACATTCACATAAAAGAGTACTTTGAAAGTTTTAAGCCTGCAATATTCTTAAGTGTTCCATAGCCGAATGGCAAAAACGGAACCCTTGTAGTTTCGTATAGTATGTCTGTCCGTCCATCCGTATGTCAGAGTCACTTTATTATGTACCTATAAGCATCACAAATTGAATTTTGATATAAGATTCTTTTACGAAAAATGATTTTATAAAAAAAATACGATTTTAATTTCATCTCATACATGAAAATGAAACGTAAAAAAAATATTTTTGTCTAATCTATTCGTGGATGTGTGTATGTGGATAGGTTGTGTGTGGACGTGTGTCGACGAGGACGTGTGTGCATATGTGGATAGGTATTATAAAATGACATGGAGGTTTCTAAAACCATTTTCTTGTAAAGTCTAACGTTTGATAGATAGACACTTCCAAAGTGATAATATGGGCGACCCTCTAACTAACTTCTAAACTAAGATAGTATAAATTTTGAAAAAAGAATGCAGATTTTTTCGTCTTTTCTTTCAACGAAAATTGTTTTGGACGGGATCGAACTAGTAGTTTTTGAGATATAGCACATTTTCATCAACCGCAAACATAACTTTGTTCTTCGTACAAATACTATGAAAAACAAAGATATGTTTGCTGTCAAGAAATATTGTGATATTTTGGCTTAGTGACCTCAGTGGGCGAGTCCGACTCGCACTTAGCCGGTTTTGACTAACTGGAACTGTTATCAATCCATTGAATATTTTACATTGTGATTCCAAAATTGACCAACTTCGTGTTTTAAGGCCAGTTTCACAATGTCCTCATAATTATATGTATCGTTTCAGTAACGTTATCTGTCTGGCTTTATACGAAACTAGCGGTCCCCCGCGACTTCGTCCGCGCGTTTTGATTTTGTTCCCTCCCCTCCCGTCGCAGCGTGATGTTTTATATCCTAAAGCCTTTCTCGATAAATAAGCTATTCAACACAGAAATATTTTTCAAATCGGTCCAGCAGTTCCTGAGATAAGCGCGTTCAAACAAACTCTTCAGCTTTATAATATATTAGCGCAAGCGCACGTTGTACTTAAGCTGCGAACATTATTTTGGTGCGGAGTTATGTTATAGTACATTATGATACAAGTGTGCTAAGTTGACCATTATATACAAGGCGATATTCTGTGCGCACGAGCGAAAGCGAGTGCGCCATAAGAAAGCCGCGTATATAATGGTCACAGGCACACGTGTTTCATACGACGTTTTTCAACACACTTGCGAGGAAAAAACAAGACTCTTCATTTACTAAGTTTTTAATTATTAAAACAGTAAAAATACATTTCACACGATTTTGATGGCAAAGACTTTCGCACGCGTTTTTCGCCTTGTTACGTATGTCCGGCGGAGTTAATAATAGGTTTTCTTCATTTTCTTCACTTGAAGTAGATATTTTCATTAATATTAAACTTCATAATTAATCCAAAGTTCGTCACAGCCGACAATTATTATTTACGAAAAATGGCGCGTTGTTTTTTTTTTCTTGCCGCGATACCGATGCGCGCGCAAGGCTTAGGCGCGAACTAGATCGGCCAAAAGCCAAGACTAAAAATGAAACAATTCGTGTTTAAAACACAAATTACAGAAAATGTTAAATGAGTTTGAGCTATTTTTTAGTTATAAATCTGGATTTACCATTTATTGAAATAAATATGTAGATACTGTTATTTTTCGCATAAATACTGTTTGTTGCTAAAATAAAAGTATCGTATAACCCGACTAAATTAAATCGCTTCTTCTTCTTACTTACGACTTGGTACTAGGGTACAAATGTAAATTGATCAGGTGTATAAACTAAAAGCACTAGTGCAATAATATAATGAAAAAGCACGCGTGTTTAATATCTATGATTATGAGCCAAAAATCAGTGGAATAAAAACGTCGTTTTGAGCAAGTGTGTTGAAAAAACTGTAATAGCTCCTAAGCTATTAATTGAAATCAAATTATATACAGAGCAACTTTATTCTAAATGAAATGCTCGTGATGATGAATGTATTTATTTTGATAAGAATAAATACCTGTGTGTATAATACACCTCTAAAAAAAGCATTATTTTTTTACAAATTTATTAATATAAAAAAGGTTGTAGTAAGTCAACCATAAAAGATAGACATATGCTGTCGCGGACTTTATTATAGAACTCTTAACGCTGAACAATCGTGTCATATACATGATTTTTGTGTAACTTAAGCGGTTTCCGCAGCGTACGCAGCGGAAGCTCTCAAAAGGAATATCTTTCTCCCGTTTTCGCAACATTTTTCATTGCTGCTGTGGTCTTATGAGTCTTATCCTTATGTTATATAGTAAAAATATTTTTACAAATCGGACCCGTAGTTTCTGAGATTAGCGCGTTTAAACAAACAAACTAATAATGTTCTAATAAGAACTAACGATAAAAATATCGACGGTGAAACAGGCCTTTAAAGTCTTCAGTAAGACCCGTTACACACTGCGACTTTTTGCTTCGATGCAGTCGCGCGTTTTGAAAACTCGCTTCAGCATCGAGACTCACGCAATGAACCGATTTAATTTAGCATCGATGCAGTCGCGCGTTTGCATCGATGCAGAAGCGTGACTGCATCGATGTCAACGCGCGTTAATATCGGCGCGTTTATTTTGGCGACTGTATAGTCGCCAAAATTAAGTACATAATTTGACAATTTGCAGCTTCTGCATCGCGACTGTATCGATGCTAAAAGTAGCGCAGTGTGTAAAGCTTGACATTTTGCGACTGCATTGGTGCTAACGCGCGTTAGCATCGTGACTGCATCGCTGCTTTAAGTCGCAGTGGCTAAAGAGTCAAAGCTACGAGTATAGTTTACCTACAAAACAGAAGAAGACTACAGCTCATATGGCAACTTAAACCCGTCTCAAAAGTTCATAAATGGAAGAAAAATTCAATTTGTCAACCCCAAAGCTTCAAGATGAAAAGGACTTGCGAAGAACGTCGCAATGTTTGCGTCAATGTCTTTAAACCCTATTTTAACAGAATATGCTCCTATTCTCAGCGAACATTATCTCTTTTACCCATATACTGAGTAAGTGAGATAGATGATTCGCAATTATAGTTAACGTTTTTTCAGAATAGTTCCCCTGAAACGCAATCCTTCAACGTTCACAGAACGTGATCTATTTTTAAAACCCTCGGGGTTGTTGCGTCATCTCGGTGGTCAGATGTCTTTGTGGTTACAAGATTTATATAAAAATTGCAGTCTTAAAAATATATGGACTATTTTCTGTTATTCTTTTTGATTTGTATGCAACAGCTTTGATCTCACAAATAAGTCTTATCAAAATATGCGCAATAAATCTCTTGAATGCATTGAATATTATAGATTTTTGTTTGTTCACGTATGAACACGAGACACGAGACACGTTAAAGAAATGTCTGATGTGTTTTTTTTTATAGATGAAGATTATCATAGCTGAGATCGATTTCCCCTGAGAAAAAATATCTTTGACACCCCTAAAAAGACAAATCCACGCTATATCTGCTCGTTGTGAGCACCGACTATAGGATTCATTTAGTACTAAACGCTGTTAAGGGGCTCCCCGAATTTTTGACGCGCACACTAGCGCCAGTCTATTTAAAATAAATATTACTCCTTAGACACGATTTTAGTACAGGTTCTATAGTTTAAAAGTACGTCTAAATTGTTTTAAAAGTAGTTTACTGTAGTTAGAGTTAGAAAAACTGCTAAATATGGCCATTTTTGGCAATTTTCTAACTGTAACTGCAGATAACTCTGTTTTATTGAACTAATACATTGTATCTAAACCACATAACCAGAGCTACAATCACATCAATCAGATTTTCGATTGGTCTTTTATTTAACGAGTTATGATTTTTCTACTAAAGTGACGCTAGTGCGTTAAAAGTTCGGGGAGCCCCTTAATATTCCAACGTATTCGCATGCGGCTGAACGATACCGGCAATGATGCAGCTATCACATCCAACTATGTTATAGCAAGAAATAACATATGCGAATAGCGCATACTCTGGTGTACTAACGACGTAACTATCCCACAGAACTTCGAACCTTGTTCGCTATTGTTAAAACTCTAGCTGCCGTTGCCATGGTAACACAAATTAGTCACAGCGATAACTACCCATATAGTGATGCAGTAAATATGAGGTTCTGATTACTGCTATAGAGTTAGCAGTGATCAGAACCTTATAATAACTCAATTTACCACTGTGAATTGTGAGTTTTCATAGCATTGGGGGTAAAAAGTTTAATAAAAACGACACTGGTTTTGAGTTATTACTAAAAGATTTAGGAAACACGCGGTTAAAAATAAATAAACATGTAAAATATTCATGACTAAAGATGTAATTTCGCTTTCAATTTATAGGTTTACTATATCATCACATACATAGTACATATCGTGTTTCACTATACTTTCGTATTATTATCTCATAGTGAAAATAAGTAAACACTTTTTTACATAAAACAAAATTCACATATTTCTACCTCTATACTTATACATTCCGCACATTTGTGCACGTCATTAAACATTCTTGAGTCTGTTTTTCTCATAATTTTTTGGGCAAGCTGCTCTCATAGTCAAAAATTCAATTGTTATATTTAATATTGAATTTCATCGTATTTTTGTTTCTATTATCTTTTTCTTTTTTTGGTTATGAAAAATGTGACAAGAGCTTGTCCATGATCATTCGAGTAAAAAAATCAGAAAAATCGGAAAGTCTTTTGTGATGAGAGTTTTTGTTAAATGAAGTATGAACATAGAAGATTATACTGGCACACTCTTACACCGAATGATTTCGCTTGTTCTAAATGAATAAAATTTTATTATGCCAAAGGAGAATCGTCAAATGGAGAAGGACAATACTCGAAAGAGGTGACATTCTCGTAGAAATACGTGAAAAGTTAAAGCAATCTTTTTTGCGGCTATTAACTATCATCAGAATAAACTGGCTGAATAATAATAAAAATAATATATAAAACAGTATGAATTTGGCCAACTCCGAAGGTACCAACTAAATAGTGTTTATGTTTCTTTCTTCTTAAATATAAGTAAAAAATATTGTGTATTTTTAAATTCAACGTTTACATGTCTCATTTTTCAGGAACGCTCTGGATCATTTTTAATTTATGTGCCTTATTAATCACAATTTTCCCAATCGACATTGGGTGTGAGCTCGTGAAATTTTATACACAATAGCGTTGTTTTGCTTTTCGCCTCCATTTTTGGGTGAAAAATGACCTTCCAAGTGTTATCTGCCATTCGTGGCGGTTAAATTGAACGGATTAAAATGTAATTTACCCCGCTATTTTAGTATTATTATTTCGGTATCTTTTTCAGGCTGATATGGTTCAATGAAAATATATCCGTACATTGTACTTTTATTATTTCAAGGAGCACAAAAAAATCTGTTAGTACCAACTAATGTTGTAAAATCACTATATCTGACCAGTGACATTTGTTATAAACTATATATGACCGATCAAATACTGTCAAATTCAGTCAATTTGACCGTATGTGATGAACCGTAAATCAAAATTTCCTGACACAGTTTTCACAAAAAAACTCAATCATATTTTGTATCGTAATAAACATTATCATCTAACATTCAAATATAAAAAGTCCAGATTCAGCCAACAGAACATGCATCGAAGAATATATATATATATATATATATATATATATATATATATATGTATCTGTATAACAATAAACTAGACTTTATGATTGTGTAAATAAGGTTGAAGTCAAATTTAGTCACTATACTCATTTTCAACACTACCTATCATAAAATACGTTGTCCAGTTACTAAGGCAATAAGATAATGTTATTATTAGTATACTTGCAACTTTTTTCAGATAGTGGGTATACTAATGAGCGATTGATACTAAATTGCTTTGGGATGGCAAATATTTTGAATGGCTGTTGAAAGGCTGATCGAAATTGGATAATGTTTAAGTATTGCACAAACCATAATGAGTTTCACAATGAAGTACTAACTGAAAATAAAAACCTTCTAGTTATTGAATTGATTAGTCTTCAGCATTTAGTGTAAATCTTGGTCACTTGAACTGTCCTGCATACTACAACATCATTTGCATAGGGACCGTTTATGAATTTCAATATGGGACTTAACATGGACGGATAAAGTGTCTACTTGAACCGCTATGAAAAGGGGATTTTATAGGCCCTTCTCCTTTTCCATATATTAATACACACATGTGTTCAGGGAATCAAAAGTAACAGCTTTGATTTGGATTTCGTAGTAGATGCAATTGAAGTTTAGAAGTAGACCATAAACATAACGTAATTCTTGTTCTATTCATAGTACAAGTAAAAGTACCTTCGGTGGTGCTTATCAGCAAATGTGGATGATGAGTCATCGTGCGACTTGCTGAAAGCACGTTACAACGCATGCGTCGCTGGTCGAGAGTGGTTCCCAAATTGATCTCGATCCAAAGAAGTCCAACACGAAGTTGTATTCTTTAAAGAATACTGATCGCCCCGAGTTAATGCGATGTTTCTGACGTGGATACTGTAACCTCTAATCGTTCTAACCTGAGGGCAGACTCTCGTGCAGTTCGCAAACGAAAAAAGTTCATCGATCGAATTTTCTTTGTCGAAAAAATATATATTTGTTTTATTTCTTAGGGCCACGAATTCTCTGTATTTTGATTTCGTTTGTCTATTTTTTTAACGTGTAGATATTTCATTAGTTTTATCGGTTGAAACGGTTAAACTCGCAATCGAAATACTACACGAAAAAAAATCGATTGCAACGTGAATCACCGCCCAGTTTCAAGACCAAACTTTAGGATCAAAACAAGTCTGCTTCATTATAATCTACTACTTACCATCAAACAACTAAGTACTTACGATTTAAACTCATTATACAGATCTACTATCTAGCCACTTTACTAACACTAACTAGACAACTTGCCGGAGAACTGTAAAATTAAACTATTCACACGGCTTGTCCCGTAGGAACCGCGTGACAGCTTATCTATTTAACTTGACCCGGCCCAAGTTACAAGAGATCTTGTGCAGGCGGCACGCAGCGCGAAATTGCCTGGATTTTGAACGCCAATGGTCGAAATATGCTTGCGGGCGAAAACGTTTTCCTACCCGTAAATCTTTATAAAATGAGACATATTTTGATCTCATTCTTTTTTAAACATTCTGAACTAAGCTTGTACGTCTTCGATTTTTTTGAATTAAGGCTTGATTGGTAAAAATTGTCGAAAATCTAAAGAGTTTTCTTAGTCAAAAAAGTGAATGTTTAGGTTCTTATATTTACTTAAACCTACCTTTTTTAAATAAAGTCATAAGAGCATAGTTTTTTAATATATCTCAAACGTGTAAAAAATGTCATAATTAGACAAAGTTTAAGGGATGCAAAATGATTTCTCTTTTTGTATGGAAGCTCGCGTTCACGATCCACTTAATTACCCAAGTAAAGTAGCTAAGTAATATTAAGGAAAGCCCAACTAGACTAAGACATTCGTATCTATCTACAATCACTTCAGAGGAGTGACAATGTACTTAGTTAGAGGCCGCTCTATTTTTTACATCATGACATCTAGATTTCTGCTAAAATATGCTCAAGCTTCGAATGATTATAGTCAAAAGTAAAACGCCAATAAATAACATAGAAAAATGACCTCTTAAGGCCTTAGTTCGAAAGTAAATTAATTAATTTGCTTATGTAAAAGGGTTTTATTTCTGCGGTCAGCCCATTTTTTCAGCTATGAATTACGAACATGCAAAAAATCATATTTTTACAATTAAAAAAATCTTAATTGGAGTCATGGGTTTACTCTCAAAGCCATCTTAAAGATGCATGGATACTAAAAGTAGCGCAAGTGTGTAAGGATTGACATTTCGCGACTGCATCGATGCTGCATCGCGACTGCATCGCTGCTTAAAAGTCGCAGTGTACAAAGGGTCAAAGATATACGTGTTTTAAAAAAATGTAAAAATATAAAATCGTCTTCTTCTTTAAATTGCCCCACACACCATAGTGTCTCACCTAAAACGCCCGCTATAACTGACCGAGATTGGATGCGAGATCTCTCTGAGCCTATCAAATTACTATCAGTCGTGGACTAAGCTGATGGGTCAACCTCGATTAACTGACGATAAACTTATAATAGAAACGATTTAATTACAATCGAGGAAAATGTTTCGCCACAATTTCTTGTACAGTTAATATATTTTGGATAATATATTTACTTATTTATACGAGTCCAAAAAGTAACAAAGTTCCTAGCCATAAGTAAATGGTTTCATTTTTGAACGGGTAGGTTTTAGACCCTTTACACACTACGACTTTTAGCACCGATGCAGTCGCAAGTCAACCTTTACACACTTGCGTTATTTTTGGCATCGATTCAATCGCGATGCTAACGCGCGTTAGCATCGATACAGTAGCGACGTAGAGGCTGGACATTGACAAATTATGTACTGTAGATTGGCGACTGCTTCTATGCATCACAACAGCTGAACCAAAAAACAATAAACAGCGGAGTTACATTCAGCGATCGCTTTAGACTTCGTTCATTATTTTTTGGTCTAATATTTTCATTTAAAACAATTATCCCTTGAGCACCCATACCTTTGCAGGATGAGAATTTTCTCGTTTATAGATATGGTTACTAAAAGTTTCGTGAACTGGACCCAACATATTTTAAGACATATGATAGTTTTTTTAAGATAATTATAGTCGATTTTAAGCACCCTTAGATATTTTATTTTCTAAATTGTAAAGAAAATAAAATAATTAAAATAGTATTATTAAATTTCCTCTACTTTCAGTACTTGTTATTTGTGAATGTAGGATAATCAACTTATAAGACGGTTTGATCAGGTTTCAACTCTTACAACGTTGAATTATTTAATTGCCACCAGCCTCGACACTAGTTAACTTTCTCTAAGTTCTCATTAAGCTCGTTGCGGCTCTGAGTTCCCAGAAGACAGCGGATGTGCTCTTAAGTTTATGTGCGCTGGTATATTTCTACCTACTGGACATATAAGTCAAGGTCTCTGGCATCTAACCACTGTTCAAGTAAATCACTAACAACCACGACACAAAGCGGGCGTCACTTCAAACAAAAGACGAGAGTTGCAAGCGAATTTGGGTCCCAAGGTGGTTAGGAGGCGGTGACCACGATAGTACACACGACTCCACTAATAGGAGAGTTGGATATTATCTCTTAGAATGTCTGCCTTTTTATTTAATGCTAACTATTATCAAACGAAGCGTGTATGATTCATTAAAAGATGTTTTACCCATTTATAAAATATACACGTATTTCGACTTAAAGACAAAGTTAATAATTTAAACAAAACTTTCATGCATTTATATGTGTTTATAAGTTTAGCGTTGTTACCTAAGACCTGATTTATTTAATTATTTGATGCAGCAAAACCCGTCTGGCATGTAATCATCTTATCAAGTTTTCAACCGGCATTTATTACGACTTACGTGGGTGTCATAATAGCTTAACACGCTGACTTTCAAAGCATGTTCAGGTCGATGAAGAAAATATAACTTTCCATATTGTCTTGAGTCAGGTTGTTGTTTTATAACCATTTTTTCTGATTTACTACTTACTTTGGATCACAGAAAATATGTGTGATTTCAACCAAAATTTATTTATACACTGTCGTCTCGCCACACGTTGGGCGCCAAATATTAATTTATTTATTTGCTAATGAAAAAGGATACATGTAACGTAAAGTCCACATCCAACTAAAAGTCCACAGGCAACCTTGTTTACTTCAAATCCAATTAGACACACAATAACATTAGTACGGACAAAGGATTTCCACCCATTGACCCGTAAAATGAGATCTTTTGAAAATAACGATCGGGTAGGTATGTCAAGCGAAAATTACAAAATCGGTCATTCCTGTAATGTTACCGTAAGCGTTTTGTATTATAAGTAAACGTAAAATCAATTATGTAAGTATTTGTGTAGAGAAATAAATACTTATAAAAACGGAAATCGCTTTGTTGAGAAATATTAATATACAAGCATAGTAAAGAAACATTATATTTGGGTTTAATTGGAAATAACATTTACATTACAGTTGATATTCAAAGTAATCAAAAACGATTTTGCAAGGGGCTAATGTTTGTGATTAGAATCATTTGTTTTTCTTTTAGTCAAAGATTTGTATGTACCTATTATTAATGGAAGCGGAGGACAGAAGGAAAACTCCTCATTTGTAATTAGCTACTTCAATTGTAATTTATTAGATTATCAATTATAATTAACTACATAAACAGACAATTAGAGTCGAAAAGGCACTTGTTCAGCTTGAGTCGTGGCCTGATGTCGTGACTGCGGAGCGTATACCACAAGTACCACAACGTTGCTTTTCAGCCTGTGTGCCTTTTTGGGTATAATAATAAGCTCATAATTCATCTAGTTATCGTAAACATAAATAAAACTGTAAGTAACGTCGCGGGGAATAAATTCACAAAAAAATATTATTAGCAAATTTTTGATATACTTTGACCAAACTATTTAGAGCGACTTCTGTGGTTTAGTGACTTAACACGCTCAGTTAAGGCGTTGCTTAACAGTGGTGCCAGGTTTAATTCCTAGCCTAATAGAGTAATTAACTTTTTTTTTTGGATCTGAGGATTTTTTTAACATAACGTATTGCATGAACTAGAAGCCTTTGGGACCAGAGCAATGTATGATTGGTGTCAAATACATAAAACCGTCAGTGAAATTGTGAACTAAATCTAGGTACCGCGGCAACTGAGACCCTGTCAATCAAAGGAAAAGAAACAAAAAATGCAAAATCCCTCTCACAGAATTTTATGAAAGAGTATTATGGGATACTGAAAATAACTCTTTGTTAACTAATATGCACCAGTTTGTACACATTGCGTAATTTAATAATTTCTTGCAGAAAATTATGCTCTTTGACAATGTTGCTGAGTTCTAACCGTGTTAATGTGAGTACCGACACCAAACCTCGGGTACGTAAATGAGGTTTATAGAAGTTACTGCCACAGTGTAAACACAGAGAGAAGCGCCCCAAAATAATTCTGCATGAAATTGTTGTTTCGTGTTTGTAACTTGACCCTTTTAATTACGGCGGTTTCCTTCATTTCAGTCGGTGACAAAATATCGACAACTGAACTGGAGTGCTCCTTGCTGGCATAGAAACTTTTAGCGGCTTAGTTAATAATTAGTTAATTAGTTTTCGCCGCCTTACTGCCGCTTACTGAGTCATCGTGCGTGTGTTCTTCTAATAATCTATTCCAACCATCCCAGGCGTGGCCATAGTTAGTTGTAACTAGTACTTGCTTGAGTCTGTCTGATGAAAGCGTGACCTGTGAAGTCTCTTAGAGCTCACTGACTTTATCAGGGTAATGGGTTTTGATTCTTTAATGCTTTTTTTTAATTACAGGTCACGCATTCGTTGGACTCCATGATAACAAATTTATTCTTCACTAACGATCCGCCCCGGTTTCTCATGGGCAATGCTCAAAATAAAAATATGACAAAAAAGTTATTGTGGGTTATCCCTAACATATACCATGACGAGATTTTTTGTAGATCTTTATAAGGTAAACAAAATTGCAGAACATCATTTGATCCATCTCGTAGAGTATAGTCAACGATTGCGATGTAAGCGTAAAAATATTGTATTTATTTACGACTCTACTTAAACCTCTTAAATTATCAGTATTTGACTATTACATTATGCTATACATGAAAACCTTGCTCTTAAATAATCATATCTAATGGTATTAAAAATCCGCATCAAATCCGATGCATTAGTTGTAAAATTTAGGCATACATACATACAGACAGCGGGAAGTGACTGCGTTTTAAACTATGTAATGAAGTTAATTAAAAAAGTAAAAACCGACTTCAAAACCAAAATGCACTAAAAAGTCTTAAATAAACCCTTGAACATTGAAAGGAAAGGAATCCATTTTAGGGAAATAATTTCTTTTTGGAGTCGGTGCTGCGACAGGTGAGGCTGAATTTTCAAAGTGATGACACCGACTCCTAAAAGAAATTGTTTCCCTAAAATGGATTCCTTTCCTTTCAATGTTCAAGGGTTTATTTAAGACTTTTAAGTGCATTTTGGTTTTGAAGTCGGTTTTTACTTCTTTAAAGTTAATTTCATTTCTCCATTTTTAGAGATTACAAGAGAGGGGACCAACTAGAAGGTACACCCTCTAAGTAGGCGAAAAAATTTTTCGAATCGGTCGACTAACGACTGAGATATGAGGTAACAAACATACAAAAAAAAACATACAGTCGATTTGATAACCTCCTCCTTTTTTGAAGTCGGTTAAAAAGTAAGTGTTAATTACAGAACATTTATTTAAACCTACTGAATATGCCTTTTCTTTATGCCTCAGAAGTTTTCTCTCATATTAATATTAAAGTGTAATGATACTTGTTCAGTAGTTGCACCATTGATTAAATCACGTATCATTTTCCTTGGCACAATTTTCTTTTATGTAGTGTTACAAGTTTTCTTATTATAACTTGGTTCATTTAGAGAGTTTTACATTCATTATTGTATTTTGCATGTCTAAGAGAATATCGCTATAATGTATTTAGTAAACAAGTTCGAAATTAATTAAATCTTATTGAGTTACTCTGTAGTCGTTAAGATTTTAATTATTTATAATATCAATTTCTTTACGTGTACCAATCATTCGCCACATACACTAACTATTTATTTTATTTTGATTTTATTTACAAATGAATTGTTACAAGTTTTCTTATTGCAACTTGGTTCATTTAGCGAGTTTTGCGCCTAGAAAGACATTCATTATTGCATTTTGCATGTCTAAGAGAAAATTGTTATAATGTATTTAGAAAACGAGTTCAAAATTAATTTAATCTTATTGTGTTACTCCTTAGATATTAAGATTTTGATGTTATTTACATTTTTATTTTTACAGTGTTTTGTCACTATACAAACTTAATAATATAAATTGCACTGGTTAAAAGCAACTTTGGGTGTGTGACCGACGAGGAATGAAACGAGGACGAACACCGTGTCTTACGCCATCCGAGCTTATGCCTATATCACTCGGCCACGCTCATATTCGTAAGCTAGTTGAATTTTGCGAAGGCTTACTTTAACACGTAGGCTGCGTGACGTCATCAATGTTGCGAGATTGCGTTTACAATATCCGAAGGAAATATAAAACAATTGGTTAAGATGAATGAATCCAATTTATAATGTAATTTTTGTTTTTATAGTGTTTTGTCACTATACAAACTTAATAATATAAATTGCACTTGTAAAAAGCAACTTTGGCTGTTTGTCAGACGAGGAATCGAAACCCATGTCTTACGCTATCCGGGCGTATGCCTATACCACTCGGCCACCGTCACATTAGCAAGCCTGTTCAATTTTGCAAGCGCTTACTTTGACGCGAAGGCTGCGTAACGTCATCAATGTTGCGAGATTGCTCTCACAATATCCGAAGTAAATATTCTTACAAATATTTAACAATCGGTTAAGTTGAAGGAAGCCTATTTATGATTACATTTTTGTTTTTATAATGTTTTATCAGAATACAAACTTAATAATATAAATTTAATAAAATTTTGTTAAATTGTCTGTTACACAGCCAAAGTTGCTTTTTATTATATTAAAAAAAAACTGTGAAAGCACTCCGGGAGTGCCGGCAGAAGTGAAAACTTGAATATCAACGTTGTGCATTTTTGATTTTTTGGAATAGTTATTATCATTATAAAAGTACTATCATTTTTGTGATAGAATACAATAATAATAATAATAATAATAATAATAAAATAATAATAATAATATAATATTTTTATAGAATACAATATTTATTTATTGCGCTATCGTACACAAACATTACAATTTATATTATATTAAATTACATTAAAAAGTTTATCTCTCAGAAAAATCAACTTACATCCATAATTTCGCTAACCGTCTTACGGTTTTTCGATCAGGTCACGTGTCCTGACGCGAGTTTCACATTTTCCCCCCATCCTACAAAAGTGCTCAACGCCGCTAAAGAAGTTAAAAAGTAGTAAATAGGCCGCCCCCCCCCCCCCCTATATTTTAGTAAATTATGAAAAAAATACATAATGTAGATCTTGACACAGACTTTCAACGAAAATTGATTACATTGCATAACTTTGTTACACTTACTATGAAAAACAAAGTTATGTTTGCAGTCAACAAACTGTGTGTTTTGTGTTTATTTTATTTTAAAAAGATTATTTTGTGAAAAGAAGTATCAAGATTGTTTGCAATATTCGACCAGCAGAACGGAACGGATTTAAGTTACACTACTAAAATAGAAGAACGTCAAGTAAATATTTTATATATAAAGTTTTTTCGTGAACTAAAAATTCCTTTTGAAGCCAACCAAATAAAATATTCTTAGACTGAAGGGGTAATAAAAAGGTACTTCACTCGAATCTTACTAAAAACCGAGTTAGGCAAAAGCTGCAAATCTGGATATGACATTAAACGCCTTTCGTTACAAATTACAGTCTTAAACCGAAGTGGTAAGGTTGTTTTCAGAGTTAAAGGTATCAGTTTGAAAATCTGCCAAAAGGCTTTGAGTGGTAATTTTTATCCAAATTTCAGGAGGCTTAATGGGGGCTGATCTCAGCAGCTCATTAAGTGCTAAGAGCCAGTTAGCCACTGTTGAGGTAAAAGCAACGGTTGTTAAAAGGGGAGTGGCTTGGCCCGTTATCGGAACACTAAAACGACGACCACGTACTAACTGAACTCGGTAGATGACAAATAGAATAGAAAATAATTAATAGTAACTTTTTCTTGAAACTACACACTACGACTTGAATTAACCTTACAACCTTCCTTACAAAAATGTAGTTACTGCGTTTATAC